>CM060935.1:282043589-282615052 GCA_030765085.1 Allium cepa
TGTAATTTTAATTTAAACTGATAAATTTATTCTTTTTATGGTTAATGAATATTTAATCTGATAATTGTGATTTATATCTTTTTGACAATTTAAATTTGATAAGAATTGTTTTTCAAAAGCTAATCAGATTTTATCTATTTATAATATATACATTTGATATATATTGTGAATAGAAGGGCTATTGTTTAAAATTAAAGATTAATTCATTTATAATATAAGATAATCAATTTGTTTTTAAATAAGATAATTTAAAAAGATTTTAAAACAAAGTTTTGTTTTGACTTTCTTTAAAAATATGAGATTGTTATTATTTTAAATATGATAGTTTATAAAGAAAGTTATCAATGTTTTTTTTTTGTTTTCTTTAAAGTATCTGATTTAAATGGTTATAAATGTATAAATGAATGTTGTAATTGAAGCTTTGTTTTAAAACTTAATATTTCTCAAAAGTTAATATAAAGATTAATTTATTTGTCTTCAAAATATAAGATTTGTTATTTATTTTACATATGATGGTTAAAAAGGATTTAAATAAAGTGTTGTTTTGTTTCCTTTTATAATGCTTAATAGTTATAAATGTATATGTATAATTGTTTTAGATTTTTAAAACACAAGTATAAAGATTCATTTATATTATAATTAGTTTAGGATATTTTCTTTTAAAAGTAAACTTATATATATACATATGTAAACATTTATTCATTAAGAGAATTATATAAGTAAGCTTTCTATTTACTTTTAAATTAAATGCAAATTTATATTAAAAAAATACTTAGGATTACATGTGTAATTAATTAATCATGTAATCCTAAGTAATTTTTTTTATAAATTTGCATTTAATTTAAAAGTAAATAGAAAGCTTACTTATATAATTCTCTTAATGAATAAATGTTTACATATGTATATATATAAGTTTACTTTTAAAAGAAAATATCCTAAACTAATTATAATATAAATGAATCTTTATACTTGTGTTTTAAAAATCTAAAACATTTATACATATACATTTATAACTATTTATATTAAGCATTATAAAAGGAAACAAAACAACACTTTATTTAAATCCTTTTTAACTATCATATGTAAAATAAATAACAAATCTTATATTTTGAAGACAAATAAATTAATCTTTATATTAACTTTTGAGAAATATTAAGTTTTAAAACAAAGCTTCAATTACAACGTTCATTTATACATTTATAACCATTTAAATCAAATACTTTAAAGAAAACAAAAATAAAACATTGATAAATTTCTTTATCAACTATCATATTTAAAATAATAACAATCTCATATTTTTAAAGAAAGTCAAAAAAAAATTGTTTTAAAATCTTTTTAAATTATCTTATTTAAAAACAAATTGATTATCTTATATTATAAATGAATTAATCTTTAATTTTAAACAATAGCCCTTCTATTCACAATATATATCAAATGTATATATTATAAATAGATAAAATCTGATTAGCTTTTGAAAAACAATTCTTATCAAATTTAAATTGTCAGAAAGATATAAATCACAATTATCAGATTAAATATTCATTAACCATAAAAAGAATAAATTTATCAGTTTAAATTAAAATTACAAAGAAAATTATCAAACCAATTAAATTATTTATACAGATTATTAAATTGTTATTGCCCAAAATTCTGGGTCGTTACAAAAGGAATGAGGGAAATGAGAGAGTGTAGTAAAATATTGGCTTTTCCTCTTTTACCCTTCTATTTTCATGTTTACTTGTTTCTTTAAACTATTCTCTTTATTACATTTATTATGGTAACCCATATTAATTAATTAATTAGTTGATTGTATTTAGAAAATCCAACAATTTCAACTTCTCATTTAATTATCTCATAATTAAACTTTAAATTATATGATGTTTAAAAATTCGGGATGTTATAGTTGCTATGTTTGTTATACTCTATTATGAATGTTACATGATGTACAAGTTATTGATGTAGACACTTAGACATCCTATATTGTACTTTGGCTAGTAGTATTACATCGACTTTTATAATATTTTGAGATTATAGATCAATCATACTAGACTTATAACTGACTTGAGGTTAGTTGTTTTTCTTCGTATCCTTATGAGTACTCTTAAATGAGTACATTAGAAGTAGTAGGTATGAGATAGTGCATGGAGCAGTTTGGGAATGAGTAGTTGGCCAGCTCTTTCATATACTTATACTTTTAGAGCTACTATTGCTATTTTGTTGTGCAATGAAGCTATTTCAACACTTGTTTATTATTATTAAATATAGTTTCTATTTAGAGTTTATTTATTTTGATGAAAAAAACCTTTTCCGCTGGTTTTGTATAACTGTGATGCATACGATGCACTCTAATTGGTTTTGATTTATCTAGTTGTATAATTGTCTCATCTGTTTTATATCTATGCTGATTATTATATTTTATCTTATATGTTGTGAGACACACGACAAGTTCTGCTTTAGTTTGTTGTTATTTTCATTTGTCTGTCACTCTACATCAGTTGGGCACCATTTGCAGTGCATTGCATGGTATTTGGATAATAGTAATGCAGGGTGGTCATCTCAATTTTAGTTAAAATTTCAAACTTTTTTTGTTATACTTTCGGTTAATTTTTTGAATTGAGATTCTTTTTCAGAATTAAGGAAAAAGAACCAAATCAAATAACATTTAAACTAAAAAAATGAAACTACGAATTTCTAAATTATAGAATTTAGATAATTATTTTTTAATGTTAAATTTTGTAAATGTAATTTTTGGAAACTTAATTCATAAAAATTTAACTTTTCGAAAATCAAAATTTTGAATTTTTTTGGTCATTAATGATGATAAGTTTATCTCAGGGATCGAACTAATGAACTTTAATCTCATAGTCTAAACTGACAATCAACTGAGTAAACCCTATTGGCTTTAAAATGTTGGCTAGAGCAGGAATCAAAATTGGGTAAACAACACAGAAGCATCCCTTTAACCAACCATACCACAGACACATTCAAAATTTGAAATATAATGAAATGAAAATTTAATCTTTCTTAATTGAAAACATTCAAATAATTATTTGTTATTCAAGTTTCCATAAACTCTAGGTACTTCCAAAACTAAATTAAATCAAATAAATCAATTTTAAAGCTTTGTTGTTTTGCTTCAACCATCAACATATGCTGCAACAATTTTATAGAAAAGATGCCTTTCTTTGTCTCAAATATGTTGCAATAATTTTATACTTGATGATTCTACATCAACCAGAAATTAAGAAGACAGTAAAATATGTGTTTGCAAATCAATGGTGGAAAATTAGGGTGCAGCATAATTTTACGTTCATGATTTCTACCGTGTGCACCTGGTTGTTTAGCAATCAGTTGAAACAGTAAATTCGCTTATAATTTCCCTAAAATATGTCGCAACGACCACGGTGCACTATTAAATGGTTGTGTCTATTGTAGGATTGTTTTCACCCTAGAGGGGGGGTTGAATAAGGTCTACTAAATATTAATATGGAAATAAAAATAAAAACAGAAAGTGCAGTAAAGATCACCCACAGTTTACCCAACTTCGGAAAAAATTTGCCTACATGCTTTCCCTAAGGTTTCTACTAGAAATTAAGTAATCGGACGCTTACAAAAACACATAAACTTGCGATACCCGCTAACTTAATTAGTCAAACTCTAAGCTCAAAACCCTATCACAACTCAACCACCGAGTTGAGAATTCTCGAATTGCGCCATGTAGCTCATAACCTAGTTAACACTAGAGTTTTTAATTTTAAAAACAAAAATACAAAAGAAATAAAATTATAACCCCTAATACAATATAAACTTTACCCCAAATAAAACAACGGCCCAAATAAAATTAATTAGAGAATGTAACGTATCCCTTTTATTTTTCCAGTGTACTTTATTTCTTCGGTCGATTCCCTTTTGTCTTCATTCTGATTTAGGGTTCCAAAAATTAAAGCCGCTGATTCAATTGCTCTATCGATCGAAGAAGAATTGTTGCCTTGAAGCTTTGTCAATCGCTGCTTGCTTGATTCCTTTTGGTTGCTTCGTCGTCGAGTTGGATGATATGAAAATTGGTACGTGATTTTTATGCTCTTTAGATTTTGCTCAAACTCGATCTGAATTTTAGCCTATGATGGAATGGGTATGTATAGGATCTGAACCCTTAAATTTTCGTTTTGAGATTTTCACTTGGAATATTTCAATTATCTTTTTTCTGCGGTGGATTTTCTGATTAATGTTCTTATGCTCTTATGACTTGTTCACTTGTGATATATATTTGAATATAGTGATATATATATATATATATATATATATATATATATTCGCATATATTTTGATTATACTTTGAACGTTTGTTAACTTTCTGGTTTTGATATTACTTTATCAATTCACTATTGCGACAACCCACATTTCGAAAGGTTTAAATCGACAATAATCCACACATGTCCAACTTAAACAACTCGGAACATAGATAATCAATGGGGTTAAATAAAAAAACACAGAATCTCACAACGGAAACAATAAAATATAATAATAAAATAACAGTTAATGAAGCTGTTTACTATACATTTTATTATAATCTATACACATTTTATCAGGGTTATATATATACATCAAGGATAAATAACAAATGCAGCAGAATAGCATGATGCAAGGAATAATAGTAGTAGTAATAAACCAAAACTTTGTCTTCATCCTCTAGAGAATAATCTTCAATATGCTCTCAGGACTGACTCGAGCGTAATGGAAAGACAAAACACTCGAGTTAGGACTAAAATACTCTTATGAGAGTCAAATCAACATCACAATACGAGTGCAATAACTTAAGAGATGTTATGGATTTTCCATCTCCTGAGGACCCGTCAAACTATCTATATATAATAGTATATGCTATAATATATAATGTCTATCAGTAAAATAAATATCAAAATAGCATTAAGGTTTTACATTGATCCATCGTAACACATTTGTACAGTTCTAAACCAAAATCGTAATGGGCTCGTATAGGGATAAATATGACAAGGCACGTGAAGCAATGTCCTAGGTAGGATTCTACTAGTTTACCCTTTCTAGCTGATCGTAACCCATCCGTGACCGACCACGATAATCAATCTAAATAAAAGGTGCACCCATCGAGTCAAAAACCACAATAGTAATACGAGTGATCAACGTACCAGTTTACCCTTTCTGGCCGGTCGTAACCCATCTAAGGCCGACAGCGACAATCAATCCGAACAAAAGGTGCACGCATCGAGTCAAAAATCACTAATACGAGTGATCAACGTCGCTAGAGGTAGCTAACCTCATTGGCCAGACATAGGCTCCCGTTTTAGTCATTTTAATTATGACACAAGTGTCAAGGCTATCCATCATCGTTCTCTTACTTCATTCCAGTACGTCGCCAATTCAACCACTACATTTTAGATATCATCCACCACGTACACAGTTGTTAAAGTGGTTCCAATATTGGCAGAGAGTATGCCAATAAGAGGCCTTGGTCTCTTTAATAACCAATCGCCATTTTACATGCTGGTTGGTACTTTTATATTTCGGAAACAATTCATACTTCATATCAAAATATCATATTCGCTTCAAAATCAAATCCATTTTGAAAGCATCATACTTAGTCAAAAATCATATCCATTTCGAAATCATTATATTCGCTTCACAAATCATATTTTACTTCAAAATGTCAATTCAGTTTGATATATTGATTTCACTTCAAAATTTTGGTTCGAATTACAATTTAGTTTATAACTTCGCTTTAACCTAATTCGCATTTAAATCCAAGATTTAAATGTAAACATTCCACCCTTTGACTAGTTTGAATTTTAAGAAAATAGTTTTAAAATAGTTAAAATAATTTAATAGAAAATAGTTTGAGCGTTAAAATAGTTTATATAGTAAAATAGTTTGCAAAATTAAAATAATTAAAATATTTAAAAAATATAGACTTTTAAACCATTTATACTAAAATAATTAATTTAAAAATAGTTTCAAAGTCAAACCGGTTCACTTACCAAAATTTCCAATTCAAATTAGTTCCGATATCCATTTCGATTTAATCGATTCAATTCCAATTTCAAGTCGAATTTTACTTCGATTCCAAATAAATTCCAATTCCAAATTAATTTTAGTTCCAATTCCACATTAATTTCAACTCCATTCCCAAATTTAACCATTTCGATTTATATCAATTCAGTGTTAGATTTCCAAAATATTGATTCAAAGCATTTAAATCAAATATATCTTCAATATCCAATTTAAAATCCAAATCTTCAAATATTATTAAATTTCAAGCTCAATTTCGAGATATCATTTTATATCACTATTACTTGGAAAAAATTAAAGTTCGAATAAAAGTCCAATCTTTTAAAATAAATCAATTTTTGAAATCCACATCGTATTTCGATTATAACTTCAAAATCTCAACTTCAATTAATTAAACAATTCCTGTTTCAAAATTTAAATTTCAACATCTCGAGTTCCAATTCGAAATAATTCCATTTCCATAATTTCGATTTTTTTCTTAAAACCAAATCATTTAAATAATTTCAAAACAAGATTTAAAATCATTTAATTTAACCAATCCGGTGTATGTATATACTTCTCTATCCTATGGCCAAGTAAATCAATTATTTCTATTTAATTTAGGACAGATATATATCATTTCAATCCAAAATAAATGTCATGGGTATATATCATTTCAACCTATTTCTTAATTTATTCAAAATAATTCAATTTACTGCTTTATACATTATAAAAAATATATAGGATGATAAGAGGATATATTATACGTAAATAAACATCTAAACATCCAAAATATTAACCAGATTTCATCCATCACCATCCATCATCCAAACAGTCAATAATCACAAAAATCAACCAATTATCGATAGATTGGGGATTTTACTAGCAGTTAAATTCTAATTCAATTTTAACTATGAATTTAAATTCTATCAGTAAATTCAGATGTCAATTTAAATTTATCCAACAATCATCAATAAATTTAAATTACTTCACGATATAAATGTTACTAGCATGAAAATATAATAGTCAACCGTAAGCATATAAAACACTCACCTTCTATTTCAAACTGAAAATAATTCCAGCTTCAAATAAAATCCAACTTGACTCCGAGCTGTAGATGACATCGATACGAGTCTCCTGCAACTCGTTCCGCTCGAAATGAATCTCATACGGAGAAGATATATGATAATTAGCATTTGCGATGAAACAAAAATAATTAACATGTTTAACAAAAAAAATTAATTTAAACAAACCTAACCACGTCTTCCTGCCTACGCTAGCTTCCCAGGCTTATTCGCGATTTTCCCCAGCCTGTTCTTCTAATCGCGACAGTCGTTTTGTTTTCTTTTTTGATGTCGATCGAACTTGCCGCCAACCTCACCGTAGTCGCGCCCCCCTTACAACTGCCTCGTCATCGCCAGAGCATGTGTCAAAGCCCCAAAATCCAAACCCTAAGCTAATGCCAACGTCGTTGCCTGCGCTTGATCACGCCTCCATCGTTTTGCTACGCGCGCTCGGCTGCGACCCTCCCAGATGACGCGATTCGATCAAGATGATTTTTTTTAATGATTCGATCTGTTGTTAGATTTTTAAAAGAGGGAGGAGATAGAAAGGGGATAGGGAGTGAGATATGCAAAGAAAAGGGGACGTGGGTTAGACTCGTTCTAATAGGAGTGTTTGGATTATATATATTATTATTTAAATAAGAAAAATATCTAGCCTAAGACGTCCGAATTTTCTCAAGCTCCAATCGAAGTTTGCCGCCAGGCATTTATAATGGTTTACCCTCATTCCGAACACTGTGGAACTAGTCTCGAGGCCTAAATTGATCGTATGCAGAATATAGCTTTTCAAAATCAAATTATTTCATTGAATTCTGAAATTTATTTCTACACGTTTCAAGTTCGCACGGCGAAACGACAAGTCCGATCGCTACGAAACTTGAAATGCTATAATAATTCACTATTACGGATCTAAAATGGCTATTTTTACACGTTAATTAAAATATAAAATTCCCAAATTTTAATTATTCATATTTAAATCCAATAAATGTTAAATGTATTCATTCATATTTAAAAAAGTTTAATTCAATTTCCGATACCATTTCCATTCACAATCGTTCAAGATTCCATTATTAAAATAATTTCCAATATTAAATTTAAACAATTTATATCCAGTAAATTAATACTAATAAATCATTAAATTTCAAATAAATTTTATTTATCAACATTATTTATTTCTACCTAAATAATTCTCATTTATTATTTAACTCCAGTTATTTATCATAAATACCATCGATACATATAATTTATTTTAATATAAACAATTCCCAAATTTCTGAAATTGTTTATTTCAAGATTTTTATCCAAATTCATATCCAACAACTAATAATTCGTTAAATTTATTTTTAACCATTTTTATTTAATAATTATATCAAATCCTATAATTTAAAACGGTTAAAAATACGGGTCGTTACAACTGTGCTGTTGTTCCAATTTCTAACGCATCATGAAGTTAAAAAATCGTTAAACTAAATTGATATCCGCCACTTGAGAATTTTGAGCTTTCTGCCTTATTCGCCTGAATTTGTACATCTGACTTGAATTTGCATTGTTTCCTGAGATTAACTTACACTGCTCGAGATTGATGTTTCTCCTTTTGGTTTGCTGACAACTAATGTTGATGAGCAGTGTTCTTTGTTGGGTTGTGTGAACAGTGAACTGCACTTTCACTTATACTTGATGAACTTGCCCACTTTGATGATTGTCTGAGTTCTTGTTCATTTCCCTTTGTATGTTGACGTATAAGCATGTGTATCATCATGTCATGCCTTTGGCCATGTTGATCTAAACCGTGTGAATTCTTAAATTGTTTCGTATGCTCACTTAGTTCGTATTCACTTATAGTACATTGCTTTTGATGCCATGATTGAGTTTTCGATGCCCATGTATATGTATACATATATACATACATACATACACACACACACACACACATATATATACGTACATATGTACATGTTGAAACTGAACTTGATTATGAACTCTGGTTGCATATGAACTTGTTATTCAAGTGTGTTCATGCCTATTGTTGCTTTGCATTCCTGTTAACCAATTTGGACCTGAGCATGACTGAAGCTTAGTGCGGTTTCTGCTTTTGTTTTATCCTTTATACATGGATGGTGCACTTTGGAGTCTGGTTGCATTTGAAACTGAACTTCATATACATGTTGAAACTGAACATATTGTTATTCTTTGTTATTGTACTCTGGTTCCATTTGAAGTCTGGTTGCATGTTGTTTTCATGTGTGTTCATGCCTAAATGCTTGCATATCCATATGAGCATGTTTATTGAATGCCTGAATGCTTGCATATTGATTGCCTGAATGCCTGAATGCATATCCATATTCATATGTACTAACCATTGTTGTGTTGTTTGTTTTTGCATTGCACCTGAGTTGAATCCAGTCCTGGCTTGGGTTTGACCTTGTGCTCACATGTCCCTGTAATTTTAACAAGCAAGTGTATATCGTGTGCATGACCTTGTGGCATGTTCAGTGATACACTGTGCATGTCACAAGTTGTTCGCGTATTTTTTATTCTAGTTTGAAATAGAAAAATGATGAAGAACAAACCCAATAATCGAAGCAAACAATATTTTCAAACACACACACTTCATTTTGCACTGCAAAAACGTTTCTTTTTCAATTTTACTGCATCAATGTTTATTTTGCAGTTAGTTCAGATGCTAGAACAGAGTTGAAGATCAAATACGAGTGATGTGAATATGTAGTGAGGTGAAACATATATGTAAAATTGTATAGTGAAAATTGTGTTGCATTTGAAACTTGTATTTGGAATTGTGTACATATAGTGAGAGCTTAAATTTATACTATTTGAATTTGTAATAAAATATTTGTTTGAATAAATTATTTGTTTAAATAAGAATTCCGAGTTATTTATTTTATTCAATAAATATTTATTTAATTATGTGGAAAAATAAAATAGTAAAATAACAAATACATTTAAACTAATATATATATATATATATATATATATATATGTTTATTATCATCAAATAAAAAGCATAGGCTATTGTATTCTACATCTATTAACATCCTAAATATTTATTTTCCCACTCCGATTATTTTTATAAAAAAACCACACCCCATTAATTTCCACTCTTACCCCGTATTATACCAATTATACCATTGTATTATTTTAATCTTTTTAATTTACTGCTTCGTTCCTCACTTCCTTTCCAAGCTAAAATATCGCGTATTTCTCTATTTTAATTAATTCCTAGTGTGAAGTAAACTAGACTTGATTGATTTCTATTGTGAAACAAACCGGTTTTGGTTGATTTGGAGCAGAAACCTAACTGGATTTTGATTGATTTCTAGTATGACCTGCACCAGGTATTGATAAATTCCTAGCTTAACCGCGGTAGGGATTGTTTGATTCCAAGTTTATAACTCATCAGGTTTTTTATAAAAAATCATAGCTTGCATTATACTAGATTTCAAGAAAATCCTAAGTGGGTATACAGTTTTTTTTTTTTTTTTTGAAACTAGAGAAACCTGATCAATCACTACCGACATGCGGTTTCTGAACAGTGAACCTAAGAAATAGATGGAAGGTCCGCCACAACCACTATTTCAGGCTAGCCGGACCTTTCGGTCGACTTGGTGCAGGAGGCGTGGAAATGAACCTCAAACCTTCCATGTGCAAAAGGCGTATCTCCTCCCACACAAGGTGGGACTCGAACCTCAAACCTCCTACTTGGGTATACAGTTTTTTCTGTTTCAGTTAGATTCTTTTTTTCGATTAAGTGTTATGGTAACAATTATCATCAAAGTATTATTTTGAAATAAGAAACATACTTCCTGTATCATTCCGATATATAATAATGTAAATTAAAAGAAAAACTAAGTAATTTGACCAGGGTAGTATGGTATATAATTTTTCATAAACTTTTGTAGGGGCGTGCAAAAGAAATATCATGGGACATGGAGTGTTGCAAATAAAACTTGTCCTATTAGATAATTCCAAATATATCGACTGAAATCAAAATCAACCCACACCAAAATCTACTTGAGTTCCAATCGCAGTTCCGAATCCCCTCCGATAATTAGGTCTCCGACCGCCGCTCCTCCTGTCGAAGGTAACTTGGTAAATCTGTGTCAGAATTGTAGACTCCAAAACCTGCTTGGTCATTTCAATTTTATTTTAAATATGTTTCACAATTTCCGTTATGTATGTTTAGTTTGGAATTTATGTTATTTATTCTTTGATTTTAGCATGTTTTATTGCGATTAAGCTTAATGTTCCTTACAATTTTATTGTCAGCAAAGAGTAAACTTCTTTGCTATACATAATTTTCCTCAATTGACAACTCCACATTGAGACATTTGAGAAATGCGCCTTCAATAAGTTTAAAAAAGCATACAAGTTAGACTTTAACTCTTTGATAGATGTTATTGGAATGTGCTGGATATGATTGTTGAGTTGCCTCAAAAAGGTCATGGTTGAAGAAAAAATAATATGTATCCACGTTGCTAAAGATCTCACTAATTTTTGTCGTATTGCTCTAAGATATCTTACGTTCATTATTACTTTAAGCTAAGATTTTGGTAACTCAAGCTTAACAACAAATGTAGGTCAGTATTTCAAATGTTTTTGATGTATATTTAATGTTGTATGCATCTCTGAACCATTCTAATAGAACTATATGAATTAAAATCAATTGATTTTTTTTGCCAATTTTGTATTTTGATGTGTATAATACTGTTCCATGCAATGACGCTCTTTAACTCAATAACAGACTATCAATGTTGGTTTGTTTATTTTTGACGTATGATAGTTATATTAACCAATGAATTTATGTACAAGTTACTAATATAATTGATATGTTTGCGTTTATACATGAAAAACAGTTTTTTGATTGTTTTGTTGGTTATTGGCATAACATATGTCAGATGTTTATAGCTTGTGATATTTATTCTTCAGCATTCTCAGCATGGCATATTGTTTTGTTTCTTTTTTCTTGACTCTTTCTTTCTTTCTTTTTCTTAATCTCGTTACATTATTAGAACTAAAGATTTCCGGATGTAAAGATTTGAATAACAGTTGCTTGTGATGATTCATAATTTGTAACTTTATTCGGATGAAGTAGTTTAATGGCTTTATTAAACATTATGCATTTGGCTGAGTACAAATTGCATTTTTATAGCTTTGCAATGCTAATATTATCCAGCTATGTATTTGTATTTCCATCTTCGACCTGATCTGATTCTTATGGCAATTTTAACTATTTATTTACGCAAAGGATGATGAAATAGCTTCATAGGTTATCATTACCTTTTGTATAGTTAAGTTATTCGTTATAAAAGCTTCCGTCAACCAATTCCGATACCCGACCACCCATAAGCAACACTAAACTTGTCTATTTGTTTCCTCTAAAATTCGTGATATCATTTAAATTGGTATATTTGTTATGGAGAACATTTGTTTTGTTCATTAATATACGCTGTTACATCAAGCCTTTATTTTGTTCTTATATTTCAAATAAATGTATGCTTTATATGTCCTAACACAATTATCCCGTTTCAATGCAGTTAACTTAATAATCCATCACAGTATAAAATAAAGATTTCACCTAAACAATCATGGTGTAAATATTTTTTGGACTCAATTTCCATTACAATAACCATATATAATTTTAGTTTTAATTTTGGTAACCTAAATGCTACTTTGTTTATAATCATTTCACCGCAAAATGGTATGAATTTCAAGATTATTCATTTAATTCTAATATGTGAACTAGTGACATATATGGTTAGAGAAACCACCATATTAAGTACGTATCATAAATAGGGTTTTATTAATATATTATGTTATATATTGGGGTGTGTGTATACACAATACACACACACAAATACATGTACACACACATGTACATAGACACATATGATTACCATTACTTAATTGTTAATTGTTCTCTGCTTTATATTTTATTTAATATTTTTAGTTTATATATTGTCGATAATGCAAAATGTTTTTCCTAACATATTATCGTTATGCATTTAATTTGATTAAAAACAACGAAAATTGCAATAAATTATTTTTAAAAGCTAAACAATCAAAACGGTTGATTTCCCATCGTTGTACGGTAGTACTTATATATTGTAAAGCGTAGTTCCACCAAAAAAATGTGTTTATATTCCTATCTCCGTTCAATCATGAATACTTGGTCTCGGTACCTCCTAATCTAGAAAACATTTCTTCATTTCAAACTATGCTTCTATCGAATCGACAAAAAAAATACGGCTTTGTTGTGCAATGCTAACCGCGAGATTACATCGACCCCCTTATATCATCCCTTTAATTTGGATTTGTACTTTTTCGTCACTTCTAAATCTAATCGATGTATGTTATTGATCATGAAGGTTCCTTGTACGAAAAGGAAGAACTGAACATTGGATGGTCGATTTTAGGGAGGGATTTGCTCTTTCATGGTCAGCATGGCATTGTTCTTTTTTGTCTTGATTGAACTTTCTTCATCCTTGGATTGACTCAATCTTTTATGTTGCTTCTTTCACTGAATCTAGACCAATCTTTGATCTATTATCTGTCTTCAACCAACATACGGGCGATTTGCACGGCCTTTCGTAAAGTGCTTCAAATGATGTCGTTATATACTAGTCTGATAGCTATCATTATAGAAAAACTCAATTAAGTGCAAATGGTCTCCCTTGACCCTCCAGAGTCTAAAACACACGCTCTCAATAAATCTTCAATTATCTTATTGACCATTTCCATTTGCCCATCAGCCTGCGGATGGTAAGCTACACTCATCTTTAACTTGATACCCAGTACATCATGTAAGCTCTTCGAGAACTTACTAGTAAACAAAAGATCTCTATCACTTACAATGCTACTCAGTTTTTCATGAATTCTTACAACATTATTCATGAATAGTTTCATTACACTAGGTACCGTTCTTGTCGATTTAATGGGATAAAGTGTGCACTCTTGGTCAGTCTATCCACCATGATCCAAATACCTTCATCTTTCTATTCGACTTTAGCAATCCATCAATAAAATCCATCAATATAGAATCTCATTTCCACAGCAATACTTCTAAAGGTTGAAGTAGTCCAATTAGCTTTTGATGCTCAGCTTGTACTTGTTGGCAATTCATACATTGCTTGACTCATAAGCCTACGAATCTTTTCATACATTCCTAAAAGAAACTCATCTTCATATCTTTTACATCTTTGCACCTTCGGGATGACCAGTAAACTTCGATACATGACATTCTCTTAGAATTTCCTTTTTTAGACAACTTACAATTGGAACATACAACCGTCCCATTTTCCTCAATCATCCTCTTTAATCAGATGCAAAGTCTTTCAAATCATCAATCTCACTTCTTAATTGTATCCTTTTAATACATTTTTCTAGTAGTGGGTCATCTCTTTGCTTTGTGACAATTCTTTTGATCAATAGTAGTTGAACTTCTAAACAAAAGATCATTGTAGTATTCTGACTATAACAGGCCTTCGACCTCATTCTAACTCCATAAGAAGCCAACGCCTCTAAATCGTTCCATTTGGCTAACAATTGACAATACCACATTCTGTTATTTTGTATTGAGTGCTGCGATAACTTTATTTCTTTTTTGGCATATATTCAATTTCAAATTCATACGCTGTAGATAAATTCAACCATTTTTTCTGTCTCGTATTCAACTTCTTATGAGAAAATAAATATTTCAAGAACTTATAATCCTTGGTCAATTCAAATCGTTTTTCCAAAGAAATAATGCCTTTACACCTTCAATGCAAAAATCGCCGCTGCCATCTCCAAATCATAAGTAGGATATTGAACTTTATACGGACAAAGCTGTCGAGATACAAAGGTCATGAATTTACCTCTCTGCATCAATGAAGCTTCTAATCAAGTTTCACATGCATTGATATACACCACCACATCTTGATTCCCATCCAGCATAACTAACACGGTCGCATTGGTCAATAAATGCTTTAGTTTCCAAAATGCTTATTCACATTTACCGTTTCAAACAAATTTTACGTCCTTCCTTGTTAGTTTAGTCATTGATGTTGCTATACTAGAGAATTCTTTAATAAATCTCCTGCAGTAGTCAACCAATCTCAAGAAACTTCTAATTTTAGTTACGGTCTCAGGTCCTTTCCAATTATTAATAGGTTTGATTTTTGAAGAATCCGCAGACAATCCATTTTCTAGAACTAAATACTCAAGAAACTTGACTTCTCTTTCTCAGAAATTATATTTTGAAAATTTCGTCCTTAGCTGATGCTACCCACCATTTCTAGCACTATTCTGATATGAAATTCATGATCTCGTTCATTCTTAGAATATATCAAAACGTCATCAATAAATACCAACATGAATCTATTCAAATGCTCTTAACAGATTTAGTTTATCAAGTGTACAAAGAATGCATGCGCGTTGGTCAATCCGAAAGGCATGACTAACCATTCACACGAATCAAATCTTGTTTGAAACCGTCAACGGTATACTTTTCTCTGTCACTCTCAATTGATGGAAGTCCGTTGCCAAGTCTATTTGCAAAGGCACCTTGACTTCACTCAACTGATTGAAAAAATCATCTATTCTAGACAAAGGATATCAATAATTTGTCTTCTATTCACTCAGCTTTCTATAATCAATGCACAGTCTCAATGACCCATCCAGTTTATTCAGGAATGCCGCCGTAGCTCCCTCACTACTACAAAACAGGCCATTTGCATCGCCTCATTTGAATCAGTTGAAGCAAAAACTGATGCAAATATAACTATTTGCATCAGTTCTGTCTTAATAACCGATGCAATTGGTACGTGGAAAGCAATAGATAATAAAAAAATCAAATTTGCATCAGTTGTCCCCGACAACCGATGCAAATACGTCGATGCAAATAGTTTTAGTCGCATCGGTTTTAAAGTCAACCGATGCAACTACGTTAATTTGCATCCCTTACCAACATATGTTTTAACAGCAGGCAAATAAAAAACAAAACAGGCATGCCAAAACAACCCACAACCCACGCTCAAACCCTACACTACAAAATGAATGTAACTGATATTAACTCACAATTTCTCAACCCAATTTTCTCAGAAAACAAAATTCAATCGCAACCCAAATCGAATTTTGGGAGTTCTCGCCGTGTTCGATTCGAGTTGCCCATGTTTTTAGACGAGTCGATTACTGATGGCAGGCAATTTTAGATCGTGTTCTTGGTTTGGGGTTTCGAGTGCATGGATTTGGAGAGGGTAGGTCGTTCGAAATTTGGAGTGTGGTCTGTCGATCGCTATTGAAGTCGTGATGTTAATTTGGAGTTGATGGTGTTGCAGGCGATTGCGGGTTTGTGAATTCGAGCTCGATTTGCCAAGGTGAAGCAGCGCTCGCAATTTTGGAAGGTGTTGTTGCGTGTTGATTGCAGAGGTCGTGGGTTATAGGAGGTGTCGCGATTGGAGGTGAGTCGAATTCTGGTGATTGATGAAGTTTAGGGGCATTGCGAGTACAGGTTTGGCTGGATTTGGTGATACAATTTGAATCTAAAAATGCAAGTGTTTTCCAACCGACTGTTTATGGTCGCAACTAGGCTCAGCTCTAGAAGTTCCTGAGGAAGTTAAATCTACTAGGATTGATTATGGGAAATAACATCTTCTTGGATTCTTTCTAGATTGAAATCTATCCTACACTACTATTCTATCTCATATACAAAAGAATTGGAAGCTTAAAGGTAAGCTGAAAGTAAAATCTGATAGCAAGAATTTCTACTTTGATTTTACTTGCCATGAAGACAGAGCTAAGATTTTAAAATCAAATCCTATGTCCACTAGAGGAAAAATGTTTAGTATATCATTATAGTAGCCTGACTTTAATCAAAAGCATGCAACCACCTAATATGTTTTAACGTAGGCACTGCAGTGGTAAGAGTGGGCTATTTGAAACACAACCGATTTGTTGATTTATGAAACCATCGTTCCCTGATTTATCAGAGCAGATGTAGAAAATTCATAATACTCATAAATATATGTTCGAAACTTGGATATTGAATTCAAAATCCTTAGACATATCATTTTTATTATTATTTAAGTATGCGTATAAAGTCAAACCATATGAAATCTATGCACCGGCTAACAAATATGTCACAGAATTGTTCAAACATTCAAACGATCAAGTGCTCACCAAACAAGAAAAAAGAATAAAGGGTAGAAACCACTTGGACAATGCGTGCTACTTTCCCTGAATATATTGTTGCCCTTACAACTATTGTTGGATCGGTGTTATTCACAGTATGTTTATGTTTTATAATCTTCTCTTTCAGTTTTTTGTTTTTTCAGCTCCTTTTGTTGTAACTTAATTAATCACTATAATAATACATATCTGCATTATATGATTAGTAATATAATTGGTGTTCCATCTTTTAGATTTTTGAAGGTGTTGGAATTGCATGCTTTCCACTGGGACTTATATTTTCATTCATACGGCGCCTTAAGGCGGTTATCACTCGTTCACAATATATAAAGGTTTGTTTTTTTTCGATGTGAATAAATCATTACTCGGTAGAAGCAAGAAGGTAACTCTGATTGTTTACCCTGAATTTTGTAGGAAGCAACTGAACTTGGAAAAAAGGCTAGAGGACTTAAGAAAGCCGCTGAAGCACTTCACTAGGATGAAAGAAATGGCGCTAAAGGGAGAAAATGGTGAAAAAATGTCAAGGCTATTGAAAAGGTATAGTATTATGCTTAAACAAATACTGATTTTTAATGCACCCTCTGCTGCTATGTTAGTTCGTAAATTGTATTGCATGGTTCTGTAAAGACCATAAAATTTACACATATAGGATGTGCTCCTATGGTTATTCCAGAATTATAGTTTTATATTATAGCTGTTGTCATCTAATTTGATTAATGTAAGTATAATTATCATAAATCCGTCAGTTTCCTTAAAAAATGATGAACTGGGTTTTGAGATCTGTGTTTTGTTGATGAATGGATAGCCAGGAAAAAACAAAGCAAGTAAAAACCATTTGGCTTATCAGTTTAGACTGTAAGTTGTGTTCTACATCTTCAAAAGTGGCTCACATCTTGTTCCTTTTCAATGGTTACTTTTGGTATCCTTATATCGAATTGCTTACCTGGAATTCAATAGATAAGTTCTATGTAAATGAACTCATATTTATTGCGGACATAGAATAAAACATATGAGTTTAGCTGATTTAATTAAAAATTTATTGCACCATTTATTATTAAGAAAAGGGCAAACTACATGTAGACAGAAAAGCTCATTTGCCTCTATCTTATATTCAAAAGGAAAATATGGTTCTGATTGTTCATCTTCTTAAGAACCCTCAATTAAGTCGACGCATTCATTGGGATTTTCTAGTCGACCTTTCAATGAAATAAATTGATTTCATTATGAACTATTATTTTTTCGTTGAGACTTTGTGAGTTGTGTCACTTAGAGATTCTTTGGGAGTCATTGATCTTTGGATTTACGAATTGGTAACTGTAAACATTTGAATTCAGTACATTGGATGTTGTGATTGAGTGGTACATGTGGCAAGTAAGCTTAACAAGTTAACATTCAGCTAACAAACGTACTTGAGATCTAAGTATTATTGAACAAGGGCATTGGACGAACGAGAACTTAAGGGTGTCACATGGTTAGTTTCTTTGCATCCTTGACCTATTAGTATTTATCATCTATCACCATTTAGTTAATGAATGGTAATATGATGCAAAAAACATCCTTGGTAATGATATTATTGGGATTTCATTTAAACAGAACAAAAAGAGATTTTTGAGCAAAGATAAGTAAAGAAAGAAACATACTCTTGAATAAATGATTCTCTAAACTCCCTCTCTTTAGAAATTCATAAACGAGAAGTTTGTTTTCAGGTTTGCAGCAGTATCGAATAAGCAGTATCCGTGCAAGCTCATTCGATGACCAATCCCAGTATGTCAATTAATGAAAAAAATAATTATTTATTTATACATGATACTAATCATAAGGATAATCTAGATTCTAGACATCCATGAATATATTCCTCCAATAAAATAATACATAAGCTGAGTAGCACTTTCATTCATTATATAATATGTACAGCTAAAAGCGGGAATTTGTACTTTCTAACATTGATATTATTTGCAAGTGCAAAAGCATGGTATCTTTAACTTCATATGGTGATGTGGTGGTCTTATATTTTCCTATACCACGTCACGGTAGTTATCCATATGTATTATGCTGCTATGCAAATAGATAATTGGAAACTCTGCATAACCAACTTCAACCTTCCACATAATTGGAAATGATAAATAAAATAGATTATTAGTTTTCAATTTTTATTGGTCTTGTTATATCCAATGTGTTATTTTTATAAGTCAAGTCACGTCCCTTTATAATCACGTGGGCCAATTTTTTTAATAATTTGTTATACACACACACGTACACCTATGTGTCGAAAGTGTATAATTTCTGTCATTTCTAATGGATTTTTGCGTTTATCGTGTTATTAACGAGTTCATCCTAGTGAAGACTAATGTTTGACATAGGATTTGAACGTACTGAAATTGGTCGATGTGATAATCATTATCTGCTTCAATAACCTGTATTAGACCATATACATATGTGTGTGTGTATATACGTGTTTGTGTGCATGTTTCATATGTTAAAGAAGTAAAATGTGTAAGATGGTTAATACAACAGTTTCATACAACATGAACGGCACATAAAATTTTACTATTGCCCAAATTTTGCTTCTGCTTTGGTACATTTTCCACCTGTTTAACTAAATGAATATTTACTGATGCACAAATAGAACAAGGCTTGATTGAGCTGTATACAAAATAAAGCAAGAATTCAAAACCAACATATGAGGAATCATTACTACTATACTCAATATCATATCATCGGTCTACGGATATATAAGGCTTTTTTAAAGCTTAAGGTTCACTTGCTGTATATGTGTAAATGCATGGTTCTTATCATTTGAAGTAGATTTGCAAACTAATATGTGCATATTGACAAACCCTAAACTCTGTCGATATTTCATCCCTTTTTGCTATTGGTATTAGTACCTCAACAAGCTAAGGTCTGAAATGTGCAATTTCCATAATTTCAAACTTACAGTTTTTACTGTAATGGCAGAATTATTCAGATGATGGTCCAGGAGGAATCCAATATTAGCCACCACTTCCAAGATCTCAGAAATCTTGGTATTTTTGCATTTTAATTTTAACTTTGCGTTGTTCGCCAAAATTTTTGTTTTGATTGGTGTCCCTGTTGCTGTTTAATTCATATTTTGTTGGTACTGAACTGTTTATGTTCTCGAGGACATGTAATTCTGGACTCGAAAAAAGTTAGTTCTGAAACTTACATATCGCCTAGACATCATGTCACACGTTCTCTTTATTGATGTTGAATAGGCTCTCTTTATTACAATGATTATACATTTGCCTGGTTAACTTGGTAACTATAACATTATGGATTCACCTAGATATTACATGACAATTTGTACAGCATGCAAATTTATTGTGAAACAAAAACGCAGAGATTTTTCATTGCTAGTTTGTCTAGGTCTTAAAATAATCGTTTAGTTACAGCTGATTTTGTAGAATTTCCATTTTGTACTGCTACCTCAATTTGAATTCTTTATTGATATATTTACATTGCATGTGTAACAACCCGCATATTTATCGAGTTTATATTTAAATATTTTATTTAAATATTAAATCGTTAATCGAATTTTGGTCCGAAAAGCTACTTTTTGCAAACGGACATATTAGGACTCGCGACCACTTCCATTGAGTTTGAAATGCTGTTTACAACATTTTTAAGTATAAACATTGATATGATTGGAGATAGTAGAATTTCACTACTTTTTCACTTGAGACTTTGGGTTGGGCTTTTAGCCTACTAGACCCAACCTTCACCCCTCCTCTTCATAACTTCATTTCTATTTGCCCAAGTCTTCAAGCTTCTTCAAAAATGGTGGAGGGAATGGAAAATTAAAATTCCAAAACTCAAATTCAATTGCAATCCATCTTTCTACTCCAAATTCAAGAAGAAGACATTGGATTCAAGCTTCTTGTGCTTAGATAGAAGAGGGATTGATTCTTGCTTGCTTAAAACTTCATTTTCATTGATATTTGGTGCAAAGGTGAGATTTTTATCCCACAATTCTAGTCTATATCTATATTGGACTGTTGGGAATGATTCCCTATCACTTTAGTATGCACATTTGCATTTGGTTTGGATTGGATTGGCCAAAAGCTCCAAATTTTAGTGATTTTGGTGAAAAACTGCTACTAGGTCGTTCTGGTCATTTATAGCTCGTTCGGAGTTAGGTCGCTCGTCCATAGGTCGTAGGTCGCTTACGAGTTAACGTTAGGTCGTTCTGGAAGAATTGGCACTTCGGAATTAGGTCGCTCATGAGTTAACTCGTTAGGTCGCTCGCGAGTTAGTACCATAGGTCGCTGGGCCATCTAAATGCTTGTTCGGTGTTAGGTCGTATGGCCTTAAGTCGTAGGTCGTATGGCCTTAAGTCGTAGGTCGTCTCCGACCTAATACTGCTATTTCACTAGGTCGCGCGAGCCTTAAGTCGTAGGTTGTCTCCGACCTAATACTACTATTTCACTAAGTCGCGCGAGCCTTAGGTCGTAGGTCGTAAGTCGCCTTAGGTCGTAGGTCGTAAGTCGCCTAGGTCGTAGGTCGCTCGGTCCTGCTTCTGTCCCTAAGTCGCGAATACCTTAGGTCGCAACCTCTGTTAGGTCGGCCATGTTGGGTCGCGAGTCATCGTTAGGTCGCGAACACCTCTAGGTCGCAACCACTAAGTCGCTTGATCCCTTAGACCCCTAGGTCGCAACCATTAGGTCGTACCGTTTTGGACGGGGCGCTGCCCCGCACCCCGCTGGGGACGCTGCCCCTTGGACCCCCGCGACCTGACCGGGCAGGTCGAACCCCGTAGCGGTGGCGTTGCCCCCGCACCCCCAGCTTGGGGGGTTGCCACCCTCCCGGACCCCCCCTCCGTAGGGGATCTTATATGAAAAACATTCAACAGAACTTGCCGCGCTGATTTCCTTGGATTTTTATCACATCTCCGAGTGTGATCTTTGTGATTGATTGTTTCTACAATCGCTTCTGTGATTGGTCACTTTAAAATATAAAGGTTTCAAAACTAGTAGTAAATATCAAAACTCTTTCAATAAAAGGATTTCAACTCTATTTTTAATAACAAAGCTCTTTTCTTAACCCGTTTTCCAATCTATTAGTATATACAAACCTTTACCTCACTCGTATGAGAAATCTAATTAAACGACTTAGTAAAACAAGTGGTATGAAACGCTTGCGTTTACTTCGTCGGTTAATTCTTGGACTTGTTCGATTGAATCCCTTGTGACAATTTTCTAGTGGAGATCTACAGTTTGTTAGTAAATATTTGAGTTAAGCAAGTGGTTATGGGACATGAAGCTAAACTTTTATATTTACTGACTTAGTGTAATTGACACTTCTTGATGATCATGACGATCATTTTTGTGTTTTAGACTAGCAACTGTGCGATGTCTCTTTGTCTGCGAGGGAGACTAGACCCCGCTCTTGTGATGTTTCGCCATCGCATTTGTGTGATGTTTCGCCATCACATATGTGGGGTAGCGCCCCACGGTCTTCGGGCCATTCGTGTGTCAAAATTAATGGCTTGCAACCATGAGATAGCTTCTCGCTTTGTGTTCACGTGTAGGTGAGTTTTCATGCTCCCATTTTGTGAGTTTTCATGCTCCTATATTGTAATTTCTGAATTCCTTGTGTAGTCTTCTGGAATTTGTGCTTCACCTATTTTCATGACTTTCATTGTTATGATTTTCTGACTTTTATGTTTAGGTGATTTTGGATCTTATAGAAGATTCTTTTGATATTGTTTGATCTCTTGATGATCTTCATTTACATGCTTATCATAGTATGTCTTTATGGTTACTATATGTTCTTTCCATATCTATTGTTTATATCATGTTATCTGATATTTATAGCTAGACTGATCCGTTTATTATTTTCTTATAAATAATACTCGGGTCAGACCGAGATGTTACAGGTGCTTCTGCTTGACTTCTCCCCCAGGGATTTACTACTCTGACTTTTGGCTGACCTTTTAGATTAGCAGTTTTTGTCGTTTACACTTGAGATATAGACTCATAGATGTATTCTTTTGTATATCACGTGTTGCTATTCTTTTGTATTATTGTGGATCTTTTTGACCACTACTCTGATGTACACTTTCATGTGTTAGTTATATATTCATATATTCTTCCGCCTTTGTGATATGGATGTCTGTGACTGATTTGTGTTATGCATATTTCTATGTTTGTTTCCAAAGATTATTTATAGCCACCGTGTGATAAGAAATCACATGGATGGTCGCTCCTAAACAGCCTTATTCTCCGTGCTAGTTGACAACACTACACCGTAGTGTTCTTGGCTAGCGTGGGTATAGGGGTGGGGCGTCACAGCTTGGTATCAAAGCCAAACTTCGGAACAATGTAGAATAACTTAACAAGGATCATCGTCCTAAGTCTATCTTAGGAGTTATACCATAGGATTGATTCGAGTCTTCGTACCAATTCATCCTATTTCCTTAACGATTCCTTGTTTTATCTATCAAGATTGCTTGATATTCATTGGTGAATAACCTTCTTCCTTCTCTTCTTTCTTTCTTAAAGGAAGAGAATATCTAGACCAGGTCGTCCCAGAACTGGATCATCTAGTGTTGCTCCCCAGGATGGAGTTTTTATGACTGCTCAACAGCTTCTTGATTTAGTAACAAATGCTCAAGCAGCTGGAGCTAACCCGGAACCTACTCACCCAAAGTCGGGATTTGCACGCTTGTGCAGCGATTACACCAACTTGGGTGGGAAGCCCTTCAAAGGTTCGGAAATGATCATCGAGGTCCAGGCTTGGTTAAAATCATGCGATCGAATCTTTTCTCGCATGAACCTTATCGATCTCCACCGCGTTCAGGTGGCTTCCAGCATGCTCCAGGAGAGAGCATTGGACTGGTACGAACTCCTTATTTCAGAAATTAATGAAGCGGATCTCACCTGGGAGCAATTTCAAGGACGCTTCGAGTTAAAGTTTGTACCAGAAGCTGGGAAAGTAACCTTGACTCGACGTTTTATAGACCTTGTTCAAGGTCAATCCTCTGTGACTGATTACGTCGCAGCCTTCGAGTCGCTTTCCAAATATGGAGTTGAATACATCAACACCCCATTGAAGAAGAAACAGAGGTTCGTTTATGGCTTAAATAAGAATCTTAAGAAGCCACTACTCCTGAAACTAGAAGTCGCATTTGATCAACTCGTCGATATCGCTCTTCGTCTTGAAGAGGCCGATAGAGAGAGTGATGTTGAAGTGGAAGGTGCTAAACCAAACTTCAACAACAAAAAGAGGCCTAACAAGTTTAAAGGTTCTTATCCCAACAAAAAGGGTAAGCAGGCAACTTCGGCTGCAAAGACACCTTCCTCTAGTAGCGGGCAATGCTATAACTGTGGTTCTAAGGACCATTTTGCGAACAAGTGTTCGAAGCCCAAAGGTTGTCGCTATTGCAAGATCTCGGAACATTATATACATATGTGCCCCCACGCTAAAAAGCAGGAAAGAGGGGAAGTTAAACGTGGCTCAAGCCCCTGGCAACACATCTCGTGGCCAAGGTATTTCTCATTCCATTCTTGATGGTATTATTTTATTTCATGATCAACCTATTAGAGATTCTCTTTGATACGGGTGCATCCTATTCTTTTACTGGTAGACACTTTTTCCTTAAGTGTTACTGCATTAATGACTTCTTTAAAAATTGCGAATCCTGTTGGTGGATCCGCAACTCTTAGTTTGCTTTGTAAAAATGTGGAGATTATTTTATGTGATTTTCCATTCCTAGCCGATTTGCATGTTATGCGTTACCTAGGCTTTGGAATGATTTTGGGAATGGATTGGCTTAATCGTTATGAAGCTCATATCCTATGTCCTGAGCGGGCCATTCATCTCCGACATCCACTATCTGTTAATCATATTTCTGTTAATCTTAAAGATTCAGAATCCTATTTGGTGGCATCTTTATATTCTTTAAATCCTCGTGATAACGATGATGATGATGAAGATGATATTATTTCTCGTATTCACATTGTTCGTGAATTTTCCGACATATTCGAGCCCGTTTTAGGTTTACCACCTAAACGAGCAATTGAGTTCAGAATTAATCTTGTTTCTGGAGCTCAACCTATTACTCGTCCTCCTTATCGCATGTCCAATAAGGAAAATGAAGAGATGCACAAACAATTATCCGAATTGGAGACGAAGCAATTTATTCGCTCTAGTTCCTCGCCTTGGGGAGCTTCGGCTATTTTCGTAAAGAAATCCAATGGTACTCTTAGGCTCTACGTTGATTATCGCAAGCTTAACGATCTTACTATTAAAAATAAATATCCTTTACCTCGGATTGATGATCTATTCGATCAGCTTAGTGGTGCTAAGGTCTTTTCACAATTGGACTTGGCTACCGGTTTCCATCAGCTTCGTATGGCAGAGGATGGCATTCCTTTGACATCATTCGTACTCGATATGGATCTTATGAATGGCTTGTTATGCCATTTGGGTTAACGAATGCTCCAGCTTATTTCGTTGACCTCATGAATCGAGTTTTCAAAGATTTCCTCGATTGGTTTGTTCTCATATTCATTGATGATATTCTTGTGTATTCAAAAACCGAGGAGGAACATGAGAAACATCTTCGGATTGTATTGGAAACTTTTAGGAGTAATCAACTAAAGGCAAAATTTTCTAAATGCCACTTTTGGCAATCTCGTGTGAAGTTTCTCGGTCATATTATTTCCGAATCCGGAACTTCCGTGGATCCTTCAAAGATTGAAGCGATTCAAGATTGAAAAAGACTTGAGAGTGTGACTGAAATCCGTAGCTTTCTCGGATTGGCGGGCTATTACCGTCGTTTTATTAAAGACTTTTCTAAGATTGTCGTGCCTCTTACTGGCTTGACTAAGAAGGGAGTTAAATACATTTGGTCGGACAAATGTGAAGCCTCTTTTCAGAAATTGAAAGAACTCCTTTCCGATGCTCCTATTCTTGTTATTCCCGAGGGGAACCAAGATTTTGTTGTTTATACCGATGCTAGTCACGTTGGTTTGGGTGCCGTTCTTATGCAAAAAGAACGTGTTGTTGCTTATGCTTCTAGGCAATTGAAGCCGGCCGAGACTAGATATGCCACACATGATCTAGAGCTCGCGGCTATTGTTTTCGCCCCTCCGAATGTGGCGTCATTATCTATTGGGAGAGAAATTTATTCTTTACACGGGTCATAAGTCTTTGAAATATTTATTTTCTCAAAAAGAACTTAATTTACGTCAACAGCGTTGGCTCGAGTTCCTTGCACCTTATGATCTTGATATTCTTTATACCCCCGGTAAGGGTAATCGTGTCGCCGATGCTCTTAGCCGTAAGCAACAAGCAGTTGTTTCTATGATGATATCCGAATGGAACGATCTCGAGATCTTATCCACTTGTGAGATTCGAGAGTGCGTATCCGATTTATGCTCATCATTTGTTTTATGTAGCCTTGAGGCTCATCCTTCTCTCTTAGACCGCATTCTTGAAGCTCAAAGGCTAGATCCTGAATTGGTTCTTCTTGGCCAAAATATTAAGGATAGAATTGATATTGAAGGTTTGAAAGACTTTGGTATTGATTCTCGTGGCGGCATTCGAAAATTTGGTAGACTTATCGTACCAAATATTGGTGATCTTCGTAAAGATATTTTAGAAGATTCCCATCGTTCTAAGTTCACCATTCATCCCGGTAGTAGTAAAATGTACGCTGATATGAAGCGACTTTATTATTGGGAGGGAATGAAATCTGATATTGCTAACTTTGTTAAGTGTTGCATGACTTGCCAACTTGTCAAGGCCGAACATCAGAGGCCTGGTGGGTTATTGCAACCTTTAGAAATTCCAATTTGGAAGTGGGACCAAATTTCCATGGATTTTATAGATGGCCTTCCCCGTTCTCGTTCGGGTCATGATGGCTTATGGGTGATCGTTGATAGGCTTACTAAATCCGCCCATTTTATTCCCGTTCGGTCTAACCGAACCGTTCCTCTTTTGGCCAAACTCTTTATCAAAGAAATTGTTAAATTGCATGGAGTTCCTACTTGCATTGTTAGCGATCGAGATCCATTGTTTATTAGTGGATTTTGGAAGAGTCTTCAAAAAGCTTTAGGAACGAAGCTTAACTTTAGCACTGCTTATCACCCCCAGTCCGATGGACAAACCGAGCGTGTGAATCAAACTCTTGAAGATCTTCTTCGTGCTTGTGTGCTTGATTTTGGTGGAAGTTGGGAAGATCATATTTCACTTGTTGAATTTTTCTATAATAATAGCTTCCAATCTAGTATTAGTATGGCACCTTTCGAGGCACTCTACGGAAGGCCCTGTCGATCTCCTTCTTGTTGGCTTGAGGCCGGTGAGAAGCTGGTTTTAGGTCCAGATTTTATTCGAGACTCCACAAAGAAGATTGAACTTATTCGACATAGGATGAAAGAAGCCCAGAGTAGACAAAAATCCTATGCCGATAATCGAAGAAGGAAATTAGAATTTTCTGTTGGAGATCCTGTTTTTATTCGTGTTTCACCTATGAAGGGTGTTGTACGTTTCAGTCGATCGGGGAAGTTAGCGCCTCGATATATTGGGCCATTTCCTATCACTGAACGTATTGGTTCCATGGCTTATCGCCTTGCATTGCCGGCTCAGTTTTCTGCTATGCATGACGTATTTCACGTTTCTCAATTACGGAAATGCCTTCGGGATTCCGATTCTATTCTTGAGCCTGCTGTTGTGGAAGAAATTGAAGTTTCGCCGAATTTAACTTATGAACAGCATCCTATTCGAATTATAGCTTCTGAGGTTAAACAACTTCGAAATAAAGATGTTCCGCTTGTGAAGGTTCAATGGTCCTCAAATCCTAAGGATTGTTCTTGGGAATCCAGAGAATTCATCGAGCGTACACATCCGGACTTGCTTTCTCATGCTCTTTGAGGTGAACTTCTTATTTCAAATTTCTCTTGTGTTAATATGCTTTTATGGTTGTTACTTTTTATTTCCATCTTATATATATATTGCGAGGACGCAATTTCTTTAAGGAGGGGAGTCTGTAACAACCCGCATATTATCGAGTTTATATTTAAATATTTTATTTAAATATTGAATCGTTAATCGAATTTTGGTCCGAAAAGCTACTTTTTGCAAACGGACATATTAGGACTCGCGACCACTTCCATTGAGTTTGAAATGCTGTTTACAACATTTTTAAGTACAAACATTGATATGATTGGAGATAGTAGAATTTCACTACTTTTTCACTTGAGACTTTGGGTTGGGCTTTTAGCCTACTAGACCCAACCTTCACCCCTCCTCTTCATAACTTCATTTCTATTTGCCCAAGTCTTCAAGCTTCTTCAAAAATGGTGGAGGGAATGGGAAATTAAAATTCCAAAACTCAAATTCAATTGCAATCCATCTTTCTACTCCAAATTCAAGAAGAAGACATTGGATTCAAGCTTCTTGTGCTTAGATAGAAGAGGGATTGATTCTTGCTTGCTTAAAACTTCATTTTCATTGATATTTGGTGCAAAGGTGAGATTTTTATCCCACAATTCTAGTCTATATCTATATTGGACTGTTGGGAATGATTCCCTATCACTTTAGTATGCACATTTGCATTTGGTTTGGATTGGATTGGCGAAAAACTCCAAATTTAGTGATTTTGGTGAAAAACTGCTACTAGGTCGTTCTGGCCATTTTTAGCTCGTTCGGAGTTAGGTCGCTCGTCCATAGGTCGTAGGTCGCTTACGAGTTAACGTTAGGTCGTTCTGGAAGAATTGGCACTTCGGAATTAGGTCGCTCGCGAGTTAGTACCATAGGTCGCTGGGCCATTTAAATGCTTGTTCGGTGTTAGGTCGTATGGCCTTAAGTCGTAGGTCGTATGGCCTTAAGTCGTAGGTCGTATGGCCTTAAGTCGTAGGTCGTCTCCGACCTAATACTGCTATTTCACTAGGTCGCGCGAGCCTTAAGTCGTAGGTTGTCTCCGACCTAATACTGCTATTTCACTAAGTCGCGCGAGCCTTAGGTCGTAGGTCGTAAGTCGCCTTAGGTCGTAGGTCGTAAGTCGCCTAGGTCGTAGGTCGCTCGGTCCTGCTTCTTTCCCTAAGTCGCGAATACCTTAGGTCACAACCTCTGTTAGGTCGGCCATGTTGGGTCGCGAGTCATCGTTAGGTCGCAAACACCTCTAGGTCGCAACCACTAAGTCGCTTGACCCCTTAGACCCCTAGGTCGCAACCATTAGGTCGTACCGTTTTGGACGGGGCGCTGCCCCCTGGACCCCCGCGACCTGACCGGGCAGGTCGAACCCCGTAGCGGTGGCGTTGCCCCCGCACCCCCAGTTGCCACCCCCCTGGACCCCCCCTCCGTAGAGGATCTTATATGAAAAACATTCAACAGAACTTGCTGCGCTGATTTCCTTGGATTTTTATCACATCTCCGAATGTGATCTTTGTGATTGATTGTTTCTAAAATCGCTTCTGTGATTGGTCACTTTAAAATATAAAGGTTTCAAAACTAGTAGTAAATATCAAAACTCTTTCAATAAAAGGATTTCAACTCTATTTTTAATAACAAAGCTCTTTTCTTAACCCGTTTTCCAATCTATTAGTATATACAAACCTTTACCTCACTCGTATGAGAAATCTAATTAAACGACTTAGTAAAACAAGTGGTATGAAACGCTTGCGTTTACTTCGTCGGTTAATTCTTGGACTTGTTCGATTGAATCCCTTGTTACAATTTTCTAGTGGAGATCTACAGTTTGTTAGTAAATATTTGAGTTAAGCAAGTGGTTATGGGACATGAAGCTAAACTTTTATATTTACTGACTTAGTGTAATTAACACTTCTTGATGATCATGACGATCATTTTTGTGTTTTAGACTAGCAACTGTGCGATGTCTCTTTGTCTGCGAGGGAGACTAGACCCCGCTATTGTGATGTTTCGCCATCGCATTTGTGTGATGTTTCGCCATCACATATGTGGGGTAGCGCCCCACGGTCTTCGGGCGATTCGTGTGTCAAAATTAATGGCTTGCAACCATGAGATAGCTTCTCGCTTTGTGTTACACGTGTAGGTGAGTTTTCATGCTCCCATTTTGTGAGTTTTCATGCTCCTATATTGTAATTTCTGGATTCCTTGTGTAGTCTTCTGGAATTTGTGCTTCACCTATTTTCATGACTTTCATTGTTATGATTTTCCAACTTTTATGTTTAGGTGAATTTGGATCTTATAGAAGATTCTTTTGATATTGTTTGATCTCTTGATGATCTTCATTTACATGCTTATCATAATATGTCTTTATGGTTACTATATGTTCTTGCCATATCTATTGTTTATATCATGTTATCTGATATTTATAGCTAGACTGATCCGTTTATTATTTTCTTATAAATAATACTCGGGTCAGACCGAGATGTTACAGGTGCTTCTGCTTGACTTCTCCCCCAGGGATTTACTACTCTGACTTTTGGCTGACCTTTTAGATTAGCAGTTTTTGTCGTTTACACTTGAGATATAGACTCATAGATGTATTCTTTTGTATAGCACGTGTTGCTATTCTTTTGTATTATTGTGGATCTTTTTGACCACTACTCTGATGTACACTTTCATGTGTTAGTTATATATTCATATCTTCTTCCGCCTTTGTGATATGGATGTCTGTGACTGATTTGTGTTATGCATATTTCTATGTTTGTTTCCGAAGATTATTTATAGCCACCGTGTGATAAGAAATCACATGGATGGTCGCTCCTCAACAGCCTTATTCTCCGTGCTAGTTGACAACACTACACCGTAGTGTTCTTGGCTAGCGTTGGTTTAGGGGTGGGGCGTCACAGCATGCTACTTAATGTTTTAATTGTTACCGCAACTTAACAATAGTTGATCAACCTTTTGTACTTGTCTCCAGCATCAAAAAGGAGGAATTTTGAAAATGATAATGCATAACTTCTGATGAAGGATTAGTTTATGAAGCAAAGCAGTTCAACAGGAAGAAAATATAAGGAAGACCGGTGAAGATTGTACCCTGATAATTACATGTCCCTGTTGCTATTTAATTCATATGTCCTTTGAGTTAAACTTTCCTTGCCAGCTACCTAAAGACTTTACTCTTTTGTAATTAGGAGGACAGCTAGAAGAATCTGGAGTGCTTAGTGGAGCTCTAAAAGCACGAGGTAATTCTTGGGGATTGCATATGCCTGTTGTTTGCCCTGATGGTGCTGTCGTTGCTTATGCATGGAATTTATTTATGTTTTTACTACTGACTGTATGATTATGTACCGTGGAATTTATTTATGTTTTTCATTCTTTTGTAGAATTATTAAATCTGATTATGTATTTGCCATTAAATTTAATTTTGAATGATAGTAATATTGCATGCAATAATTGTTTGTTATAATCAATAATATATATAGAGTCTACTTGGGTACTGTAATAATGGTATCTGAGAATGGTTTTTTTGCATCAGGTATAAATAGCTGATGCAATAGAGAGACTAGTTTGCATCGGTTGTTATAAAAAACCGATGCAATTGAGGGATTAGTTGCATCGGTTTTCATTACAACCGATGCAACATGGGGGCTGTGTCCAAGCAACCAACCATGATATTTTGCATCAGTTGTTAGTAACAACCGATGCAAAAAGGACCATTTTGCATCGGTTTCAGAACTGATGCAAAAGTGTTAAGCCTGTTGCATCGGTTGCATATGCATCGGTTGTTGAACTGATGCAAAAGGGGGTAAACAAACGATGCAAATGGCTTGTTTTGTAATAGTGCCTAAGGCAAACTGCTTGGTCAAATAATTTTTTTTCCCTTCCAAAGCCACTAACTGCATCTTTGACTTCTTCATCTCGGTCGGTGTCATTTTGTTAGGTGGTCTACTTACATGTTCAACTACTGAGATGAGATCTAGTTGAAACTCTATAGCACGTTTCGGTGGTAATTCCATAACCGGTTCAAAAATGTCAGAATATTTTATTACTATGAAAACTTGGTTAATTTCATTCTCCACTTTTTCCATGGTACCCAATAATGCACATACATCAAAACTTGATTTTTCCAAAGAATATATAATCTTGAAAATTAGGGTGTTTTAAGGATATCACTCTATCTCGGCTAAACATCTTAGCATCATATCGTCTTAATCAATCCATGTCCAAAATTATCAAAAAACACAAACAATCAAACACATGTAAACTACATGCAAACATATGACTTGATAATTCAAATTCTAAATGGTCTCATCTCATTCAAAGAGTTGTAGATGTGCCTATTAGATTCACAACCATCAAAGAAGTAATAAAGTGTCCCAGCTCAACATTTAACTTATCTACTAAACATTTAGGAATAAAAGAATGTGATGTTCTAGTATCGACCAACACTTTAACATGAATGTTATGTACACGAAGTGTACCTTCTAGCATAGTCTTTCTCTTCTCCTTTGTAGTCGGTCCAGAAGCTGTAGGTTCCAGAGCGAAAACCTTTTCTTTTTTAGGTTTGACCGATTCATGATGCTCTCTCTTGAAATGCCTCATCCCGTTGCAATTATAAAACTTTACACCTTTTTAATCAGCAACCTTCTTACTTCCCCTGGAGCGACGCTTATTACCATAGTGCCATTTCTTATCACACTTGTGGCAAGTCACCTCCGACTTCCCTTCCTTTGAAGCTACATCCTTTTAAGCTTTCTTCTTGTCTTGGAAACCTATGGTCTCAGCGGACTTATTCTTTCGAATAGATGAAAGCAAATCTTCTTTCCTTAGAGCCATGTCCATCACGGCATTAAATAGGTCTGTAAGGTTGGGATGATTGACCTAGCCATCATCGGCTTCAATTCATAAATGAGTTTCTCATTTTTCTTAAGCAAAGTATTAATGATAACATGTCCATATCTTGACAGCTCATCGAATTTAGTAGCATACCCCAAAACGGTCATATCTCCATGTTCTTGCTCCGAAAATCTCCTAAACAAAGCAGACTTAGCCACTTCTGATAGAAATTTCTCCTCGAACCTTTCTCTAAAGTCGGCCCAAGTAAGATCCTTTGGAACTTCTATTGTAACACTGTTCCATCGATATAATGCATCTTCTTGCAACTGCCTTGATATCAACCTCCTTTTTTTATTATTATCATTCAACGCTAGGTCCGCAAAAATCCTCTCACCCTGAATAAGTCAATTCTCCACTTTATTGGCATTCTTCATCCTCAAGAATGATTTTCCTTCCAAACTAGTATAATCTTTACTTAATGCAGCATAATTATTACGACCAACCACCTATGGCATAGCAATTCTCGCATTTTCAGCATTTCCTCCAATCAACCCAGCTACTGCTCTAGTTTGTATCATATTGACAAAGAATTGATACATATCTCTATATCAAATGGTGTGGTTTCAGCATCCACATTAGCATTTGCATTAGCATCGGTGACTGGTAGCATTTCTAGCATTGGATTGAACATTTCCATTAGTTGTGATGCTTTCATCTCCTAAGTTTATCCTTCCTTTTCGGGTATCCATTTCCCACAATCTGCGCACGAGTCTTCATAAGATTGGTGGGAGAAAAATACTAATGGTATCCTAAATGCGGTAGGAGAAAATATCTACGGCTTCTAAAAATGATAAGAAAAAACATAGGTGAGCTTTTTGCAACGAGCTCCTTCGGAGGTGTAACTCCTAATTTTAGTCTCAATATCTGTGAAACCCTACGCATTGGAATCATGGACTTGACCTACTAGTGGCTTAACGGTTAGAGTGTTGGGCACGACCCTACATCAGTCTCCACCCTTAAATGTGTTTTTTTAAATGTCAGCTAGTCATGTTTTTTGATCAGTCCGGGGATCCTAACACAAATTTTGATATTTATGATCTCCTGGATGCAATTCTTCTCGGTCAGGATTTTAAGTCTGACCATATCCACTACCTGAATAACCCTAACTGGTCATCAGTTTCTCATCCCCAAGGTCAAAAATGTTGGGTGATAGTATATAACATATAAGTGAGCATGTCAACAATCAACATATATAATTTCAAATTATCAAGATGCAAAAATGAACATATAATAACATCATCCATCACAAATATACGTTGTTATGATAGCCACTTTATAGAAAAAATTACTTGCAATAAAATAATAACTTCATTAAGCTCTTTAAAAATGGTCTAAAATATTTTTTCCTTTCTTACAAAACAGGTCAAAATACTCAATGAAAACTATATTTTTGTTTAGGGAAAACATAGTCCAATATAGGATTAAAAAATATCGAGTGTCATACATAAACTATCTCATTTCTCAAAAACTTCGTGTTGTCGCACTTTAAAATCTTCATGTCATCGCATGTCAAAGATATAGCTATCGCACTTAAAAGCTTACGCCATCGCATGCCAAAAACATGTGCTATCGCACTTTAAAAACTTCATGTTGTCACCTTTTAAAACCATAGGTTATTGCATGTTTGACTACATGAAGTCTTCGCATATTTACCTACATGAAGTCATCATGTGTTTAACTACATGAAACCATCACGCATCAACCAAAACAAAGCCATCGCATACAAACCAAAACAAAGCCATCGCGTATCATCCAAAACAAAGCCATCGCGTATTAACAAGATTGGAATGACATGTTAAAAACTTGAAGATATCATTGGTTGAAAAATACGATGCTATTGCAACTCAAAACATTTAAAGTCATCGCATGTTAAAATTAGATAGCCATTTCATGTTTAGAAATGATAGCCATCATATATTAAAATATGTTAGCTATCGCATGTTAAAAACGAATGGTTATCACATGTTTGTTGAATATGCAAGTATATGATTTTTGTTTGATGATAATAAACAGATATTTTATTTTCACTCGTATTTATCTTCAACTCTACTCCAGCTTGAATCCAGCATCTGAGTTATCTGCCAAATACACACTGATGCAGTAAAGTTGAAAAAAAATATTTTTGCAGTGTAAAATAAAATGTGTTTGTGAAAATGTTATTTGCCTCGGTTATATGGGTTGTTCGTCATCATATTCAATTTTGAATTCATCATACACGAACAGCTTGTGACATGCACAGTGTATCACTGTATATGCCACAAGCCCGTGCATAATGACATACACTTGAAAAAAACTGCAAAGACAAGTGAGCAAAATGTCAAACTCGAGCCGAGTCTGGATTCAACTCAAGTGCAATACAAATAAAGTCATGACATAAGCACAAGGTCAAACCCGAGCTATAAGCTGGATTCAACTCAGGTGCAGTTCTAAAAATCAAGATGAAGTTCAAGTGAAAAAAAATGAAAAGTTACGTGCATAAGAAAACAATGTAGCTGGTCAGATATGGAACCACACAAAAAATGGTCAAGGAAAATAAAGAACGGTTCAAAAAGCTCAAATATACAAAGTGTGAATGAAACAATTTCAACTAGACCAGCTCATATGCAACTCAGACTGCAATGACAAAGTGAGGAGCAACATATATATATATATATATATATATATATGTATATATATATATATATATATGCTACATCAGTGAGCAGTCAAGACAGACCACACACACCAAATTTCCAGTGAACCCAGCAAAGTTGACAGTGCAAACAAGTGCACATGAAAGCAAGCAGTTGAAGTAACAGCAATGCAGTTCACATATGAATATAGTGAATGTGTCTAGATGAAAGTGAATACACACAAGTATACAAACTACATGTATCATAGAACCAGAATCAAAGTGAACAAAATCAACATGTGCACCAAACAGTTAAAATGTTCAAGCTAGTAGCATGGCAACATGTATGATATGATCAAAGACAAATAACTGAACTTAAACCAGACTACAATTACAAAGCCGCACTCAGACAAATGAAACCAGATATATACATACATAAATGTATGAATGTATACATGTGGAAATGTACTATAGCTACCAGACAATGCAAAACAACCATCAATGACCAGAGGCATTTTTACCGAAGTGCGGACCAAACTTCAAGCAAATTACATAGGCAACAGGACAACTCGACTAACAGGATCAGATAGACCAGCAAAGCAACAACTCAAGTGAAACAAAGATCGAGTGAACCATGTAGTACAACAAGCATACATATGCAAACACACATGTATACATATATACTTATATATGTATACACATAACCAGTTGCAGTAATCAAGTCACGGTTCAAACCAGAAAACTACAGTCAAAAAATTAATGTCGTGAGTCAAAAATCAATCAAATGATAAAATGTTCCAGGTCGAACATTTTTACAGGTGGGGGTTTCAAAATAACCAAGGTAGAATCAAATAAGTAAAAATTATCAAAAATCAAATTGGTCGAAGTCAACAGCGTAAAGAACGGAGCAAGTTCGAATTCATGAAGCCGTGATGACCAAGCTATCAGAAAATATACGAAAGTAAAAAAGTTAGAGAAATCAGCAACATTCAAATTAAATCGAACGGCCAAGCATATTAATTGACAAATTCAAATAAATATATTCGAACGGAATTTAAGGGAATTAAACCTTATTTAACCCGTGAACATCATCGGCATCAGAGGTATTCGAGTTCAAACGACATCGCAGAGGAGCATAGTTTCAAATCAATAACTCGAATCACGATCGAGTTCAAGCATATCAACCAGAAAAGCAAAAGGGAAATAACATACCAATTCAAGTCGAACTCCATCGAGAAGCAATTGTGTGCAAATCGAGGAACCAATCGGTCGTCAAAGCAATCACGAGAACATCCACTCGATCGATCAACAAAGTCGGCTTCTTCAATTTCAGAAGCCCTAAATTCGTAAAGAGGAACGAACGAAAAAAAAGAAGCAGCCAATTTTTTAACACAAAAGAAAGAAAGCAGAAGGAATAAAAAGAAAAGGGATATTTTTTTATCACTTAGTTATTTGGGCCAGTTTCATAATTTACATTGGGCTTTAGATTTTAATTTAGGGTTTCATTGTTTTTAAATTGTTTTTATTTGTGATTTTCTTTTAAATGTTTGTATTTTCTAGTCGTGTGACTAGAGGACGAACTACGGTGGTGTAGTTCGAGAATTCGTAGCTCAGTGGATGAGTTGTGGCAGGGTTTTAAGCATGGAGTTAGGTTAGTCGATAGCGGGTGTCGTGAGTTTACGTTTGTAAGCGTCTGACTACTTAATTTCTAGTAGAAACCTTGGGGGCAGCACGTAGGCAGGGTTTTGCCGAAGCTGGGTAAATCTGTGTTGCTTTATTTCTGTTTTTATTCTACTGTTATCTGTGCTGCTACTATTCTGCTGTTATCTGTGTTGCAATTGTTTTATATACTTTCGCATTAAATTTTTATAATTATTAGTATCACCATATTCATTCCCCCCCTCTAGGGTGAAATTGATCCTACAAATGGTATTGGAGTTAGGAATAAAAGCCAATTTTTGTTCAAAATTTTGAGTTTTTAGATAGCCTCTTTTAATAATGCTTTTGCTGAGGGTCAGTCCATAATTAGACCGCCAATGTTCAATAGTGAATATGCTTACTGGAAAAATAGAATGAAATTTTTTCTAAAAACCATTGATGCTTGGAATATAGTTGAGACAGGATATAGGACACAAACTATTGTGGTAGATAATCAATAAATTGAAAAGCTGATGGATTAGTGGACAGACCTTGAAAATAAATTACAGAATAATAATGCTAACGCTACGAATTCTATTATTTGTTCATTGGATCAAATTGAGTTTAATCGTATCTCACATTGTCTAACTTCACAGGAAATCCGGCACACACTTGAAGTGACTCATGAAGGAACATCTCAAGTCAAAGAATCTCGCCTTGCAATGCTTAGTAGCGATTATGAGAACTTCACAATGGCCAAGGATAAGAATGTCAAAGAGATGTATGGACGACTTTCCAATATCATATACAAATCAAAAGCTCTCGGAAAATCATACACAGAGTTGGAAATAGTCCGAAAAATCCTCAGACTCCTTCCATGGAATTTTGAAGCAAAAGTTACAGCTATTCAAGAATCGAAGGATTTGAAACAAATCAAAGTTGAAGAACTCATCAGAAATGTCATCACTTATGAGCTAGAAATGAAATTCAAGGAAGAATGAGAAGGAGGTGATACTCGAAAGAAATCGATAGCTCTTAAAGGAACAACTGAAAGTGAAGATGATGATGATGGTGGTTCAACCGAACTAGCACTGGTAATAAAGAAATTTAAAAATTGGAATCACGGATATGAAAATCCAGCTCTAAATCAACAACTGAAAAGCAGAATAGTCAAAGTTCTAGACAACCCAGAAGAGCGAGAAATCATTTGTCACACGTGCAACAAACTTGGTCACATCAAGCCTAATTGTGCTCAAAATTGACTCGACCAAGGAAAGAAACCGAAAAGGAGAAGTTTTGCGGTTACTTAGGATGAAATTGATGAAGCTGATAAAAGCACTGGCAGTGAGAGTGAAAAAGAAAATCTGTGTCTTCTAGGTGATACAACTGACAGTGATGATGACGAGCCAAGCGAGATATCAAAACTTTCTCATTCCGAATTACTTATATATTTTCATGAGGTAAATGGGTGTTTTGAACGACATAGAAAAAATACGCTAAAATTGAATCACAAAGAGATACTTTGATAGATTTAAATAAACAGCTTGATCAATTGGTTAAAAACTATCAAAGCAAGAACCCTAAGTGTGATAAGTGTCCATCACTTGAAGAAGAGATTAAAAAATCAGAAATTAAAATTAGATCACTTGAAAATGAAATTCTGATTTTAAAAGAAAGTGAAAGTATAAAGAGAGAAAATTCTATTAAAAAGTGCACTCAATTCTTGAATGAAAATGAATCTCTTAAAACACAAGTCCAACAGTTGTCTACAACTTTAGAAAAAATTTCCAAAGGAGAAAGATCCTTAAATATGCTTTTAGGAAAACAAATTGTCAATCCTGCTAGACAAGGACTTGGGTATAATCACTCTGAACATATTAGAGGTGAAATTAAACAAGTCAATTTCATGTGCATAATTTGTAGAAAATTTGGGCAAAATCAAAATAATTGTTGGTATAGACCCAAACAAGTGAAAACCATTCCAATTTGGGTTCCAAAAGGCACGAATATAAAATCACTTAAATCAAACAAATCTGGGAGCCAAAATGAACAAATATAAATAGTTTTGGGTCTACACAAACATATTTTTCAGAAACGTTTTCCACTAACAACCATGGACCGGTAAAAACAAATAGGTCACAAAAATCTTTTCTCGTGTAGGTGTGGTGGCAGGCTAAGGAAGAACGACAGTGTTACTTGGATTCTGGTTGTTTCAAGCACACGATGGCCGACAAATCAAAGTTCCTTAGCCTAGTACAAAGGTGGCGGAATCACAATGGGCAACAACGAAATATTATCGATAAAGGTAAAATAGGTAATGGTATATTTATTTTGAATGGTATATTAAATGTGATAATTTGCACCGTAATCTGAATTAAATCAGCCAGTTATGTGATGATAAAATAAATGTTGATTTTGATTCTGACTTATTTTTATTTGATATATTCTTGTTTGACTTGTTCTTATTTTTTGTTATGATTTGTGCAAAATGTTGACCAATCATCATTTCATTCTTGAACTAGCTCATACTCATTTGTTTGGACTAATGATGATGTTTTATTGATTGTTGATTACTCATGATACAAGTGGATATATTTGTTTATCTTATCTGACACTATGTTCACTGCTTGTTTATTTGCACGGTTTCAATTCAAATTCAAAAGAAATTCATTTAAAAATTGTAAAAATGATTTCAAGGTATTTGTTGCAACGTCACGGTCTGGTCTATGACATCCAACTAATGATAATTTTGAGTCAACAAGAAATTCGGATGCAGATAACACTGGTAATCTAGTTGATAGAAAAATTACTAGTGGAATGTGATTTATGTTGAGACATCCAGTAGTTGCATCGTTTCTCAAAGAAAATATCTGCATATTTTTCATTTCAAATGATTTTCAATTAGCAGAAATTTTTCTTTTATAAACCCCTTCCAGAAAATAGTTTTTGTTGACCTTGTTTCAGATTAGTCATTTTTAGAAAATTTGATAATTATTTTTTGGATTTGATCTTAAATGACCACATTAACTAATCTAACATCATACTGATTATCGAAAAGATAAACAGTGAATAAAAAGGTGATGCGTGTTGATATTAATCATATATTATAACTTGAGACAGTATAATTAGTAAATTTCTTTAGAAATTTAAACAAGAGCATGGTTTTAAATCTCCTATATATCACCCGAGATCTCCTCCGATATCTCATTTTCACACTTAAACGAGACGAGACATCAAATCTCCTCCATATCTTCCTCGACACTCATCTCGTCCGAGATATTCCAATCTCACCCGAAATATGGATCAAAATCTCAATCCGAGATCTCACCCGAAATCATACATTTTTCTTATTTTGCATAATATTTTTATGTTCATATTTAGTCAAAATAATATACTCAATCCAATTGTAATTTACCAACTTCTTGAACACATTCTTTACTTTTTATCTTAATGAGTTATAGCGAAAGGTTTCACTTCTTTATTATGTTCAAATAAAAAGATATTATTCAATCATTACGAAATCAATTAAGCTAATCAAGCTACTACTCTTTTAAAAATATTCATTTTTCTATGTAAATCAAGTATGTTACCATTTTTATTTTTGCTAAGAAAGTTATAACCGTTAAATAATTTTTTAACACGTCAATTTTAGACACATAAGTACATCCGAGATATTCCCGAGATGCATTATAAGACCTGAGATGTCAATCCGAGATGTATACCCGATATGTAGTCATCTCGTTCGAGATCTCCCCCGATACGAGATAACTTGTGCGAAAAATCCGAGACGAAACGTGACCGAAATCCGATATTTAAAACCTTGAACAAGAGTTATAAAACCTTTTGTTGGTAAAACAATTTCATGACCATCTCTAATTCTATCATATTTCTATCAACCATCACTCATCAAAATCCAATATACTATGTCAATATGTGGTATTTTAAATGGGAAAGTATTCGTTTTTCATTTCATTATACTTTTAGCAATAAAAACATCCAAAGTATTCACTCTCATTTAAAAGTGTTCACGGTTATGCATGGGTGAATTACTTGGAATTTTTGATTATGTGCTTTCATGCTCATTTAAAAGTCCTCACGGTTATGCATGTATGGAACACATATCAAAATTAATTATTAAATAGACATGTTGATTCTAATTCATTTTAAAAGTCCTCACGGTTATGCGTGGTTAGAAGATGCTTGAAATTCATTTTTATAAAAAATTTGGAATACTGCTAAGCTCATTTAAAAGTCCTAACGGTTATGCATGGTTAGTAGATATTTGTGATGCCCCACCTCTATACCCACGCTAGCCAAGAACACTACGGAGTAATGCTGTCGACTAGCACGGAGAATAAGGCTATTGAGGAGCAACCATCTGTATAATTGCTTTGTGCGAGTACCGATATACCAAATAAAAATATAACTTTTCATCTCAAGAGGAAATCCGACATACCGACACAAACTCAAAGCTACTACACAGTGGCTATAAATGTCTTCGGAAACTAATATAGAAATAAACATAACACAAATCAGTCACAGATAATTCATATCACAAAGGTAGAAATAGATATGAATATAACGCATGAAAGTGTACATCAGAGTATTGGTCAAACAAGATCCACAATATCAAAAAGAACAGATACAAGTGCTAGACAAAAGAATAAGTATACATCATAGAGTCTGTATCTCAAATGTATACAACAAAAACTACTAATCTAAGTAGTTAGCCAAAAGATCATATGATGGTCCGATAAGGTGGCAAGCAGAAGCATGTATAAAATCTCAGTCTGACCCGAGTATTATTTATAAGAAGAAAATAATAAACGGATCAGTCTAGCTATAAATATCAGGTGAAATGATATAGAATAAGAGATATGACTAAACGTATAATAATCACAATGCCAAGTTATGATAAATAAATAATTGAAAAACCAATAAGGGATTAATCAATATCGCAAGGATCTTCTCAAAGATAAAAAGGAATGTCATACTCCTAATTTCATTCACCAAGCCACAATAAATGACATACATATCAATGCCAATCGTAAAAATTGGTGAAACATAAATTCCAGAATTCAACACACGAAATCCAGAAATCACAATCAAAGGGAACAACGACGTCGTACAACGTGACATCCGATGAACCAAATCAAAATCAAAGGGAACAGCGATGTCGTACAGCGTGACATCCGATGAATCAAATCAAAATCAAAGGGAACAACGACGTCGTACAGCGTGACATCCGATGAACCAAATCACAATCAAAGGGAACAACGACGTCGTATAGCGTGACATCCGATGAACCAAATCACAATCAAAGGGAACAACAATGTCGTACAGCGTGACATCCGATGAACCAAATCACAATCAAAGGGAACAACGATGTCGTACAGCGTGACATCCGATAAACCAAATCACAATCAAAGGGAACAACGACGTCGTACAGCGTGACGTCCGATGAACCAAATCAAAATAAAAGGGAACAACGACGTCGTACAGCGTGACTTCCGATGAACCAAATCACAATCAAATGGAACAACGACGTCGTACAGCGTGACATCCGATGAACCAAATCACAATCAAATGGAACAACGACGTCGTACAGCGTGACATCCGATGAACCAAATCACAATCAAAGGGAACAACGACGTCGTACAGCGTGACATCCGATGAACCAAATCAAAAAGACATCGCATAATGCTAGTCTAAAACATAAAATGATCGTCATGATCAAAGAGAAGTGTCAATTACAGTAAGCTAGTAAATATATGAGCTTAGCTTCATGTCCCATAACCACTAGCTTAACTTAAATATTTACGAACAAATTGTAGATCTCCACTAGAAAATTGTCACAAGAGATTCAATCGAACAAGTCCAAGAATTAACCGACGAAATAAACGCAAGCGTTTCATACCACTTGTTTTACTAAGCCGTTTAATTAGATTTCTCATACGAGTGAGGTAAAGGTTTGTATATACTAATAGATTGAAAATCAGTTTGAGAAAACGAGCTTTGTAATAAAATAGTGTTGAAATCATTTGAAGAAAGAGTTTTGATATTTACTACTAGTATAGAAAACCTTTATATTTTTAAGTGACAAATCATAGAAGTGATTGTAGAAACAATCAATTCATAAAAATTCACATTCGAAGAAGTGAATAAAATCCAAGAAATCAATACCGAATCCATCAAAGTGGATATATCCTAAATTCCCAAAGAAAATGTCATCAAAGTCGATAATAAATAATAGCAACAAATAGGAAACAACACGAATCGATTAAAGTTGGAAATTCAAGCAACTAGGCAAAAAGAGCATAGTAGGCAGATAGGAGCAGGTCGGTCAACCGGACTCCCTGAGTCGGTTGGCCGAACCAGAGGTTGGAGTGCTCGGGCACCAGGTCGGTCGGCCGGCCTAGGGGCTCGGTCGGCCGAAGCCTGTAACCAGCACTTCCAAAACAGAGGCAGGAAGTGCCTGGGTAGCAGGTCGGTCGACCGGACCCTGAGCTCGGTCGGCCGAACCTGTATACTTGCACTTCCTACCCTATTTCAAAAGAGGTACAAACTCCCTCAATTTGCAAACCGTCGAGCAACGGCACTAAGGGTTTACGCCAATCGACTACCTGACCATAGAAGCTCTTTGGTTCATCACCAAAAACATGATCAAAACATCAAAGTTATGATTTTTAAAGAATTGAACCCAAAACACTAAAAATTGGAATATTCACCAAATCAATCCAAACCAAAAGCAATTGAACAAGAATAAGTGTTAGGAATTCATACCTAACAATCTAAGATGAATATAGACTAAGATGTGAGATAAAAATCTCACCTTTGAACCCAAATCAATGAAGGAGAAGCTTAAAGACAAGGGAAGATCAACCACACTTCAATCTCAACACTAGAAGCTTGAATCTAAGCTCAAAAGAAGAACATTCCCTAAGTTAGGTTTAGGAAATTTCTGAAATCAAAGAGAGAATGAGTTGGAGAAGAAGAAGGAGATGCTTACTAATGGGTTCTCTTTGATTATGGAGCAAGAACTTGAGCTAGCAAGAGGAACTAGGGCTTGGAGTTTCTAATTCCCATTCTCTTCCACCATTTTTGCTCTTTAGAACTGAAAGTAGAGGGAGAGGGAGTGAATGAAGAGGGGGTTTCGGTTTGGGGTATTAAGTTAGAACATTGGGTTGAACTCAACCTAAACCCAAAGCCCTAAGTGAAAAGTAGCAAAATTCTACTATCTCCAAACATATCGAAGTTTATACTCAAAAAGGTCGCAAACGTCATTTTGAACTCAATGGGGGTGGTCTCGAGTCCCAATTTGACTGTTTGCAAAAAGTAGCTTCTCGGACTAACTTTCGAGTATCGATAAAATATTTAAATATAAAATCGACAAATATGCGGGTTGTTACAATATTCAAATTCTTGATATAATTATACCACAGATAGATACAACTATATGGTTTTTGTATGCCGACATCATCCTAGCATTCTAAAGTGGAACATGCGTCAATTAGAGTATTTATGATTTTTGTTTGATTTTTTATTGAAATTTAATATTTATACTCTATTAGGTATTAATATTGTATTAATATCGTATTAATGTCTATCATTTTATCTCTATTTTTCTAACACTATTACTCTTTTGCTGATAACAAAAAGGGAGAGAAAAGTTAAGATTTTCGAAAATAAAAGTCAAATATTTTATTTTCTATTTTCTATTTTCATCTAGGTTCGTTTGCATATTTTTATTTATTATCATGCATATATGAAAGGGGAGCTTAGTTGTAGAGAGGGAGGATTCAAAGAGGGGGAGAAAATAGATTTTATCTATAGCCAAATACATTTAATAAATTCAAAATCTTAAATATATGTTTGTTATCATCAAAAGGTAAAGATTGTTGAATATGCAAGTATATGATTTTTGTTTGATGATAATAAACATATATATATATATATATTCATTTAAATGTATTTGTTAATGTACTATATTATTTTCACGGAATTAAATAAATATTTGCTGAATAAAATAAATAACACAGAAATTAAATTCAAACAGATATTTTATTCAAACAAATATTTTATTACAATTTTTGAATAGTACAAATTTGAGCTCTCACTATGTATATATATATATATACAATATTGATTACATCACAATTTCCAATTTACATTTGCACTTCACTACATATCACATATTCACTCGTATTTATCTTCAACTCTACTCCAGCTTGAATCCAATATCTGAGTTATCTGCAAAATACACACTGATGCAGTAAAATTGAAAAAGAAATATTTGTGCAGTGTAAAATAAAATGTGTATTTTGAAAATGTTTTTTGCCTCGGTTATTCGAGTTGTTCGTCATCATATTCATTTTTGAATTCATCATACACGAACAGCTTGTGACATGCACAGTGTATCGCTGTACATGCCACAAGGCCATGCACATCGATATACACTTGACAAAACTGCAGAGACAAGTGAGCACAAGGTCAAACCCGAGCCGAGGCTGGATTCAACTCAAGTGCAATACAAATAAAGTCACGACATAAGCACAAGGTCAAACCCGAGCTATAAGCTGGATTCAACTCGGGTGCAGTTCTAAAAATCAAGATGAAGTTCAAGTGATAACAAAATATAAAGTGATGTGCACAAGAAAACAACGTAGCTGGTCAGATATGGAACCGAACACAAATGGTCAAAGAAAACAAAGAACAGTTCAAAAAGCACAAATATACAGTGTGAATGAAACAATTTCAACCAGATCTGCTCATATGCAACTCAGACTGCAATGACAAAGCTAGGAGCAACATATATGTATGTATGTATGTATGTATGTATGTATGTATGTATGTATGTATGTATGTATGTAGGTATGTAGGTATGTATGTATGTATGTATGTATGTATGTATGTATACATATGTATATATATGTATATATATGTGCATGTATATATGTGTGTGTGTATATGTATCTATATATACATGCTACAACAACGAGCAGTCGAGATAGACCACACACACCAAATTTCCAGTGAACCCAACAAAGTTGACAGTGCAAACAAGTGCACATGAAAGCAAGCAGTTGAAGTAACAGCAATGCGGTTCAGATATGAATAAATTGAGTGCATCTAGATGAAAGTGAGTACACACAAGTATACAAACTACATGTATCATAGAGCCAGAATCAAAGTGAACAAAATCAACATGTGCACCAAACAGTTAAACTGTTCGGGCTAGTAGCATAGCAACATGTATGATATGATCAAAGACAAATAACTCAACTCAAACCAGACTACAATTACAAATCCGCACTCAAACAAATGAAACCAGATATATACATACATAAATGTATGAATGTATACATATGGTAATGTATTACAGCTACCAGACAATGCAAAACAACCATCAATGACCAGAGGCATTTTTACTGAAGTGCAGACCAAACTTCAAGAAAATTACATAGGCAACAGGACGACTCGACTTACAGGATCGGATAGACCAGCAAAGCAACAACTCAAGTGAAACAAAGATCGAGTGAACCATGCAGTAGACAAGAATACATATGCAAACACACACGTATACATATATACTTATATATGTATACACATAACCAGTTGCAGTAATCAAGTCACGGTTTAAACTAGAAAACTACAGTAAAAAAAGTACTGCCATGAGTCAAAAATCAATCAAATGATAAAATGTTCCAGGTCGAACATTTTTACATGTGGTAGTTTCAAAATAACCAAGGCAGAATCAAATAAGTAAAAATTATTAAAAATCAAATTGGCCGAAGTCAATAGCATAAAGAACGGAACAAGTTCTAATTCATGAAGCCTTGATGACCAAGCTATCAGAAAATATACGAAAGTGAAAAAGTCAGAGAAATCAGCAACATTCAAATTAAATCGAACGGCCAAGCATATTAATTAACAAACTCAGATAAATATATTCGAACGGAATTTAAAGGAATTAAACCCTATTTAACCCGTGAACATCATCGGCACCAGAGGTATTCGAGTTCAAACAAATCTCAAAGGAGCATAATTTCAAATCAATAACTCGAATCGCGATTGAGTTCAAGCATATCAACCAGAAAAGCAAAAGAGAAATAACATACCAATTCAAGTCGAACTCAATCGAGAAGCAGCCGTGTGCAAATCAAGGAAACAATCGATCATCAAAGCAATCATGAGAACATCCACTCAATCGATAAACAAAGTCGGCTTTTTCAATTTCAGAAGCCCTAAATTCGTAAAGAGGAACGAACGAAAAAAGAAGTAGCCATTTTTTTAACACAAAAGAAAGAAGGCAGAAGGAATAAAGAAAAAAGGGATATTTTTTTATCACTTAGTTATTTGGGCCGGCTTCATAATTTTCATTGGGCTTTAGATTTTTAATTTTGGGTTTCATTGTTTTTAAATTGTTTTTATTTGTAATTTTCTTTTAAACGTTTGTATTTTCTAGTCGTGTGACTAGAGCATGAACTACGGTGGTGTAGTTCAAGAATTCGCAACTCAGTGGCTGAGTTGTGGTAGGGTTTTGAGCATAGAATGAGGTTAGTCGATAGCGGGTGTCGTGAGTTTACGTGTGCAAGCGTCTGATTACTTAATTTCTAGTAGAAATCTTGGAGGCAACACGTAGGCAGGGTTTTGCCGAAGCTGGGTAAATCTGTGTTGTTCTATTTCTGTTTTTATTCTGCTATTATCTATGCCGCTACTATTCTGCTATTATCTGTGTTGCAATTATTTTATATACTTCCACATTAAATTTTTATAATTATTAGTATCGCCCTATGCACCCCCCTCCCCCCCTCTACGGTGAAATCGATCCTACAACGTTGACCATTGTATACTATCGCATTTTATCAATAGTCATAGCATGTTAATATGACATTTTCGTAAATATTTGAAAAGTCGATTTATTTTCTTTAAAAGTAATAACTTTTTACCAAACCAGTTTCTTTGTTAAATCTCATTGGTTAATCAATTTTTTTAAGAAATCTTGCAGGAAAACCGAAAAGATAATTTCTCTATCTTTTGAAAACTTTGATTTAATACCATATTTAATTGACTATCATCCTTAATAATTAATTCATATTAAATCGAAAATGCATGGGAAGTGTCTTTAGGAAAACCAGAAAGATAATTTCTCAATCTTTTGAAAACTTTGATTTAATACCATATTTAATTGATTATCATCCTTAATAATTAATTTCGTCCTTTTGCTAAATAATTCATTAAAAAGAGCATTATTAGCCAATTTATAACTAGGATTAGCTATCCAGTTACAATAAAATAAAACAATAACATAAGTCAAATTTGCGTAAGAGTTAATATTATTAAAGATTTTTGATTTCTATAAAACCATATGTATCAACAGGTAATAGTATAAATAGTTTCTAACAAGATTTCACATCTGCTAATGTAACTAAATCTGAAACCAACGCCCATAAGAATCAAAGTTAAGATCAATACTAATCATATTAAAATCAAAAGTGCTTAAAAATACTTGAAAGAATAGACATAGTGGAATAACAATCATGATATAGTGTAATATTTTCCCATTCTAAACTAAAAAAACACATTTTTTATCTTTAAACAAATTTCGTTTCTTTAAAATTTCAATGTATTAACCTTCTTATGTAAAAATCAACAAGATATGTAATTTTGCCTTAGACGGTGCATTTACTTTCCAAAAAATTTAAATAAATTTGATTTTATCCCCTAAAAGTTCAGAAATTTGTAAAGCGAATTAGAAGAAAAGCAATTATTATTAACCCATCACTAAGTCTTGACATCATTTACATTATCAATATCATAAAACTCCAATTTCTTACAAAGCATAACAAATTGAGTTAATTTAATACCTTCTAGTGCACGGTTAAAGTTGAAGTCACAAGGAAAATTATTTTCGAGTCTAAAGACTTATGTAATTAAAACCTTTTTAAAATTACATATTTTAAACAATTCCTTAAATTCTATTTTGACAAGTATAGATGATATCCAACAATCATGTCAGAAATTTTTGTTATCCCAAAGTGGACGATATTATTAATCTCTAGATTATAAATATTAAAATTCTTTAAACTTGATTTCCAAAAGTGTGACATATTCTAGTGTTATCAATCATTATGTTACCTAAGTTGTAGGTTCTTCCGTAGAATTAATTAGATATCATATCTTTGCAGATAAGGTTTTCAACGGTAATTCTAAATTTTCATAATCATTTTCCTAATAGAGAAATGGAAAGATTATGAAGGTCAATAATTCCTATGTCACCTTTTTTATACTTACAAATTGTTTACTAGTTAACTAGCCAGTTTAGCCACTTTATACTATTTTTCCTCAATCCATTGAAAATTACGTCTAATTTTATCTATTTTTACCAATTACTCATTCTGGAAATAGGTAGAAAGGCATCCAATAAATGGATAAAGAAAATAAAACAGAATTAATTAGAATAATCATATACATATATAAAAATTTACTGTCCTAGATACATAACTTTTTAGATTGCATAAGTTTAGTTTGTCTAATCATAAACCCTAAACATTACATAGTAAATATCACAACTTTACAATCATGTAACGACCCAGAATTTTTAGAAATTAAAATTTGAATATTTAATTAATTTTAAATATTAAAAAGTGAATTTATAAGTCAAATAAATTTTTATTTGAATTTTTGGATTTAATTGAATAATTAAATCGATAATTTAATACGTTAAATTATGGAAATAATTGAAAATCGGGTTAAATATGATTGAAAATGATTTGTAAAATTTTATTTTATCATATGGGAGTTAGAATGATATTTTAGAACTTTTAAAATCAAATTAAAAGTTAATTTGTGAAAATTGAATATTTTAATATTAAAATCGACTAGTGAAAATAGTCAATTTTTGAACAGTCTCAGAATTGAACGAAACTAGTTCCATTGGATTCGTAATAGTTAGTTATTACCGGATTTCAAATTTCGTGTCAATCGGAGTTATCGTTTGAGCGTGGCAGCTCGAAACGCATCGAATCGTTTTTAATTTAAATTTGGCGAGTCAAAATAGCCATTTTTCAAAAAGTCTTGGATTTCGACGAAACCAGTTTCATCGGATCCGTAATGTGATATTATTGTAAGGTTTCAAATTTCAAGTCAATTGGATTTACCGTTTGTCCGGTACAAATTAAAACGCCTAGAAATCGAGTTAAATCGGTTTAATTTAAATTGAGCGTTTACAGCCATAACTCGCACATACTTCCGAATTAGCTTCCAAAACCTGTTCCATTGTGTCCGGAACGCGGGGTAAACCCTAGGTACGTCAGTTTCGGCACCTAAATCGAAGTTCGGAATTTCCAGGTGAATAGTGTCGATCGGTTCTCTATAAATACACACCCACACCCTTCATAAATTAAAAAAAATATATCAAAACCCTAATTTTATAACCCTAGCCGCCTCTAACATAACCAATGGCCAGAAATTAGTTACATTCATCTCTTAATCTCTCTCAATCCGTAAGGAATTACGCGAAGTGCTCAACTACAAAGTCGAAGAGCTCGACGAGAGCTTCGATTCCATACGGTGATGATCGAATTTGGAGCGACGATGGAGGAGCAAAGTGGGGCCGTTCTCTTCAGGCCACGCACGCAAAACGAGGCTGTAGAGCAGGCCGAGCTTCATGATGGGGGTGGTGGAGGTAGCTCTTGCAATGGTCTTCAACATGGAAGTGGTTTGATGAAGTTTAGTCGAGCGATGGTGGAGCAAATCGAAACCCTAGTTCGGCCTTGGTGGGTTCTTTTGTTTCGTGTGTTACTGGAGATGATAACGTGAGATAGAGGAAGGGGGGGAACGGCCTGATGGTGATGGGTTTAGATCCTAAGGCCAGGATTGATTTAGGTTTATATAATTTAAAGTTTATGTTGATTTGTTTATATAAATCATGTACAAACTTCAAATATTCATAACTTTTTCATACGAGGTCGAAAACGCGCGAAACCAATTGCGTTGGAATCGTATGGACGAGCACTACGCGATGGAATTGGTTTGGAGTCGTTTGGAGTTAGTGAGAATTTTGGGTAAAATTAAACGCACGTTTAATTTTATTCGAAATAAATCGCTAAAACGGAAATTAAAACCAAGGTGAGAACTTCTCACTCAATCGAATCAGTTTCGATTTTATTTTAAATAGTTAGATTTAAAATATTTGAATGCATGTTTGAATGATGATTGATATCTATTGATTGTTAAAATAGACATTATACGCCGTTAGTAAGCGGATGTTATTTATTAAAAACATATACCGCGAATATTTCATAAACAGTGAAATTGGTATTATAAATAATATCAATATATATATATATTGGCATATGTATATATTGCAGTTGATTGATTTCCCGTATTTTTTAGCGGATGAGACCCTATTACGCCGTTATTAAGCGGATAATATTTAATAAGAACATATACCGCGATAATTTCGTACTGGAGCGAAATTGGTATTGTGCTAATGTTTTTGGATGCAGGAAAACAGGTTGGAGGGATCCAACTGGATTCCTCAACAGTATTTATTTAATTTCGGATATTTTGATATTTGATTGATTATCATATCGATATATGATATCGTTGTTGTCGTGATTGACTATTTGGTGTGTAGCATCATTGGACCCAGATTTTGGGATTTTAAAATAATTTTAAAGTGATTTTTGAAAATATACTATATTTTTAGAATTGATCCATTTTAAATAAATAAACATTATAATTTTTAAAGTTATAAAAATTATGATTTTTAAGAAATATAGTTAAAAGATGATTTTTGAAAATAAGGAATTAATGACTTTATGAAGAGTTTAAATTGGGATTCTGAACTTGCTATAAAAAGTTTAAATATAGGATTTATAAAATTTGATTATTTTATAAATCAAAATGGTGAAGTTTTTAAAGGAATTTAAAGACGTTTAAAAGAATAATATAATTTGATTTATATTAAGAGATTTATAAATAGATATTTATAAATTGAAATATTGACATTATAAAACGAGTTTTTGTAAGTGTTTGAATGAAGTGAAAATGAATTTCATAAATGAATGAAATTTATAGAATTATAAACTGTGAAGTTATAAATGAAATTTATAAATAGTAAGATTTATAAATTTGGTGAAATTATTTGAAGAATAGTTAGGTAAAATAAATGGATCTTATAAGTTATAAGATTCATAAATTGGAAAGTCTTTAAAAGAACGATTTTGTAAAATAATCGTTTTATAAGCATTTAACTTATAATGTGAACTTTTGGTTTATAATTGAGTTATAAATCGAATAGATTAATAAAAGAGATTTATAAAAGGAGTTATAAAATAAATAGAAATGGAATTTATAAACGTTGTTTTATAAATCCGCAAACCACTTATTTTGATAAGTTAATTGTCATAACTTATTTAATGGAGTTATATTCACATTTTTGAATAATGAATAATCCTTTGAATTGAAATGAATAAAAGGATGAAATTTGTTAACGAAGTTTATTCACGTTTTTGAATAGTGAATAACACGTTAAAGAAATTGTTTTAGATTTGGTGTTTTAAACAGAATTAAAACGATCTAACGATGTTTTAAAAGATGTTGAGATTCGAAACCATAGATTTCAACATTTATTGTTGAAATAGACGTTTTCGAGAAATAAAAGGAAATGATGGACTATAACACTGTTGTTATAGTAAATGATTCCCGAAAGGAAATGTTTTGTGTAGTATTGGGATTTATATATCTATTTAATTTCGAATCCCTATACTAGTGATTTTGGGTTGTCGTAACGATGTTTTACGCAACATTCGTTTTGGCCCAAATAAATATGTTAAAGAGAATGATTTCCTTAAAGAATGAAATATATACTTAATTCGATTTAAGTATATCGAATATTTTCCAAGGTTGGAAATAAAAAGATTTGTGAATTACTTATGAATAAATAAGTATGGAAATGTTTTCCAATATGAAGTGAAAAATTAGAATTTATCTTTTGAAGGTAAATTGAAGATGGATTATTGAAATCATATGCATGGATATTTTGAAATATAAATTCATTATGGAATTTATATGTGAAAGTGGAATCTGTTTAAAAATAAATATTGATTTATTTTTGAAGTGTTGAAATTTTATATCTTGTAAAGATATTTTGGAAAATAAATAATTTGGAAATTATTTGGAATCTGGTGATGTGTGCATGACCATTGATAGTTCAATAGCCGACTATCAATATTTCCCTTTGAATGGGTATTTGATGTGATTTGTTTGAATGTGAATGCTACACTTATTTTTAAATAAGCGCTCACTATTCGGGTTAACCGGGAAAGGACCATGGGGTCGTATAACCCATTCCGAATATGTGATACGTCGTTGTGAATTGCATTTGAAGATCGGTGTTGAAGACCGAGTATTTGCGAAAGCGATAGGATGACCTATCGATTGTCTCTGCACTGGGTAGCTCCTGGTATAGAGATCTCCTAAGTGATGGGAAATTCGATCGGGATTGTGAATACCCGGATTACAAGGGCTTCGTAAGAAGTACCTTCGGTTTTGTTCGAGCCCGGAACAGACTTGTATGGATTGTATGTCTGACATTACAAGTTGAGATATAAAGCCGATTTCTTTCAAATATATTTCTGTTGGTGGCGGAGAATTTATTCTTTTAGCTTAACACCCTTCTCTGAGACGTATGAGCTCAGAGGTTATATAGTTGAATGTTATCAGCGATATATTCCCAATTTGGTAATGTGACATGCTGAGTGATGCTGAAATGATTATTGTGTTGATTATTTGTGATAGGATCGTTTATTTGATCGTCTATCCTTGTGATCATTGTGTTGATCATTTGTTGACCCAAAGCATGGCTTTTGTATAAAGTATGTTTTTGTGGACGTGAATTCGTCGAGCCTCACACCCCGTGAATGGTCAAAACAGGAAAGAAGCAGCAAGGTTATGAGGGGTAGCACCCTTTAGGATGTGTGCATTTCCTTCTGGAAAAGGGTGGTATCATGGTATGGAGCCCAGATACTTACTCATGTTGAAAACACTTTGTTATGATTGTGTGAATTGATTACGAGCGCTCGGTGATAAAGGTCCCAAAGGACCGGGGGATGGCATATTCGGTCAGTTGTTACTCAGTTAGGGGTAACCCGGCCTTGTGTTGATAGAGATCCGGTTTGGTTCTCGGGGATGTCCATCCAGAGGCATTCTCATGTGGCAATGGGAAGTTCCTTGGCCTGATCATTCGTTGGAAATCCAAAGAAACAATACGTGACTTGTACGGTTTTAGTTGTAGAACCTGCCATCTAATATGGTAGCTATTAGTAGGCATAATATAATGGTACCTATGCTGGCTAAGATTTATATTCTACTTTCGAAATCGTTTTATACACTATGCACTAATAATAATATCAAAATTGATTTGATTTTAATGCGTATCAAGCATCTTTGACTATCATAAGGAGAAATCTTCTCCAAGTCTGCGTTTGCATTGTGTGTGTGGCAGGAGGTCTTATGGTAGTCTCATTTTTAAAAGCATTGCGAATTGACTTTAAAAATATCCCTCTATTTTGATTTTAAAGTAAATAAACTGTTTTGAGTTCTCACACCAGTCACATGACTGACTCGGAGTTTATTGTTTTCCTTCCTAAACTCTGGGTGCCCACCAATTTCCACACGGGCAGTTAAGAGTTAAGGTTTATCAGGATATTCTGGATATTCTGGAGTTGCTGGAGGCAAGCTGGATGGCATGGCGTATTACTAGTTTATATAATATTTCTTTTTCCGCTGCATTGTTTGTTGTTGTATGATGTTGTTGTACACTCTGATGATATGTTGTAATATAATGTATAAAATGTAATAACTGATATAGTTCTTTGTTTAAAGATTATTCATTTATTATTATATGTTGTTCCGCTGCGAATTGTGAGATTCTGATGTTGTTCTGTTGTTTTCTATTCCGTCCTATTTTCTTCTATTTTAAAAGTTTTCTATTATCTTTCCTCTCTCTCTCTTCTAAATTTTCTGTTCTCTTTTCTATTTTCTTTTCTCTCTATTTTCTATCTTCTCTCTTCTTCTCTTTTCTTTTCTTAAATTCTTTTTAAAAACCCATAACTATTCGGTTTTTCGGCAACGAAAATCCGCGTACGTTACAATTTGGTATCAGAGCTTATGGTTAAGCGACAACCATGGTTCTGTTGGGTATAACTCATTAGAGATAGAGTCAGTAGTACTCTAGAATGAGTTTGAGTGTAATAATAGCTATGAGAGCGTATTTGTTAGTGAATATAAAATTGTTTTATATTGTGATGATTGGTTTGTTGAGTGGTATATAGATTCTGGTTAATACGAGTGATTAACGTTGTTGATAAGGATCTCTAAACACTTGAATAGAACAATTCGGCACAATATTGATTTTTTTAAAAATAGGGTAAATGAAATAATTTTACCTTGAGTATATTTCATATATAAAAGAAATAATTTTTCAGAATTATTAAAGTGTATATAAGTTGATTGTTTAGTTGTTTGAATAATCTAAATAAAAGAATTATTGTATAAACAAATGAATTATAAGAATTGAATTATAATTAATGTGAATTACAATTGTGAATAAACTTGTATATATAAGAAGTGAAACTATATGAATATATTTATGAATGTGAATTGTAAATAAAAAGTGATGTTTATAAAATGGAATATAACTTAAGTGTTGTTGAATGGAATTGATTTCGGTATCAAAGTGAAATAATAAAGTGAAGTGATAAATGTGAACTTGAGTTATGTAAATGAAATTCAACCTAGTAATTGAATTGAATTAATGGATTGAAGGATTAATCAATTAAATGTGAATTAAATTGGATATGGAATAATGAATATAAATGTTAATTCATTAAAATCTAATGTTATTGGAAGTTGGAAAAAATTAATTAAATAAATTGAATGGAAGTCAATTTAATTTAAGGAGTTGAACCAAGAATGAATATAAGCAAAGAAGTTTGGTTGTAATTGATATACATTGGTTGTTATATGATTGTTAGTTGATTGATTGTAAATAAAATTCATTAAGTGTCAATGAAATGGAAAGCTAAAGTAAATTGAATTCAAATTAGAAGTAAATAAATTTGAATAGAATTGAAAGTGAATTGGATTTAATTAGTGAATATAAACTAAATAAGAATGAATGTTGATAAAATCCAATGTTAATAAATCAAATGTGATTAAATTGAAAACCTATTTCATTGAATATTAATGAGAATATGGATGATAGTTGGTTGATGGTTGAATATATGTTGTTTTACTACATTTACTATGTTGATATATATAGTTATTATGTTGCTATATGTAGTATATCGATACTATTGTCTATATGCATGATTCTCATGTTGTTTGTTGAGTGATTAGTAGGTGCGGATCGCGTTTGCTTCGCATTTGGAGCTCGCTTTTGCGCTATATTAGCCGTATATGCTTGCTAATAAAATATAAGGTACATATCTCGGATTAAATATCGCACTTTTATACTTTTTTCCCTGCGGGATGCCTCATTACTTGATGAGATGTATATTTGTGATATATATACTGTCATTTTTTTTCGGATCGAGCCGCGCAAAGGAGACTATGGCGAATTTTTTCGGAAATTTAAGGCGTTAGAAAAAATTTGAGAAAATTGGAAAATTTTTGAAAACCTTAACTTTGATTTGGAATTGAAAGTTAAACAATAGTAGTTGTTTTGAAAAGATAACTAAGTATGATTTGAAAACTTAGTAAAGTTATTGTAAGAAGTTTAATTATAAATTTTGGGAAAATTAATAGATTCTGTAACTTTTCTTACTTGTTAATTTCGAGGACGAAATTCTTTTAAGGGGGAAAGATTGTAACGACCCAGAATTTTTAGAAATTAAAATTTGAATATTTAATTAATTTTAAATATTTAAAAGTGAATTTATAAGTCAAATAAATTTTTATTTGAATTTTTGGATTTAATTGAATAATTAAATCGATAATTTAATACGTTAAATTATGGAAATAATTGAAAATCGGGTTAAATATGATTGAAAATGATTTGTAAAATTTTATTTTATCATATGGGAGTTAGAATGATATTTTAGAACTTTTAAAATCAAATTAAAAGTTAATTTGTGAAAATTGAATATTTTAATATTAAAATCGACTAGTGAAAATAGTCAATTTTTGAACAGTCTCAGAATTGAGCGAAACTAGTTCCATTGGATCCGTAATAGTTAGTTATTACCGGATTTCAAATTTCGTGTCAATCGGAGTTATCGTTTGAGCGTGGCAGCTCGAAACGCATCGAATCGTTTTTAATTTAAATTTGGCGAGTCAAAATAGCCATTTTTCAAAAAGTCTCGGATTTCGACGAAACTAGTTTCATCGGATCCGTAATGTGATATTATTGTAAGGTTTCAAATTTCAAGTCAATTGGATTTACCGTTTGTCCGGTACAAATTAAAACGCCTAGAAATCGAGTTAAATCGGTTTAATTTAAATTGAGCGTTTACAGCCATAACTCGCACATACTTCCGAATTAGCTTCCAAAACCTGTTCCATTATGTCCGGAACGCAGGGTAAACCCTAGGTACGTCAGTTTCAGCGCCTAAATCGGAGTTTGGAATTTCCGGGTGAATAGTGTCGATCGGTTCTCTATAAATACACACCCACACCCTTCATAAATTAAAAAAAATATCAAAACCCTAATTTTATAACCCTAGCCGCCTCTCTAACATAACCAATGGCCAGAAATTAGTTACATTCATCTCTTAATCTCTCTCAATCCGTAAGGAATTACGCGAAGTGCTCAACTACAAAGTCGAAGAGCTCGACGAGAGCTTCGATTCCATACGGTGATGATCGAATTTGGAGCAACGATGGAGGAGCAAAGTGGGGCCGTTCTCTTCAGGCCACGCACGCAAAACGAGGCTGTAGAGCAGGCCGAGCTTCATGATGGGGGTGGTGGAGGTAGCTCTTGCAATGGTCTTCAACATGGAAGTGGTTTGATGAAGTTTAGTCGAGCGATGGTGGAGCAAATCGAAACCCTAGTTCGGCCTTGGTGGGTTCTTTTGTTTCGTGTGTTACTGGAGATGATAACGTGAGATAGAGGAAGGGGGGGAACGGCCTGATGGTGATGGGTTTAGATCCTAAGGCCAGGATTGATTTAGGTTTATATAATTTAAAGTTTATGTTGATTTGTTTATATAAATCGTGTACAAACTTCAAATATTCATAACTTTTTCATACGAGGTCGAAAACGCGCGAAACCAGTTGCGTTGGAATCGTATGGACGAGCACTACGCGATGGAGTTGGTTTGGAGTCGTTTGGAGTTAGTGAGAATTTTGGGTAAAATTAAACGCACGTTTAATTTTATTCGAAATAAATCGCTAAAATGGAAATTAAAACCAAGGTGAGAACTTCTCACTCAATCGAATCAGTTTCGATTTTATTTTAAATAGTTAGATTTAAAATATTTGAATGCATGTTTGAATGATGATTGATATCTATTGATTGTTAAAATAGACATTATACGCCGTTAGTAAGCGGATGTTATTTATTAAAAACATATACCGCGAATATTTCATAAACAGTGAAATTGGTATTATAAATAATATCAATATATATATATTGGCATATGTATATATTGCAGTTGATTGATTTCCCGTATTTTTTAGCGGATGAGACCCTATTACGCCGTTATTAAGCGGATAATATTTAATAAGAACATATACCGCGATAATTTCGTACTGGAGCGAAATTGGTATTGTGCTAATGTTTTTGGATGCAGGAAAACAGGTTGGAGGGATCCAACTGGATTCCTCAACAGTATTTATTTAATTTCAGATATTTTGATATTTGATTGATTATCATATCGATATATGATATCGTTGTTGTCGTGATTGACTATTTGGTGTGTAGCATCATTGGACCCAGATTTTGGGATTTTAAAATAATTTTAAAGTGATTTTTGAAAATATACTATATTTTTAGAATTGATCCATTTTAAATAAATAAACATTATAATTTTTAAAGTTATAAAAATTATGATTTTTAAGAAATATAGTTAAAAGATGATTTTTGAAAATAAGGAATTAATGACTTTATGAAGAGTTTAAATTGGGATTCTGAACTTGCTATAAAAAGTTTAAATATAGGATTTATAAAATTTGATTATTTTATAAATCAAAATGGTGAAGTTTTTAAAGGAATTTAAAGACGTTTTAAAGAATAATATAATTTGATTTATATTAAGAGATTTATAAATAGATATTTATAAATTGAAATATTGACATTATAAAACGAGTTTTTGTAAGTGTTTGAATGAAGTGAAAATGAATTTCATAAATGAATGAAATTTATAGAATTATAAACTGTGAAGTTATAAATGAAATTTATAAATAGTAAGATTTATAAATTTGGTGAAATTATTTGAAGAATAGTTAGGTAAAATAAATGGATCTTATAAGTTATAAGATTCATAAATTGGAAAGTCTTTAAAAGAACGATTTTGTAAAATAATCGTTTTATAAGCATTTAACTTATAATGTGAACTTTTGGTTTATAATTGAGTTATAAATCGAATAGATTAATAAAAGAGATTTATAAAAAGGAGTTATAAAATAAATAGAAATGGAATTTATAAACGTTGTTTTATAAATCCGCAAACCACTTATTTTGATAAGTTAATTGTCATAACTTATTTAATGGAGTTATATTCACATTTTTGAATAATGAATAATCCTTTGAATTGAAATGAATAAAAGGATGAAATTTGTTAACGAAGTTTATTCACGTTTTTGAATAGTGAATAACACGTTAAAGAAATTGTTTTAGATTTGGTGTTTTAAACAGAATTAAAACGATCTAACGATGTTTTAAAAGATGTTGAGATTCGAAACCATAGATTTCAACATTTATTGTTGAAATAGACGTTTTCGAGAAATAAAAGGAAATGATGGACTATAACACTGTTGTTATAGTAAATGATTCCCGAAAGGAAATGTTTTGTGTAGTATTGGGATTTATATATCTATTTAATTTCGAATCCCTATACTAGTGATTTTGGGTTGTCGTAACGATGTTTTACGCAACATTCGTTTTGGCCCAAATAAATGTGTTAAAGAGAATGATTTCCTTAAAGAATAAAATATATACTTAATTCGATTTAAGTATATTGAATATTTTCCAAGGTTGGAAATAAAAAGATTTGTGAATTACTTATGAATAAATAAGTATGGAAATGTTTTCCAATATGAAGTGAAAAATTAGAATTTATCTTTTGAAGGTAAATTGAAGATGGATTATTGAAATCATATGCATGGATATTTTGAAATATAAATTCATTATGGAATTTATATGTGAAAGTGGAATCTGTTTAAAAATAAATATTGATTTATTTTTGAAGTGTTGAAATTTTATATCTTGTAAAGATATTTTGGAAAATAAATAATTTGGAAAATTATTTGGAATCTGGTGATGTGTGCATGACCATTGATAGTTCAATAGCCGACTATCAATATTTCCCTTTGAATGGGTATTTGATGTGATTTGTTTGAATGTGAATGCTACACTTATTTTTAAATAAGCGCTCACTATTCGGGTTAACCGGGAAAGGACCATGGGGTCGTATAACCCATTCCGAATATGTGATACGTCGTTGTGAATTGCATTTGAAGATCGGTGTTGAAGACCGAGTATTTGCGAAAGCGATAGGATGACCTATCGATTGTCTCTGCACTGGGTAGCTCCTGGTATAGAGATCTCCTAAGTGATGGGAAATTCGATCGGGATTGTGAATACCCGGATTACAAGGGCTTCGTAAGAAGTACCTTCGGTTTTGTTCGAGCCCGGAACAGACTTGTATGGATTGTATGTCTGACATTACAAGTTGAGATATAAAGCCGATTTCTTTCAAATATATTTCTGTTGGTGGCGGAGAATTTATTCTTTTAGCTTAACACCCTTCTCTGAGACGTATGAGCTCAGAGGTTATATAGTTGAATGTTATCAGCGATATATTCCCAATTTGGTAATGTGACATGCTGAGTGATGCTGAAATGATTATTGTGTTGATTATTTGTGATAGGATCGTTTATTTGATCGTCTATCCTTGTGATCATTGTGTTGATCATTTGTTGACCCAAAGCATGGCTTTTGTATAAAGTATGTTTTTGTGGACGTGAATTCGTCGAGCCTCACACCCCGTGAATGGTCAAAACAGGAAAGAAGCAGCAAGGTTATGAGGGGTAGCACCCTTTAGGATGTGTGCATTTCCTTCTGGAAAAGGGTGGTATCATGGTATGGAGCCCAGATACTTACTCATGTTGAAAACACTTTGTTATGATTGTGTGAATTGATTACGAGCGCTCGGTGATAAAGGTCCCAAAGGACCGGGGGATGGCATATTCGGTCAGTTGTTACTCAGTTAGGGGTAACCCGGCCTTGTGTTGGTAGAGATCCGGTTTGGTTCTCGGGGATGTCCATCCAGAGGCATTCTCATGTGGCAATGGGAAGTTCCTTGGCCTGATCATTCGTTGGAAATCCAAAGAAACAATACGTGACTTGTACGGTTTTAGTTGTAGAACCTGCCATCTAATATGGTAGCTATTAGTAGGCATAATATAATGGTACCTATGCTGGCTAAGATTTATATTCTACTTTCGAAATCGTTTTATACACTATGCACTAATAATAATATCAAAATTGATTTGATTTTAATGCGTATCAAGCATCTTTGACTATCATAAGGAGAAATCTTCTCCAAGTCTGCGTTTGCATTGTGTGTGTGGCAGGAGGCCTTATGGTAGTCTCATTTTTAAAAGCATTGCGAATTGACTTTAAAAATATCCCTCTATTTTGATTTTAAAGTAAATAAACTGTTTTGAGTTCTCACACCAGTCACATGACTGACTCGGAGTTTATTGTTTTCCTTCCTAAACTCTGGGTGCCCACCAATTTCCACACGGGCAGTTAAGAGTTAAGGTTTATCAGGATATTCTGGATATTCTGGAGTTGCTGGAGGCAAGCTGGATGGCATGGCGTATTACTAGTTTATATAATATTTCTTTTTCCGCTGCATTGTTTGTTGTTGTATGATGTTGTTGTACACTCTGATGATATGTTGTAATGTAATGTATAAAATGTAATAACTGATATAGTTCTTTGTTTAAAGATTATTCATTTATTATTATATGTTGTTCCGCTGCGAATTGTGAGATTCTGATGTTGTTCTGTTGTTTTCTATTCCGTCCTATTTTCTTCTATTTTAAAAGTTTTCTATTATCTTTCCTCTCTCTCTTCTAAATTTTCTGTTCTCTTTTATATTTTCTTTTCTCTCTATTTTCTATCTTCTCTCTTCTTCTCTTTTCTTTTCTTAAATTCTTTTTAAAAACCCATAACTATTCGGTTTTTCGGCAACGAAAATCCGCGTACGTTACAAATCATGTGCAATAGCAACAAGATTTTCAGCGCTTTCAAAATTATTTAAAACTGAAATAAAACTTTTATCAAAATTAATTTTTACTCCAGAAATAAGATCAAAGCTATATAAAATAAACTTAACGACATCAATATGATAAGACAAATGTGAATTAAATAACATTATGTCATTTGCAAATTGAAGAACCGAAAATGCACTAATCATAATGTCATTGCCTACACTTTAAAATCACGTTATTAATAGATAAATTTATAATACATTAGCAGTTAAATTAAATAATAATGGTGATAAGGGATTACCATGTCTTAAACCTCTTTTAGATTGAATTTTGTTACCTGAAATGTCATTGACCATAAAACTTGAGTTTCTAGTTTTAAGCATAGATTTTATCCATCCAATCTACTTAGTACTAAATCCCCTTGCAATCAACGAATCATTAAAAAAAACTCAATGGTTCGAACCAAATGCCTTAGAAAAATCAAGTTTTAGTAAAACACAAGATATATTAATTTTACAACAGTAATTAATATATTCTTAGACTACAGCTACCCCGTCTGCAATGTTTCTACCTTAATAAGGAAACATGAACAATTTTGTACATTAGATTTAGATAAAGAATGAAAATATCAATTTTAGTTCAGATGGGTTGTTTCCCTTTAATCCGCAAGTTTTCCCTATGTCTAAAGATTTCAAATTTTAATTTTAACTTTAAATACAAGTAATTATATAAATTTAAATTTACTTTTAGATTTTATAAATTTTAATTAATTTACCAGTGATATAATTTATTATCATATTAGTTTTTAAATGTTATGATAATATAAAAAGATGTAATCCAGTGCACGAGGCTTCTACACGCTAACGGGCTCTCTAAGATCAATAATGTGCGTAGTCTTTCTCTCGCATTGTCAAGAGGTTGTTTTCGGACTCGAACCTGGGTGTCCGATCACCATGCGGGTGACCTAACCGTTGCGCCAAGGCTCCACCATCAAATGTTATAATAATATAATGTAAACTTAATTTTGAAAGTTACATACATATATAATTTAATTTTTATTTATCGGTGCCGTAAGGAAGCAAACTGAAACCGATCGATAATACCAGTTTCGCTTAGGGTTTCTAGAAAAAAATCACGAAAAAATTCAACGAAATTAAAGTTCAGTCAACTGAAAAATTAGGTGTAAGCAAAGTGAAAAATTAAAAACAAATGGAATATCATTTCAAATCATCATCATTATCTAAAAAAGGCCATTATACAGTGAGTTGGCTTTGAAAATATTTGATTTTTACTGATATAAACACAATCAAAACTAATTGAACAACTAAATTGAGTTAATCGACCTCACTTGCATTCGTCTTCTTCAGAGCAACCTTGACTTGCAATTCACCTTCTCTTTAGATCGACCTTGTAGTGAAGTTTTTTTCTTCCCCATTCTTCCTCGTTGTCAATGCAAGTCAACTTTAATTTGAGAAACGTCATCGATTTGATTTTGTTCATCGGCCTAGAATAATTTGATTTCGTATGTTCTATGGGGCTGGTTTGGTATTGGCTGAAATACGATGCTTTGATATTTAGTATGTGTTGGACCGAAAAATTTAATCAAATTTAAACCGCGTTGGGCTAGTTTAATCAGTATATAGTTTACTATGTTGGGCTAGTTTAATCAGTATATAGTTTACTATGTTGGGCTAGTTTAATGTTTTGGGCAATGAATATTTTGTATCTATACTATAATATGAATACCCAGTTCAATTTCAAGAGCACACAAGCCTTCTTGAATTTTGGCAACTGAACAGTCTCCAAATTTTTCTTCCTCTATGCTGTCGTTATTTTTATCCTCCCCCTTTCCTTATTGTTATTACTAAGTTAATATTTTCTTCCATGTTTTCGACAGTCGCCCTAGGTCGTCTTGCCCTAACATAAATTGCCTTCCCTAATTTTTTTACCGCTCTTCACCAAATCACCTGAATTGCTGAAGTCGCTTCGTTTCCCCTCCCTTCTCCTGCCAAACCTTATTCTTCAGCCGAACCAACCAGTGTTTTTGACCTAACTCTTTCAAATTGAATGACCTACCTTTGCCGTAGTGATGCACGAAAGTTTCCATATCTAGCTTCATCGTCCACAAGTGGCGAACGGTAGTTTCCAAGGTTTTTCTCATCTTTCAAATTTAAAATGAAGATTTATTTTACGTTATATGTATATTGGTGTTTTTTATAACTTTTTAGAATTTCATCAGTTGCTCGGTTTGGTTAAATATTCTGTTTTTTTTCTCGCGTATGATAGTTTGATCATTGACTTCTTTGTTTTATACGTTTTGGACATGAAATTATCAATGTTGGCAGTAATTTGGCTTCATGGTTGTCTTACGTAGTAGTTAAGTCTGCATTCATTTTTTTTCTAGCCATATATGAAATCATGATTTGATCAAAATCTTACTTTTGGACTTACATAAATGGTTCCATTATACTGTGAAGTTTTCATTTCAATACGTGTAATCAATTGATCAGTAATTTTCTCCGTAATGTTGGCTCCCTAATGAACACCAAAATTATAGTAATGCATTAATTTTTTATTACTATTTTCTGTTTTCCCCTCTCTCTTGTGCGCTGGACGGTGATGTAATGGCATTGGGGTGACAACCATCATGTAACCTGAGAGTGATATTTTGCCCAAATTGGTCGTTTGTTAATCTATGCATGTTTATGTGCGCATTTACATTAACATAAACTATTTAGGCTCTTCGTTATTAACTTTTGTAACACTTGCCACTGTGTTCTGTATGACAGACACCACTACATATATACCCCGTCTTTACTCATTATGATTTCTTAACACTAGATGAAGAGAAGAAATAGGCAAAACTATCACAGTTTGTATTAATGGCAGTTAGTTTGACCATAATATAGTCAACCGAAACAATATCAGACATGCTTTATATATTAAACTATTCTTTTGGCATTTTATCTACCTTTTATTATAAATTAGTCAAATTAAAACCACATTAAAAATTTATTTTTCCAAATCTTTTGTTCTTTGATCTGTTTTCCTTTTTAATGTTCATGTGACAGTTCTTGGAAAGGTGAAGGGCTTCTTGGGAGTTATGGCTAAAGCAAACGAGGAGCTCAGAGCATGGGTATTTTTATTTGCTTATTTCTTCATAACATAAGGTACATGATATCTAATCAGATGCATATATAATCACAGAGTTCATCAAAAATAGATTATGAAATTGAGTTACTCGACGGGAACGAAAAAGAATACATCGAAATGGTAAGTTATTCTCGACTATTTATGTTATGACTTATAGGTCCATATTTGACACATCCGTTCTTTATTAGAAGCATATGGTTAATGAAAATAGCCAACACATGACATTTTAATTATATATAAAAAATTTTGATAAAATGGACCTATAAGTCAAGTGTATAAACTATTGTGCAAATGGTTTATACATTCAGGTTTTAGCTATTTGTTGTGGAATGTTTACCCATCCATCCATTTGAGCACTTGAATAGGTCATAATAACCATGATTACATGTGAACTATGTCCTTTATTTTAGTTAGTTTTCAAAGTGTGTTAGTAAAAGTAATATATGTGTCTTTTGGAAGGCTTAGTTTGTTACTGAATGAGTAAATTTTGTGGAACAGGATCGTTGTTAGGGGTCATAGATTTAAATACACTAGAACCAGTTGTAGCAGCTGAAGCTACCACTACAGGTGAATATAAGCAACCCATTATAACTTCAACAAATAGCTCCGACTCAGAAGATGACAACGATGAAGATGATGATGATAGCAGCACCGAAGATGATTTCAACCCATGTAAGTGAATTAAAATTGTTGTCCTCGTTATCACTTATATCAAAAAGTAACAGTCACAATTATTTTATTTAGCCGATTTACGAGAGGATTGCAAAGACTAAGTTAGGGAAAAAAACAGTTTTAACAATAAGTAGCCGAATAACTATAGTAGTTCACCATTAGAGAACAAATTTTGATTTTATATTTGGTTTTCAAAAATTTTGCATGGTCACAGATAATGGTTCCTATTGGTTATTAAAATCATGCTCTTATACTCATTGCAGCCTTTTTTAAAGCATGTTCTAATTAGTTTTTTTCACATATAATTTACTGTTTTTTTTTCCACAAAAAAAGGTCGCAAATCCAATCTAAACCCAACCTTTCAGCAACAAAATACATAATACTTATTTTGTTCTAGGTAGTTTTTACTCACTTTTGATTAGGTTATTCTTATTTTCTTTCCTCTCGGGTGTTCTAACTTTGATTTTATATTTAATTTTCTTATGCTTTGTATGGTAGTAAATAAAGGGTTTATCAATTTTAGAAAACATACTTTTATTACCCATGTTAGTCTTTTGTTTTTGAAAGCATCACTACTAGAATACTTTAAAATGGGGACGGAGCCTGAAGTCGGCCGGAGTCGGCTCTGTCTCCATTATGGAGTCGGTTAGGGACGACGTAGAATTCTATTGAAGTTTGCATCAGCTGGGGAGGGCCTGCAATGGCTTGAGTCCGCTAGCGTCGGCTATTTGATTATTTTTCCAATCTAATTCTTATATACACCTATTTCATTTGAAAAAATAAAAAACACTACTAAAATAGACAAAAAATAAAATTTACAAGTATGATTATAAATATTCACCTAATAACGGGTCATGATAAGTTAAATTGGTATTTTCGATGATATATGTTCGTGTAATTCAAAAAGTTATCGTTGCTGAAAATGTAAATCGCATGACAATTCAATACAACTTTTAGTCGATCCGTTATACAAATTTGATAAAGGTGGTTATATGTAAAATTTTAAAGAATTAAAATAATTTTTAAACCATTAGGTAATCAATTATGAATTTTTAAATGTATTTGATATAATAAAATAATATAAAATAAAATATGCGGCGTAAAATTAAATTCATTAGATCCTATGTCGATCTAAGGTATTTTGGACATGTTTCCAGAATATTGTACACGAATCTGGGGTGCCGATATTGAATTTCAAATTTATGGTCGTTCGTGGACTTTCGGATAAAAAACCCTTAGTTTGAAGGCTGAACGACCTTCAAACGAGACCAAATTTGAACCAGTGATGCTTTGTAGTGTTTTAATCGAATATATATGTTGGATTCGTAAAAAATCATCGCCTACAAAATTATCCAAATGTTATAGCTAACTCCTATGAAATGACATATTTCTTGGATAATTTTATTTTCCATGATTTTTTTGCGAGTCCAACCATATGGATTCGATTCAAACACTACAAAGCATCACTAGTTCAAATTTAGTCTCGTTTGAACGTCTTTCGGCCTTCAACGAAGGATTTTTTGTCCGAAAGTCCATGAACGGCCATAAATTTGAAATTCAAGATCGACACCCCAGATTCGTTTATTTTTAAACCATATTCTGGAAACATGTCCAAAATACCTTAGATCGACATAAGGTTCAAAGAATTTATTTTTACGCCGCATATTTTATTTTATATAATTTTATTATACCAAATAGATTTAAAAATTCATAATTGATTATCCAACGGTTTAAAAAATTATTTTAACTCTTGAAAATGTTACATATAACCACCTTTATCGAATTTGTATAACGGATCGACTAAAATTTGCATCGATTGGTCGTGCGAGTTAGATTTTCAACAACGAAAATTTTCGAACTATACGAACATATATCATCGAAAATACCAATTTAACCTATCATAACGTCATTGGGTCAATAATAATAATAAATGTCAAATTTTTTTATATTGAAGTAGTGTTTTTATATTTTTAAACGAAATAGGTGTAAAATAAGAATTCAAAAAAAATAATATACGGGCCGACCCTAAACGACTCAAGGCGTCACTAATCGCGCCGATGCCAGCCGACTCCATATCGAGTATACAGGTTTCAGCCGAGATCTTCTTCTTCACTTTCTTTGCTTAATAAAAAAACGATTTTTTTCTTCTCCATCACCGATTCCGACCCTCTCCAACCGTCACCCTCCGTCGTCGTCGCCGTAGAAGCTTAGCACTCGCCGAAACTCATCAGAATCTCCTCTTCTTCTTGAATTTGGTAATTTGATCTAAACCCTAATTTCGAACTAAATTATTTAATTAGGTTTAAATATACGTTATTGTGATGATAATTGAGTGTAGGTATTGCCAATTTAGTGTATTAGGTTTATTTTAGTATGAAATCATTGAATTTGAAAGTGTGAATTGGGAATAATTGGGTGTAGGTATTTAGAATTTGAAAGTGTGAAAGTGTGAATTGGGAATTGGGAATTGGGAATTTGAAAGTATGAAAGTGTGAATTTGAATTTTATTCCCGATCGATCCCTTATATTTTATATTTGGATTGAGTGACGATGACTTGGTTGTTGAGTGTTGTTTGACTGGCCTATGCGCCTTGTATTTTGATTGAGTGAGGACGACTTGGTCGTCGAGTGTTGTTTGACTAGCCTGTGCGCCATGTGTTTCGGTATTTATACCTGGAAAGTCTCAGTAGTTGGTCCATTCGGGCTGTGCCAATATTATACAAAGGGCGTATCGACTCGATACGCTACCGTTTATTTATGGCGCCTAGGTGAAGCGACTATTTGGATGTTTATTGCTTTATATTCAATAAACATCTTAATATAAATGATTTAAAGGAAATAATTTATAAACAAACTTCTTACTTATTTTATTCTATCTTTAATTAATATAAATAATTTAAACGAAAATAAGACAGCAACAAAGCCTTTAGTCCCAAAAGGCTTTGATAGATTAGAAAATACGATAATAATCATATAAAACTTCAGATGCAACTATATGTGTATAGGAATAAAAAAGAAATGCTGTCGAAATTTCTAATATATATATACATATATATATATATATATGTTTTTAAATTAGAAAAAATGTTCAACTATCTTCTCGACCGTACTTGGATGTATGAAAGTCGAACGTGAACGAAAGGTTCAACGAAAATACATTTTAAGGATGGTGTACATGAATTTGTTAAATTCGATAAAGCTAATAATGAAGAAGGTGGCACACAAATTCGTTGTCTGTGTCGTAAATGTCGACATTTGCATTATCGGGAATTAGATTTAGTTATTGTACATTTGTGTAAATCCGGTTTTGTGCCAAATTATTATTTCTGGGATCCTCATGGAGAAAAAATTGGTGCATCTAATTCTATATTGCTTGAGGCTGAGGTGAATAACAATAATGTTGCGACGAATCCAATAGTTGATATGGTGGAAGATGCAGCATGGTCAATGTTCCCTACTGTTCAAGTTAATGATGTAAATGTCGAAGAAGAACCGACCGAGGGGGTGAAAAAAATTTATGATTTACCGGACTCTGCGAAAAGACCGTTGTGGGAAGGTTGTAGTAGCGGAACAGAATTGTCAGTTACTACCCAATACATTACTATGAAATCAAAATTCAATTTTACAGAAGCTGGATTTACAGCAGTTGTACAAGCTGCACAACGACATATGCCATCCAATAATTTGATGTGCGATAGTCAATATTAAGTGAAAAAACTAATGTCTGCTTTCGGTTTGCCCTACCAAAAGATAGATACATGTATAAAAGGTTGTATGTTGTATTGGAAAGATGACATTAATCTTAAGAAATGCAGAATATGTAATGAGGAAAGATACAAACCAAGAGAAAAAAAAGGAAGTTGCATACAAGAGAATGCATTATTTACCCATCACTCCCAGACTTCAAAGGTTATATGCGCCGTCTGCGACAGCATCACATATGAGATGACACAGTGTGAGAATGCAGGAAGAGGGGACTTTGATACATCCATCGGACGGAGAAGCATGGAAACATTTCGATAAGACTTTCCTGCGTTTTCCGCAGAGAGTCGTAATGCGAGACTTGGTTTATGTACAGATTGATTTTCATCATTCCCTCAATTTGATAGTAAATATTCATCTTGGCCTATTATCGTTACACCTTATAATTTACCTCCGTGGATGTGTATGAAAACTCCATATATGTTTCTTACGTTTGACGTCCCTCGTCCTGATGATCCGACACAAGGAATCGATGTTTATCTACAGCCATTGATCGAAGAGTTGAAAACATTATGGTGTGAAGGGGTGGATACATACGACGTGTCGAAAAAAAAGAATTTTCCTATGTTTTCATCTTTATTATGGATTATTGGTGATTTTTCGGCTTACGCAATGCTTTCAGGCTGGAGTACGGCCGGTCGTCTGGCTTGTCCTTACTGCATGGAAGATACACGGGCATTTTCATTACCGCATGGAAGGAAAATTTCATGGTTTGATTGTCATCGATTTTTTCTCCATGTTAATCATACTTTTAGAAGAGATAAGAAAAACTTTGTAGTAAATAGAGCAGAGAACAGACAATGACCAAAGACTTTATCAGGTGAAGAATTATACGAACTAGTTAAAGAATATCCAAAGATACATGAAACTGGAGTACAGACTGAAATTCCAGGTAAATCGAACTGGCATAATTGGTGCAAACAAAGTATATTTTGGTAGTTACCTTATTGGAAGCATCTCTTACTACGACATAATATTGATGTGATGCACAACGAAAAAACATGTTTGATAACGTGTTAAATACAGTTTTGAATGTTAAGGGTAAAACTATGGACGATCTCAATTCAAGACGTGATATAGAACAATATTGTAAACGTCCTGAACTTCATATAAACCCTAATGACAGTAAAAAAAGCCCAAAGCATGTTATGAGCTAGACAACAATCAAGTAAAACTTGTGTTGAAGTGGATTGAAGTGCTGAGATGTCCTGATGGGATTTCTTCAAATCTCCGTGGTTGTGTTGACTTAAAAAACAATAAATTGAGTGGGATAAAAAGTCACGATTGCCATGTCATGATGGAAAATTTCTTACCCAAAGAACTATTGCCCGTAAAAGTGTGGAGTGCTATAACAGAATTAAGTCTGTTTTATAAAGAGCTTTGTTCGACCACGTTAGAAGTTGAGCGTATTCGTAAACTTGAAAATGACATACTTATACTACTCTGCAAACTTGAGAAAATATTTCCTTCAGGATTATTTAATGTAATGGAGCATTTACCTATTCATCTTCCATATGAAGCACTTCTTCGAGGTCCTGTGCAATATGGATGGATGTATCCATTTAAGAGTTTTGAATATTTGAAATAATAATTTAAATTTGAATTTGGTGTATGTAAATTTTAATCGAATAAATTTTGTAATAGGTGCTTGAATCATCTCAAGAAAAAAGTTAGACAAAAAGACACGAATTGAAGGTTCGATTTGCAAATCATATACCGAAGAAGAAGCTTCATTCTTTTTCTCTCACTATTTCAGTGACCATGTGAACTTATCACTTGCAAGTGTTTCGCGTAATGATGAAACCATTGACCAAGATTGTTATGAATCAATGTTTTCTATTTTTAGACAGAATGGCCGAGCTATTGGAAAATGTGTAGAAATATGGTTAGATGATAGAGATTACCATATAGCACACACATACATTCTTCTTAATTGTGTTGAAGTTGCACCATTTATTAGGTAAATATTGAATGATAATTCTAGATAATAGTACATATTTGCATTATTTACGAGTTCCCCAATTTAAATTGATTTTGCACTTAATATACGTATACATATATTTGCAGTATTTACGAATCAGAACATCCACTTGGTGATCTCAGCATAGAATTTGCTAACTGGTTTACGAAATACGTTTATGATCAAAGAAATCACTACAAGAAAAATAGGTTTTAACGGCATTTCAAAACAGCGTTTTAAGCCTTAGTGCAGTTATTTTAACTCCTTATTTTTTGTTTTTGCGGCCATGCCTCTTTGTTTTCTTTCTTCCACTTCACTCTTTTTTTCTTCCGCTTCACACTTTCTTCCTCCCGCACTTTCCCTTTCTTGATTACACAAAGCAAAACCAAAAAACCCTAAAAATACCCTGTCTATTGACGCTCTCCTAATTCGATAAAACACTGCGATCTAACATCCCATTTCACCTAGCTATTACTCCTCCCTAATCTTACACGGTCGCACCACCCAATTATGTTTTTCTTTGCAGCTTTAATCATCCACTGGCTCTCACCGTTTGATGTTGTTCAACCTTTCACTGCCATATATACCTACTGGTAAATCTCTCGGTCCTTCACTAATTATTTTTAGTTTGAGTTTATTTCAATTTATGTACAAGTAGAAATAGAACTATAATTTGTGCGACATATGACATGATCTATGAATATTTTGTTTGTTGGATTTTTACTGTTTATTAAAGACAAATTTCCATAGTTGGGAGTCGATAAGCATATTTGGGAGATGAATTTCAACAAAAGGTAATCGACTGTTGTAGTTGATCAGTACAGGAGTGTTAATACATCAGAATTATGAATTCTAGCAGACATCGGTTGAAAATTTATTGCACAAAAATAAAATGGATTTAAAATTTGGGGACAAAATTTGGAGTATTATTATGCATAAACTTACGGGCTTATGTCTGCTTAAGGTCTGTTAACACAATGGTTAAACAAAAAATGATTATTATACATAAACTTATGGGATCGTGTCTGCTTAAGGTCTGTTAAATAAGATGAGAACTTAAAATATTATTTGGATTCCTACACTCTTATCGAATCAAGTTAGTTGTATGAGGTGGCTAATATTGTTATTATACATTTTTCTTATTGATAAACTTTCATGGGTAACAAGTTTCTCTCAGCAGAGAAGAATTACAAGCTATGCTTTATGACTTGAAAAAAAAGTAAATTTTCATATGTTTCAAGCACAGGATCTTATTCAGTTAAGTATATAGCATATTATTACATTCATAAAATCTCACATTTGAAAAGCCTTGGCATTTGGCACACCGGCATCATGAATTTGCAATTGATGAACTGAGGTTTATAAGGGATATTGGTTATGAAATTTCCTTATTTTAAATTTTTTATCCCTGGTTTAGTTCGTCGTCAGTCTGTTATATATGTGTATCCTTTGTGTATCTTCAACGTATTCTTTTAGCTTTTTTATGATGATCAAAACTTTATATATTTTTTTCTATTTAAAAAAAACTGAATCTATTACATTTGATATGACAAAAAATAATATATCAGAATAAAGTATGAAAGCAAGTAAGTGCACCTTACAAAGTACACACCTATATACACAGTTTAATCAAAACACGTCTTTAACATGTAAAATCCAAATAATGGTCTGTCTCCTTTTACTTTATACAATGATTTCGAAAAATCTTTTACTTGTACTATTATCAATGTTGAATTATACACCTTTTACTTATACTATCATGAAAGCTTAATCGTATGCCTCTTTTATCTATATACATGTTTATTATCTGTTAATAGCTATGCGCAAGTAAAAAAAGAACTTTTAAATGTTAAACATTTTTGCAGCTACAAAGGTATTGATGCGAGCCATTCTAGTTTTTCTAGCAATGCAAAGCTCAATGGATGTATCCTTCCAAAAATGGGGTAAGTCTTGTTTTTGTTTTGCTAACTATATGGTTGTCATGCTTTGGTTTTAGAACAATTGATTTTGGTTATACCAATATTTACTAGAAATGTAGAAGGCATCATATCTTGAGCTCGCTTTAGTTATCATAGTTCATCGGTATCCCTCATCATTCACCATTAAAATACAAAATGCGTAATAACCCATTACAAATACTACAATTTTTGCCCATAGCGTTGGTTGTGTGGAAAGGTGATATTTCAGCAATACACTATCACAATGATTGAATTTTAAAATAAAATTATCCGTTAGATCTTTTGTTTACATTGCACAGGACACTTCAAGTGAAAAGTTACCTGATTCTATCAAAGATCTTAAAAAAAGCAAGTAAAGGATGAAAGAATTCAGAAAGAATAAACAGTAAAAATCAATTGAATGCTTGTTAAGCAATAGTCTTTGGTGGTGAAACTATAGTTATAAGTTTGTCTAATTAACATGAAATTGGTTGATCGCGTTTTATATTTTCAGTGATCAATAGTTGACATATACCATCCAATTCTAATCCGAATTGAGTGTTTAAACTTGATGCTGGTAAAAAGTAAAAAGCATTGTTATTTGTCATTATATTCGATATTCATCCCCATATTAAGACCTTTTGTCTTCTTTTTTTCGTCCTCGTTGCTGCAGTTGGCAAGTAGCATATTTCTTCAATGTTGTTGACATTTCATGATAGAGTGTAGTATATGATACAATAGTTAGATTATATATCAATTCATCATCAGTGATTGTCTCATTATTTCTCCCTCAAAATTCAATCTGTTAGCCGAAACACTTGCCCTGATAACAGTCGTGTTCTTCCATAGCCTCCTTTATTTTTGGAGCAAAGTCTGCCCCTCAACATTAGCACCCATCACATCATTTTGGACTCAGATTTTTTAAAAGGGGAATATACTTCTTATTGCATTGATTTTCTTCATATTTACAGTTTAAAATAAGCTCTAGTTTTGTATGTACATAAACATGCATTAGGCTTGATTATGTCATTAGAATCAGAAAAGGTTGATTCAATTGTCCGTAGTGTATTATAATGTGGCATGTTCTGTTTCATAGGTTCATGGTTATGTAACATAAGTTTGGTACCATAAAAGTTTAGATATTGTCTGTCGGAATGTTATAATTTTCAACCCTTCTAGTTTGAGTAGGTTGGCCCTGGCCTATGTTGATTGTTATTTAACAGACTTTAAGTTTAAATATTCTCAAGATCACTCTTTCAAAGTTCTCGACTTTCATATGTAAAAACATTTTTATGCATGATTTCATTTGTTAAATTTTTGAATGTCAACTGCTTTAATTAAAACTTAGAACCTAAATTTCCAGTCAGTGTGTCCAAAGTTGATAGTTGATACTTAACCTTGAACGTCAAGGTGGATGCTGCTGATAATTATATTACATTAAAGCTAAACTTCTAACTCAAACATTACCGTTTTCACATATCTAGAGGTTAATGTTCTGGATTTTAGAATGTTCAACAAAAATTAGGACCTTCGAATCATATCAAGCAATGCCAAATGAGCTGCTTGGACTTCATGTGCACTTATACATTATTGTTTTATGTTTTGAATGTATTCTACATATATTGTATCCTTGGTGGAATGTTTCATTTTTGTCATCTTTTGACAAGCAAGTTTAACAAATAATGATTATGCATAAACTTATGAGCTTATGTTTGCTGAAGGTTTGTTAAATAAGGCGAGCTTAAAATATTACTTAAATTCTTATCAAATAATAACCAAATCGAGTTAGTTATGAATTGTACCTAATATTGTCATCGTGCACTTTACCTTCTGGATGAACATGAGTGAATAGCAAGTTTCTGTAAATGCAGGAGAATCACATATATGGTATGCAATTGAACTATGCTCTATGAACTAAAAAGCAGTAGCATTTTAATCACTAAAGCATATAAATCAGCATAGTTGAAGATTTAAAGATAAAAGCGGTAGATTTATTAATTACTAAACGGCTTTTCTTGCTGTCTCAAATTTAAGATATTGCTTCATTGGCAAATCAACTAAGACGTGCTTATGTATAAATATTCTTTGCAAAGTTACAAGATAGAAAATCATGAGCTACAAGTAATGAACAACAAATGTTTTCATTGTAAATTGCTAAGGTAAACCGTAAATGTCTTATCCCTTAACAGTCTCTGAATCTCCAAGCCTTAATATATTTCGATAACTTATTATCTTCAAGCATGCATTCCAGTCTAGTCCATGTATGCAGTGTATAATAAGAGAATTTTGAGTTAAGTAACACTTGCATTTAATGATCTGGCTATGTAAGTCAAGATGGTGCAAAAGAGGAATATACATTACAGTTACAGCCACCAATTTTTGCCCTCCAAATTATAATCTTCCTAATGACAATGGTGGGTGGTGCAACCCTCCAAGAAAGCATTTTGATATGGCTTAACCAGCTTGGGAGAAGATAGCCATTTATAGAGGAGGGATTGTGCCTGTAAAATACAGAAGGTAATTTGCTGTAGTGACATGATTTAACACTTTGCATCATATTTTTTAGTACAAACTTGACAGGAGTTGAATTTTTAACAGCATAGGATGAAATGTATGTTAATAGCGATCTTAGACTAGTCTTATCACTTTTATGCTATAACAGTCTGTCCATGCTAGTAAAGATGTACATCAGATTAAATATAATATAAGCTTGATTTGGTGCTGGAGGCTAGCATGTTGAACAAAAAAGAAAATTTTGATATTCAACCTATACAAGTGAACATGATAAATAATTCATGTATTGCTGTATGGACGATCAAAATGTTGGATTGGGTAAATGCAAAATCCCTGAACAGTATTATTATGTTTTCCACATGAGAAAAACAGAATCTCAATTATGCATATTATGATGTTCTATATCAGAAAAAGGTAATAGTATAAGAACTAATAGTTTAACTTAACTCGTTAATGAATAAAGTGCAGATGAACAACTTACTAAGTTAACATATTACGTCTGGACTTAAAAGAGATCAGATATTCAAAATCGCTTAAGAATCTCACACTGTCCATGTTGCTTTTTCTGATTGTGTACATCTAAATCCAGGGTTAAATGTGGTAGAACAGGAGGCATGAGGTTCACAATAAATGGAGGAAACTACTTCGAGCTAGTTCTGGTTACTAATGTAGCAGGCACAAGGAAAGTCACAAATATGTGGATCAAAGGATCAAAAACAAACTGGCAAATAATGAGTAGAAATCGGGGGATGAATTGGCAGAGCAATTCTTACCTAAATGGTCAGAGTTTGTCCTTTAGAGTTCAAACTGATGATGGGAGAATCAAGACTGCTTATAATGTGAATTTTGAGTTAAGTAACACTTGCATTTAATGATCTGGCTATGTGTGTTAGTTAAGAGTTAATGTGAATTTATAAACTAAGTCTTACAAATATTCAACTAAGTTAATTAAGTGAGTTTTATAAAAACTAATTAAAGGGCATAAAAGTTAACTAAGTTATATGAAAATTAATCAAGTTAATTGATTTTTATAAAAATCAATAATTATTTTTTTAATTAAATTAACAAAATTTTATGAAAATTAATTTATTTTTATAAAAATCATGTTCTTAATTTTGAGATCTTTGTTGCATTGTTATAAAAATTGACTAAGTTTTATAAAAATTGTCAATTTTTTATAAAAATTAACTAAATTAACTAAGTTTTATAAAAATTAATTAAGTTTATAAAAATTATCTAAATTTAAAATAATAATAATAATAATAATAATAATATAATATAATGATAGTGGTAGTAGTAGTAAAATAATATTATTATAATAGTATAATAATAGTAGTAGTAGTAGTAATAAAATAATATCATAATACTACTACTAATAATAATAATAATAAAATTAACTAAGTTTAAATAAAGTAACTAAGTTAATTAAGTTTTATAATAATTAAATAAGCTAACTGTTTTTATTAAATTAAATAAGTTTATAAAAGTTAATTAAGTTTTATAAAAATTAGTTTGAGTTTGAAAGTATATGTTTATTTATTTTCTTAAAGTGCATATTAAATGAATTTGGTTACTTTATGCTTTGTTTATTTGCTGTTTTTAACTAATATCCTTTACTGTGTACACTTTTCAACTAGAGGAAGATATGCAATATAAATATAGGGATAGTTAATTGTAAATATTTGATAGTTTAAAATAAAATTAATTTGCCACTAGCATGTAATTAGGACAAGTTTACGATTCCTGTACATAAGTTTAGCCACAAATTCATTGAATTTGGTTTATCATCGATGCAAGTAAGCTATATTATGGATGAATTGATTATCTCTTTTTGCTGTACAGTAAATTTAACCAAATCTTCAACTTGATGTTTGGTTTTTCACTTTGATAACTAGATTTGCTGATAAGCAAATAATGAAGTTACAAGAGACTTCATATGAGATACCTGATGGATGTACTCCTCAGACTATCAATGTCTGAATGCATGGCAAACTTGTAGATTCTGGGAAGGTAGGAGATAGGGTTGAGGTAATAAACTGGTTAGCGATAATGTCTCATCTTATTTTGTTTATCATGTGCGATCAAAATTTTGTATTACTGTCTATCTTTTTAACATTTTCCTAACAATAAAGGTTACCGTAGTTTACCGAGCTATGACTGTTAGAGTTGCTCCAATAAACAGAACTTTCAAAACTTTATTCACGGTCTGGTTACTACTGCCATTGTCAATTCTTTTAAATAAGATAGCATGATAGTGTACTTTCAAAAGCATTGTCAAAAATCATAGATTGCTTTAGAGAAAAATATAGGAGTAATATCATTATGAGAATGTTAGATTTTGGTAAATACTTTTTAACATGTTATAATCAAAATCATTAACCATTGTAGAAAGAATCATATTATAATCTGGTACATAAAAGATTCCAGAGAAGAAAATATTACATGAAAATGGAACATTTGTCTGGTCGGAGTCAATAAGTTTTTAAATAGTCTATACTATTCAAATTGATTTGCAGACCTGATGTAGTATGGAAAGTTTCCAACAATTTAGAAATGATATGCAGGCATATTAGCAGCTCAGAAATGCATGCATTCACTTACTCGCTGGTATATGGTCGTATATTTATTAAGTGACACCTAAAATGCATCAAGTTATTGCAAACTATGGTAGAAAAAACAACGGTCAAAACAATTTGTATACTTTTTAGAACACAACAATTAGAAAGACAACAATTGATCAATGCTCCAACATCTCTTACGGTAACATGTTCATATTGCTAATATTCCTCTCAAAGAATTGTTGATATCGTATTACCATTTTTTTTGTTATGTGATAGAGTGCAAATTTTTCTGCAAATACCAAATGCAAATTGATTGATTTAGAGGGTACGGGAAAAATAGTAGCAGAAGGAACCGTGTCTTCAACAGATCCAAATGCTTTGGTACATTCTGTTCCACTGGGACCAAATGCGATAAGAGTTTGGGTGGATGTTGTAAAAGTCCCAAATGCACCTATATGGCGGCCTACATCCTTCATGGAATGCTTATCAGATGCTATTGGCTCGACTGTAGCATGGCCTGTTGCGAATGTTAGAATTGGCTCAACTTCCATGTAAGTTTCACATCTTGTTTATATGCAATAGACAAGATAAAAAACTACTATAGTTTCATTTGATTAAATATGCTAGTGTAAATGAGCATTGATTGGCTGTGAGCGGTTTTATTAAATCTCATAGATTCAAATCCATTGTTAACTCTCTTGATTTTGGGAAAAAATGTCCATTGTTTTTTTTTTGGGAGTGAAGTGAAGTTTTTATGTAGTTCTGGTATTTGTTTTGGAGTTGAATGGTTGTATAACAAAGGAGTGTTATAGGCAGTAGCAAGAGGAGGAGCTTGGCAAAGGAAGGTGAGGATGTGAAGTGATAATGAAGTGTTGAAGTTGGGGTATTTATTGTATTTGATGGAAGTGTGAACTGATTTTAGTTTTATATAACAGTGGTGTAGTTGTTTGGTGATGCAACAGTATGTAGGCTGGTGATGACTGTGTGCAGTTTTGATGTAGGGGAAGCTGTCGAAATGAGATGGTGTAACAGCAGTGAAGTACGTTGGTTATGATGTTTGGTGGAGGAGTTATGTGGGACAGTTTGATGGGGGAAGTTTGGAAATGGTGATAGTGAAGTTGAGGGAAGGCAAATGAAGTTTGCTAAAGGTTGATGTGTTGTATGCTGGTGGTAGGGGAAGTATGGTGTGGTCAGAGGGTATGCTTGGTTGCAGCAGAGGTGTTTTCTGAGATGGTGGTGGATGATTAGCACTATTTAGGGTAATGCAGTGAAGTATTTGATGTGGGAGGAGGCGGGTAATTTAGCAACAGAGACTGTTGTGAGCAGTTGGAAGAGTTTGTAGTTTGTATGCACACTTGGTTTACTTTGTTATTTTTGTTTATGGATATTATTGAAACTTGGTTTATGGATGTCTTTTGTTTATTAATATTGTCTTAACTAGTTTATGTAACCAATTAATAGTTATTAGAACTTGTTATATATACTAGTTGCTTGAATATGCTTAAAATATAGTTTTGGAATATTCAAAAATAGAGTGGAATATTAAAGCTGTTATATAAATAGAAGACAGCGTTTGGTTAATGCTGTCAATGAAGAAACAACAGCGTTTAATTCGTGCTGTAATTATCTTGAAATTGTCAATAACAGCGTTTTTTACATGCTGTCGAAACTGTTGATGATTCAATAACAGCTTTTTAACATGCTGTCGAAATTGTTGATGATTCAATAACAGCGTTTAGAAAAAGCTGTTGTAAACGGTTAAAGTAGAATTTGAACATCTTCGACAACTAAATTATAAACGCTGTTGAAACATAATACAGCACGTCTGAAAACGCTGTAAAAACATTATTGACAGCTCGTAATAAACGCTGTCACAGAGATGTTTCAACAGCGTTTATAGAAAAGCTGTTGTAAGTTATGTATATACGACAGCATGTCGTCATACAGCGTTTGAAATAACGCTGTTGTATCATATTACAGCGTTTATCAAACGCTGTTAAAAGCCTTTTGTGGTGTAGTGAATTGTGTCGGTAATGAAGGATATTGAAACGTATTGCGATAGGACCAAAAAGAAATGTCGACACTTGTCCAATATTCTTCGTGAATGGATTTAAATTTAACACCAAGGAATACGGTGCTGAAAAAATGACTTATAACAGCGGTGTATTTGTCAAAAGGACTTATGATCCAGATGAACATATAAAAGATTTTTACGACGTCTTAACATAGGTTTTGGAATTGACATATTCTGTCCAATCTGTAGAAAAAGTATTTTTATTCAGATCAACTGGTTTAGCAATGTTCCGGGCTCTGGTATCAACGTGCACAAAGACTATAAACTTACTAAAATAAACCATAACTCACGTTACTCAAAGTATGATCCTTTCATGCTAGCCAAACAAGCATTACAGTTTTATTTTGCTCCATATCCATCACTAAAACAAGATAAAGCAGACTGGTCGACTGTTTTTAAAACAAAGTCAAGATTTACACTTGACGGAAATAATATTCCAGACGAAGCAACTTATCAAGCAGATCTTGAGCCAAATAATGAATTATAATAACTGATGATCATGCTGATATAGGGCCTTTGAACAATGAATCAAATATTCTAATAGAAGCATTTGAGACTTTAGAGGGAAATGACGATATAGAGTGCGAGATCGAGTCAGAATTAGAAAACGACGAAGATTGATTATTAATTAGTGATGATGTAATGTATATAAGATGGAAATTTGTATCGTTTGTTGTATTATGTCAATTCTAAAACCTGTGTTAATGTAATGGAAATTCGTACGATTTGTTATATTCTTCTTTTATTATTCTGCTGTGAGCTATATGTATGTGATTATTAATCAGACATGTTTTCTAATTGATATATGTTTTTTTATTATATGAAATGATATATATATATATACGCATGTTTCTAGTAGATATTATGTCACACAGCAGGCGGTCCCAAGGTTCACGAGGCCCTGCTCTTGGCGAGGGTAGTAGTGGTACGGCCGATAATCGCCAGAGAGCATACTTAGTGTCGAAGACCGATGGGAAAGTATTTAATTTACTACAACTTTATTATATTATTTAGTGCATGCTAATATTATATTTATGATTTATTAACTGACAATATCAAAATGTATTCAGGGGTTTCGATTTACAGTTGTCTGATCCCATTCTAACTGTGTCTCACAACAGCTACTATAGTAGGATGATGGACTTGTGGGAGCAGCGTGATAGGATCCCACTTTATATCAGAGACGTCGTATGGGCTGACTTCCAGGTAAGTATAAAATTCTAATTAATTTGAGATTGGCATATTTGATTTTTGAAAATTAATATACAATTTATATAATTCATTTAAATTTCAACGTGTAGGCATCCTTTATTGTGGATCCCGAAGATCTCGGGATGTTCAGGACGCAATGGGAGAGGAAGATGAGAAAAAACTATAGAGATACGCTCTCCAAGATGAAAGAGGCCGGTAAAAAGCCAAATTGGATGAGTGAAAATTTGTATGCGCGATTTGTGCAATATTGGAAAAGAGAAGACGCGAAGGTAAATTTTCTACTTTCATATGTCTATAATTATAATTCGTTTAAATATTTATATAATAGTTAAATTATATAGGCGGTAGCATCGAGGAACTCCGCAAACAGGCTTAGGATTCCTGCAACACACCGCGGTGGATCCAAGTCTTTTCAGCAATATAGATAAGAAATGGTAAATATAAAAATTATTATTTGTAATTTACTTATAAAACTGTTTAGTTATATATATGTATATATGTGTATATATATACATTCTTTAATCATATCTAATTTCAGACGAGGGAGAGAGGGGGTGTTGCACCGTCTCATTTGGACGTCTTCACCCGAACATACGCCGTTGATCATACAGATGAAGATGGCGGGGTCACATATGAATGGTCAAATCAGCGGATATCCAGGTATAAAGACTATAAATTTTTTCTCTTATTTAACAATACATTAAATTGAATATTCATCTTCTCGAAATTTTATTTCTAAACACATGAGAGATGCGATCAGAAGATTGTTCGCGTGCTTGCAGAGTCTGGCAGGGAGCAATTGACCGTTGAAGAGACGGACAGGATATTCACTCGTATTACTGACCCGCCGAACAGAAATAGACAGTATGTATATGGCAATCAAGCGGTAATATTTATTGAATTTAATTAATTCATTAACCAGTTTTAAATTTTACTGAATATTACGTATACGCTATAACTATGAATTTTTTAATATACAAGCCGCGATGCAAGCCGCTTACAATAAACAACAGGCTGAAGAAACAATAGCGGCCCTGCAAGCACAAGTCGTCGAGTTGAACGATTGGAGGAAGACTGGATTGAAGTAGCAACTAGACGAGGCAATTGCTGCTTACTTGGCAGATGATGTGCACGTAAATGTGCATATTTTTACCACCATATTTATTCTTTTTAAATTAAATAAATGATCATATTGGGTATTTTAACTTGTTTAAACCAAAATTCATATTATTTGAAATTGTCACATATTCATCTTCATCCAGGGGCAAAATGGTCATTTTTGTGCATATATTAATTTGAGAAAATTTAATTGAAATTTTTTATATTATTTTGTAGGAAATTACACTCAATTACAAGTGGGTTCATGAAGGAATATGCATGCACAAAATGAATACAAAGGAATGAAGATGGAAATAATTCAAAGTGAAGAACATGGAGGACCCCACCCACCCACTACCTTAATGTACAAATTAAAGGCTAATGCACATGCTAAAAGACATTTAAAGCTTCATGTGCATTTAAGTGGGGGGTTATTAAAGCTAATGATAACTTGGCCACCACACTTCCTCCAAGGGAATTTTGGGTACTCCCCAAAAATATGCATTAGGGTTTCTAACTTGTATAAATACCCCTTATGTTTCATGTAGCCAATCTCTCCTCTTAGTGAGTTAGTTTTAGTTTAGAAAATAAATGAAAGCTCTCTTTCCTTCCATGGCTACTTAGCCATTTTTATTTTATGTAATCTTCTTTATTTTATGCAATTTACTACATGCTCTTTCCTTTTCATGTTCATTTACTTTCATGTTGTAGTGTAGATCTCTTGTCTTTTATGCAAGTTAATTAGCTTATCTTTTCATTTTTCTCTCTTTTTCCTCTTCATTTTGCTTTCATGTTGTTAGCTACATTTGTTAATAAAATGACAAATATGAGAAGCTAAACCCCTTCAATTTAGGGGTAATGAAGCTCTCTAATTAATGTAGCTTCAATATTTTGTTAATTCATGCTCTCTTTTTGTGCTTAATGAATGATCAAAGAAGTGGTCTAATTGTTGTTTTTGCTTTGAATTTGATAGCCTATATTGTTGACACCAAATAGGCTATGCTTAAACAATCACTAACACTAATTGCCTCTTCATCAATATATGATTATGGCAAAAGAAAGTGATTTGAAATTAAAATTTGATGGTCCATGTTTCTAATCAATAGTTAATAGGCCATACTTAAAATAGATTTCATTTTCATTTTCTTTGTCAAGTTTCATGAAAGTTAGTAAGTGTTTTAAGGGGTGTGTTATAGTTTGATGACTTATGTTGGCTAATTAATAGCTCAAATATGTCATACTTATGATAAACACATCAATTAAAACACTAATGACCATAAAAGAGAGGTCGTGATTTCGTGTGTTGAACTACATGATCTAGAAGGTGGATTTATTCTCTAAATTGTCATTTAACTTTCATATTTGCATTTCTTTTCTTTTTGTTAGTTTCTTACATTTTTAGCTAATCACACTTTCAACTTTGGTTAATTTGATTGAGTAGAATTTTAAAATTAACAATTCCCTGTGGATCGACCCGTATTTGCCACGTGATACATTCGTACACCGTGCGCTTGCGGTTATTTTTATTTCAAAATTCGTTCGACGGTTTTCTAACTCGATAGAATTTCTGTCGACGAACAAGTTTTTGGCGACGTTGCCGGGGAACTATTTTGATTTTATTTTCTATTCTTCGAATTAGTTTTGTTTGATTTTCTTTTGTGTGTTTTGTGTGTTAGTTTCAAAAAAAAAAATTTTGTTTAAGTTTGTTTTTAATTCCTGTTTGTATGCTTGTTGTTTGTCTAGTTTACATTGGCATTTGTATATAAAAAAAACATACAAAGTTCAAAAAAAAAAATCATTACGTTCACTATTTTTTGTTTTACAATTTTCATTTCACTAGTTACATTGTGATTGCCTCAACTTTCTCTGTTTCACAACTTATTGATTTCAATTCACTTCTCTGTTTTACAACTTGTTGCATATTGTCAAAACTGTGCATTTCCACTTCTTCCCTCCTCTGGCATCAACTACTGAAACTACCCTCTCCATTACATCACTGCTGCCCCCTTCCAGTTCACTGTCCCCAACTGTCTACCACATCAGAAACCAACTGCAGCCTTCATCACCTTGACCTTCGACTTCCTCCCTGACTTCATTTTCAACAATACCACATCTTCACATTCCACATCCACTTCTCCAACCTGTCATCACGTCATTATCATATCATCAAATACTTCATCCAATCCTCCACATACAACTCCCATCGCACTACCACTGCCTCATACCACCAAGTTGCTTGCTTTTCCATCCAATTCACAACTGCTACTGACCATCACCCCACTGCCTATCACCTCTTTCCACCTGCAAACCTTCCTGCCTAACTTCCTTCATACCTTACTGCCGACCACCATCAACTCTACGACAATTCAGCCACTACAGTGCCACTGTCAAACTTTGAAACCACCATACACCCGCACTTTGAAACCACCATACACCCACTGACACAATACAACAGCGAGCACCATCGAATTGCCACTTCTCCTCTGCCAGAATTCCAATACAACACCAAAACATCTCTGTGCACACTCCTAAACAACCATCACTCCAAACTGTATCATTCCTCCTTACATCTGCCACAAGTCCTATAGTTCAACTATCCATTCCTTTCCCACATACGCCTTTACCTCACAGCCATCAAAACAACACCATTGGCCACCAAGTATACCCTACTTCCCACAACAGTGCACATTATCTTCATTTCTTCAAAACAATAACCAGCAGCACATTTCATCTTCATTTCTTCAACCATACAACAGTGTACATACCCACAAACAAACTTTATCGTCCTACAACTCTGCTGCATTCATCAAAACTATTCCATCGCACTTGCCTTGTCCATTCTCCACCAACAACCCCCTACAGTTCTGCCTCATTTCCACTGTGCAGTGCTCACCAAAACAACCACCTTCCAAGTTCACACAATACAACCCAAAACTACACACTACACTTCAAGTCCTTGCCACTCCCCCACAACTTCAAAGCATCAACTTCAATCCTCTCTACTACAAACCCAGTCATTCCATTTCCTTTAACTTCCACCTGTAATCACCCATTCACCACTAAATCACTCCATTGCTGATACATTGTGCACTTCTGGTATCCTTGCAATTCTGCCATTCTATGCATCACCAGTACACACTCTTCACCACTACAAATTCATACAGTCAATAAATAAAATTCTCTGCTTCCTGCAATTCATACAGCAGTGCCAACATCCCCACTACAAATTCACAACACCAGAAACTATCACAACATCACATACTTCAACAACAAATCTCCATATTTACAATCACTGTCTCGACTTCCCTTCATCCATACAGTGCACAAAAAGCCTTCATCTGACAACAGCCTTCATCTGCTATCCGACCACCACTTCAACTACAAAACACTCCGCTACCCGACCATCTTGACTTCTGGCCAAACCAAAACTACAACACAACCATCGTCAAGCACCCACAGCAATACAACTCCTCGACACTCCCACACCACATCGCAGACTTGCCTCCAACATCGTCAAAAACTGCTGCATTTCACCTGAACAGTGCAATCCCTTAGTCCAAAACAGTTCACCTACAACCAAAAAAAAAATTAAAAGAAAAAAAAAATCTCACCTTGTTCATCTTCGGCCATTAACTAAACTCGCGCATACCCAAAATCGCGAGTTCCCTAACCAATCACCAATTGCAGCTACGACCACTTCTTCGATCATCACCGCGAACCATCCCAAACATCACCGAAAACCCCACGCGACTCTCTCCGCAACCAAAATCGAACCAGCGCCCCAAAATTGACCATCTTGAACCACTTGAAGCCCACCGCATCACGAAATCATCGCGATCCCTTAACAAAGACCCTCGATGTTGAAAACACTATCATGAAAACGAGAACTGCTGATTTGATTAAGATTTTGAGTGGGAAGTTAAAGTGAAATTTCTGTAGTTTAATCGCGATTTTTGAATTGAGATTTTGGGTGACATTTCCGTTCTTGTTGGAATTGAGATAGTGAGTGATATTTGTGTGGGCCGAGTTTATGGCTGTGGCCTGGTTCATAAATGTACTTTGTTTTTTTTTCTATTAGTTTTAATTTTTAAGTTATTTTTTTTATCTTTTTAAAAAAAAGGAGGAATCCAATAAGTTGTTTTCAATTGTTTTAATTTCTTATTGTTTTTCATTTGTTTTAAGCTTCATTCTCTTTTTATTTACAAAAAAACAAAAATTAAGTAAAACCCTACTTTTAAGTTTCCTTTCAAAAAAAAAAAGTTGTATATATCTTGCTTTATTTCAGGTTGCCAAAGCAGAATTACAGAAAGAGCAGAAGTGCTTGTTAAATAATTTGCTTGATTTGAAGTGCTTGTCGAAAAAAAATAACTGCTTGCTTGCTTATAAAATTTTATGTTTTAGTTGTCTTGCATTGTTGTTTGCTTGCATTTTAAGAAAAATAAAATTAAAAAAAAAATCAAAATCAAAAGAAAAAACAAAATTTCATTCTAGTTGCATTGTTAATACACGTTTAATTTCTGCTTTGCATATCATTTTAGATTTTGATTAATAATAACGGTTAGAAATCAATAACACTTAATTGTATATTGACAATTTATCTTCTTTGAACAATTTAATTTCTTGGTGTCTAGGCTACGGCAGAGCAATAATCAGTTATAAATATTACGGTGATTCGTAAATATTATACTGAATTGTTTCTCTGAAGGTACTTAAACCTTCGGCTGCATTGCTACGGTGATTCGTGGTGCACCGATAACTCATGCCCGTTACCTGGCCGAGAACTATCTTGTTTATCTAAGACAATTTGTGATTACACAATTTTGAGTTAACTTAGGATAAATCATTTGTAATTAACCACTGCATTCATTTAGTTGCATTAGTTCATGCATATTTAAAAAAAACAAAAAAAATTCAAAACCAAAACTAAAAAAAATTGTAAATATTCATTTTCCTTTGAAATTTTTAAATCCTTTTTCCTTGAAATTTCAAAAATCCAAAAAAAATAGAAAAACAAAAATCCAAAAAAAAAATTATAAAACTTTTTCAAAAACAAAAAAAAATTAAAAACTAAAAAAAAAAATCAATTTCCCTTTTGAAAAATAAATTCTATTTGTAAATATTTTTCCTTTATAAAGAAAAAAAAAGGAAATTTCTTGAAAATGTCTGAATTTCCATATTCACATGAATTTTACGATAGTTGTGAAAATCAATATAATCCATATAATTTCACTTCAAATTCTTATGGATATTACAACAACAACTATTGTTTAAACAATTTGAATCTTGAACCACAAAATTTTCAAAATGATGAACCTTCAACTCTTGAAAGTAACATTTTGTCTTTACTTGAACTCTCTACACAACAAAATCAAAGTATAAATGATTTGTGTAACTCATATTTGTGCAATAGTTCAAGCCAAAATAATCAAAATTTGAATTCGCTTCAAAATTCAAATGATTTCGAGTATAACCCATGCCAATTCAATTTCGAGCTTCAAAATGAATTTCAAAATCAAGATGAAAATGTGAACCAATTTTCAAATAATTTTGGCAGTGGAAATAGTTTCAATAACGATACGATTGAAAACTTTGGTTATCAACAAATTCAAAGTGAAAATTTTCAAATTAATAATCATGAATTTGATTTTGTTGACGAAATGGAAAAAGATAACGGAGATTTATTACTTGAAAAATACAAAACTTATCGTGAAAATCATAATCAAATCTCAGCCCACGAAGAATCAAATAATAATCTACCGTTTATCGAAATTGACAATTCTTGTTCTCAACAAGTCCAAATCGAAAATTTTCAAGTTAATAATTACAAATTTGACTTTGTTGAGCAAATGAATGAAATTTACGATGATCACACGATTTGTTGATTAAAACATTGGAAAATTTTCGTGAGAACAAAATCAAATTTCAATGTGTGACGAGTCAAATGATAATCCATCTTTTACCCAAATAGATGATTTTCAAACAACAACTTTTGAAACTGAAAATGATGATCTTAACGAAGTTGTTGAAAAGACGGTAATTGTGTTGGATTTCAATTTTTTTGAGGGTGAGAAACTCGATTTAAATTTCGATCTTCCTTTTTATGAAAATTTGAATACACCAACTTTGAATATTGAACTTGAGACATGTTATAAAGTTGCTGATAATCCAATAAAGGAAGACGAGTTTAATGAACATGAATTTTTTGGACTTTTGGATGACGAGTTGTTAAATTCCGAAGGGGAAGATGAAAATCACCATTTTGATTTTGAAATCAATAATTGTGAAAATATTTTCAATGATAAGCTTGAATTTCAAATAGGTGAAAATGAACTTGAACTTCAATCAATTGTTTTGTCGACTCCAAAAATCATCGAAAACAAAACAACTCGTACAATTTTCAATAAAATAACATTTGTTTTCCAAATCAACTTTCATCTTCGAAATCTTTTACGGTTTGGTTTTTCATGCTTAAACTGTGTCTCGCACATTTGATGAGACAAATGAATTGGTCATTAGAAGATCGTTTCATGTACTTTTTGACTATACACTTTCTCATCTCTTGTAAATAATAATCTTTCATGTAAATATTTGATTTTTTTTCTCCTTCCACTTGAGTTGACTGTGGGGACACAGTCAAAATCAAGTGTGAGGGGAGACTCATCTTCAATTTTTCTATTTTACATGGTTTATTTTTGCTTTAAAATTAAAAAAAAAATCACAAAAACAAATTTTCTTGTGATTTATTTTTAAAGGAAACACTAAGGTAAATATATGGTTTTGGTTTATTAAATTGAAATTTTTGAAAATTTATTTGTCTTAACAAAAATAAAAATGAAGTTTGATTACAAATAATAATGGTTGAACTAGTATATAGGAATCTCGTGTTAATTATGAAGTACATCCTAATTGAAAATCTTTGTTTTAAAAAGTGGTTGATTTAAAGTAAAGGATATAACATTTTTTTTGCCTTCTAAGTTAAATGGTGCTAAGATGATTTTGCGGAACTCTCTCTCTCTCTCTCTTAAAAAATAATAATATATAAAAATAAAAAATAATAACATCCATGTATTCACTCTCATTTAAAAGTCCTCACGGTTATGCATGGGTGGGTTACTTGGAATCTTTGATCATGTGCTTTCATATTCATTTAAAAGTCCTCACGGTTATGCATGTATGCAACACATATAAAAAAACAGACTTAATAAAAACCACCTACGGTCGATAGGTGTATGCACGAAAGTGTGTGCACTCGCCATGCTCTGTACTCCCCTCACATAAGCCCGAAAGGCAGTGCATGGGCGGTATATCTGGCCTCAGTTTACCTGAGCTAGGTGTGTAATTTTTCTTGCAAATAATGAGAGAGCAAGCAATTGAAATCCTAGCACTATTTTTACTTAGTTGATTTGATTTGTTATTGAAAAGAAATGAAAATACCACTTTGATAAACTTTGATAATCAATTAAGGATCCATTTCATAGTTACACTTTGTTATTAACCAAAACAACAAGTTAAACTATCGTCTATTTGTTATGATAACTTGATTTTTGTTGGAAATTTTGACGAGTAAATGACATAAATTTTCAAGATAATAACCAAAACCTATATTTAACTTATTCGTGTCAATTTAAAAATAAATCCTTCATTTGTAAATATTTTCAAAAAATTTGCATTCATCTCTTTGTAAATAAATCTTGCATTTTGTAAATATTTTCATCCTGCATTTGGATTTTGTGGGTAGTATCCGCTGAAAACCCTCACGAGACAACAGTCGTCCTACTGGGGACACCAAGAGGTTTAACGGCTTGTTGCATACGCTCAATGCAATCATGCTCCCTACGAAAATGGATTTATCTTAGTTTCCCTTTATTCGAGGATGAATAAAAAGATAAGTGTGGGGGTATTTGATGTGCACGTAAATGTGCATATTTTTACCACCATATTTATTCTTTTTAAATTAATAAATGATCATATTGGGTATTTTAACTTGTTTAAACCAAAATTCATATTATTTGAAATTGTCACATATTCATCTTCATCCAGGGGCAAAATGGTCATTTTTGTGCATATATTAATTTGAGAAAATTTAATTGAAAATTTTTATATTATTTTGTAGGAAATTACACTCAATTACAAGTGGGTTCATGAAGGAATATGCATGCACAAAATGAATACAAAGGAATGAAGATGGAAATGATTCAAAGTGAAGAACATGGAGGACCCCACCCACCCACTACCTTAATGTACAAACTAAAGGCTAATGCACATGCTTAAAGACATTTAAAGCTTCATGTGCATTTAAGTGGGGGGTTATTAAAGCTAATGATAACTTGGCCACCACACTTCCTCCAAGGGCATTTTGGGTACTCTCCAAAAATATGCATTAGGGTTTCTAACTTGTATAAATACCCCTTATGTTTCATGTAGCCAATCTCTCATCTTAGTGAGTTAGTTTTAGTTTAGAAAATAAATGAAAGCTCTCTTTCCTTCCATGGCTACTTAGCCATTTTTATTTTATGTAATCTTCTTTATTTTATGCAATTTACTACATGCTCTTTCCTTTTCATGTTCATTTACTTTCATGTTGTAGTGTAGATCTCTTTTCTTTTATGCAAGTTAATTAACTTATCTTTTCATTTTTCTCTCTTTTTCCTCTTCATTTTGCTTTCATGTTGTTAGCTACATTTGTTAATAAAATGACAAATATGAGAAGCTAAACCCCTTCAATTTAGGGGTAATGAAGCTCTCTAATTAATGTAGCTTCAACATTTTGTTAATTCATGCTCTCTTTTTGTGCTTAATGAATGATCAAAGAAGTGGTCTAATTGTTGTTTTTGCTTTGAATTTGATAGCCTATATTGTTGACACCAAATAGGCTATGCTTAAACAATCACTAACACTAATTGCCTCTTCATCAATATATGATTATGGCAAAAGAAAGTGATTTGAAATTAAAATTTGATGGTCCATGTTTCTAATCAATAGTTAATAGGCCATACTTAAAATAGATTTCATTTTCATTTTCTTTGTCAAGTTTCATGAAAGTTAGTAAGTGTTTTAAGGGGTGTGTTATAGTTTGATGACTTATGTTGGCTAATTAATAGCTCAAATATGTCATACCTATGATAAACACATCAATTAAAACACTAATGACCATAAAAGAGAGGTCATGATTTCATGTGTTGAACTACATGATCTAGAGGGTGGATTTATTCTCTAAATTGTCATTTAACTTTCATATTTGCATTTCTTTTCTTTTTGTTAGTTTCTTACATTTTTAGCTAATCACACTTTCAACTTTGGTTAATTTGATTGAGTAGAATTTTAAAATCAACAATTCCCTGTGGATCGACTCGTATTCGCCACGTGCTACATTCGTACACCGTGCGCTTGCGGTTATTTTTATTTCAAAATTCGTTAGACGGTTTTCTAACACGATAGAATTTCTGTCGACGAACAAGTTTTTGGCGACGTTGCCGGGGAACTATTTTGATTTTATTTTCTATTCTTCGAATTATTTTTGTTTGATTTTCTTTTGTGTGTTTTGTGTGTTAGTTTCAAAAAAAAATCTGTGTTTAAGTTTGTTTTTAATTCATGTTTTTATGCTTGTTGTTTGTCTAGTTTACATTGGCATTTGTATATAAAAAAACATACAAGGTTCAAAAAAAAATCATTACGTTCACTATTTTTTGTTTTACAATTTTCATTTCACTAGTTACATTGTGATTGCCTCAACTTTCTCTGTTTCACAACTTATTGATTTCAATTCACTTCTCTGTTTTACAACTTGTTACATATTGTCAAAACTGTGCATTTCCACTTCTTCCCTCCTCTGGCATCAACTACTGAAACTACCCTCTCCATTACATCACTGCTGCCCCCTTCCAGTTCACTGTCCCCAACTGTCTACCACACCAGAAACCAACTGCAGCCTTCATCACCTTGACCTTCGACTTCCTCACTGACTTCATTTTCAACAATACCACATCTTCACATTCCACATCCACTTCTCCAACCTGTCATCACGTCATTACCATATCATCAAATACTTCATCCAATCCTCCACATACAACTCCCATCGCACTACCACTGCCTCATACCACCAAGTTGCTTGCTTTTCCATCCAATTCACAACTGCTACTGACCATCACCCCACTGCCTATCACCTCTTTCCACCTGCAAACCTTCCTGCCTAACTTCCTTCATACCTTACTGCCGACCACCATCAACTCTACGACAATTCAGCCACTACAGTGCCACTGTCAAACTTTGAAACCACCATACACCCGCACTTTGAAACCACCATACACCCACTGACACAATACAACAGCGAGCACCATCGAATTGCCACTTCTCCTCCGCCAGAATTCCAATACAACACCAAAACATCTCTGTGCACACTCCTAAACAACCACCACTCCAAACTGTACCATTCCTCCTTACATCTGCCACAAGTCATACAGTTCAACTATCCATTCCTTTCCCACATACGCCTTTACCTCACAGCCATCAAAACAACACCATTGGCCACCAAGTATACCCTACTTCCCACAACAGTGCACATTATCTTCATTTCTTCAAAACAATAACCAGCAGCACATTTCATCTTCATTTCTTCAACCATACAACAGTGTACATACCCACAAACAAACTTTATCGTCCTACAACTCTGCTGCATTCATCAAAACTATTCCATCGCACTTGCCTTGTCCATTCTCCACCAACAACCCCCTACAGTTCTGCCTCATTTCCACTGTGCAGTGCTCACCAAAACAACCACCTTCCAAGTTCACACAATACAACCCAAAACTACACACTACACTTCAAGTCCTTGCCACTCCCCCACAACTTCAAAGCATCAACTTCAATCCTCTCTACTACAAACCCAGTCATTCCATTTCCTTTAACTTCCACCTGTAATCACCCATTCACCACTAAATCACTCCATTGCTGATACATTGTGCACTTCTGGTATCCTTGCAATTCTGCCATTCTATGCATCACCAGTACACACTCTTCACCACTACAAATTCATACAGTCAATAAATAAAATTCTCTGCTTCCTGCAATTCATACAGCAGTGCCAACATCCCCACTACAAATTCACAACACCAGAAACTATCACAACATCACATACTTCAACAACAAATCTCCATATTTACAATCACTGTCTCGACTTCCCTTCACCCATACAGTGCACAAAAAGCCTTCATCTGACAACAGCCTTCATCTGCTATCCGACCACCACTTCAACTACAAAACACTCCGCTACCCGACCATCTTGACTTCTGGCCAAACCAAAACTACAACACAACCATCGTCAAGCACCCACAGCAATACAACTCCTCGACACTCCCACACTACATCGCAGACTTGCCTCCAACATCGTCAAAAACTGCTGCATTTCACCTGAACAGTGCAATCCCTTAGTCCAAAACAGTTCACCTACAACCAAAAAAATAATTTAAAGAAAAAAAATCTCACCTTGTTCATCTTCGGCCATTAACTAAACTCGCGCATACCCAAAATCGCGAGTTCCCTAACCAATCACCAATTGCAGCTACGACCACTTCTTCGATCATCGTCGCAAACCATCCCAAACATCACCGAAAACCCCACGCGACTCTCTCCGCAACCAAAATCGAACCACCGCCCCAAAATCGACCATCTCGAACCACTTGAAGCCCACCGCATCACGAAATCATCGCGATCCCTTACCCTCGATGTTGAAAACACTATCATGAAAACGAGAACTGCTGATTTGATTAAGATTTTGAGTGGGAAGTTAAAGTGAAATTTCTGTAGTTTAATCGTGATTTTTCAATTGAGATTTTGGGTGACATTTCCGTTCTTGTTGGAATTGAGATAGTGAGTGATATTTGTGTGGGCCGAGTTTATGGTTGTGGCCTGGTTCATAACGTGAAATGTACTTTGTTTTTTTTCTATTAGTTTTAATTTTTAAGTTATTTTTTTTTATCTATTTAAAAAAAAAGGAGGAATCCAATAAGTTGTTTTCAATTGTTTTAATTTCTTATTGTTTTTCATTTGTTTTAAGCTTCATTCTCTTTTTATTTACAAAAAAAAAAATTAAGTAAAACCCTACTTTTAAGTTTCCTTTCAAAAAAAAAAGTTGTATATATTTTGCTTTATTTCAGGTTGCCAAAGCAGAATTACAGAAAGAGCAGAAGTGCTTGTTAAATAATTTGCTTGATTTGAAGTGCTTGCCGAAAAAAAATAACTACTTGCTTGCTTATAAAATTTTATGTTTTAGTTGTCTTGCATTGTTGTTTGCTTGCATTTTAAGAAAAAAAAATTAAAAAAAAATTCAAAATCAAAAGCAAAAACAAAATTTCATTCTACTTGCATTGTTAATACACGTTTAATTTCTGCTTTGCATATCATTTTAGATTTTGATTAATAATAACGGTTAGAAATCAATAACACTTAATTGTATATTGACAATTTGTCTTCTTTGAACAATTTAATTTCTTGGTGTCTAGGCTACGGCAGAGCAATAATCAGTTATAAATATTACGGTGATTCGTAAATATTATACTGAATTGTTTCTCTGAAGGTACTTAAACCTTCGGCTGCATTGCTACGATGATTCGTGGTGCACCGATAACTCCTGCCCGTTACCTGGCCGAGAACTATCTTGTTTATCTAAGACAATTTGTGATTACACAATTTTGAGTTAACTTAGGATAAATCATTTGTAATTAACCACTGCATTCATTTAGTTGCATTAGTTCATGCATATTTAAAAAAAACAAAAAAATTTCAAAACCCAAAACTAAAAAAAATTGTAAATATTCATTTTCCTTTGAAATTTTTAAATCCTTTTTCCTTGAAATTTCAAAAATCCAAAAAATAGAAAAACAAAAATCCAAAAAAAAAAATTATAAAACTTTTTCAAAAACAAAAAAAATTAAAAACAAAAAAAAAATCAATTTCCCTTTTGAAAAATAAATTCTATTTGTAAATATTTTTCCTTTATAAAGGAAAAAAAAAGGAAATTTCTTGAAAATGTCTGAATTTCCATATTCACATGAATTTTACGATAGTTGTGAAAATCAATATAATCCATATAATTTCACTTCAAATTCTTATGGATATTACAACAACAACTATTGTTTAAACAATTTGAGTCTTGAACCACAAAATTTTCAAAATGATGAACCTTCAACTCTTGAAAGTAACATTTTGTCTTTACTTGAACTCTCTACACAACAAAATCAAAGTATAAATGATTTGTGTAACTCATATTTGTGCAATAGTTCAAGCCAAAATAATCAAAATTTGAATTCGCTTCAAAATTCAAATGATTTCGAGTATAACCCATGCCAATTCAATTTCGAGCTTCAAAATGAATTTCAAAATCAAGATGAAAATATGAACCAATTTTCAAATAATTTTGGCAGTGGAAATAGTTTCAATAACGATACGATTGAAAACTTTGGTTATCAACAAATTCAAAGTGAAAATTTTCAAATTAATAATCATGAATTTGATTTTGTTGACGAAATGGAAAAAGATAACGGAGATTTATTACTTGAAAAATACAAAACTTATCGTGAAAATCATAATCAAATCTCAACCCACGAAGAATCAAATAATAATCTACCATTTATCGAAATTGACAATTTTTGTTCTCAACAAGTCCAAATCGAAAATTTTCAAGTTAATAATTACAAATTTGACTTTGTTGAGCAAATGAATGAAATTTACGATAATCACACGAATTTGTTGATTAAAACATTGGAAAATTTTCGTGAGAACAAAATCAAATTTCAATCTGTGACGAGTCAAATGATAATCCATCTTTTACCCAAATAGATGATTTTCAAACAACAACTTTTGAAACTGAAAATGATGATCTTAACGAAGTTGTTGAAAAGACGGTAATTGTGTTGGATTTCAATTCTTTCGAGGGTGAGAAACTCGATTTAAATTTCGATCTTCCTTTTTCTGAAAATTTGAATACACCAACTTTGAATATTGAACTTGAGACATGTAATAAAGTTGTTGATAATCCAATAAAGGAAGACGAGTTTAATGAACATGAATTTTTTGGACTTTTGGATGACGAGTTGTTAAATTCCGAAGGGGAAGATGAAAACCACCATTTTGATTTTGAAATCAATAACTGTGAAAATATTTTCAATGATAAGCTTGAATTTCAATTAGGTGAAAATGAACTTGAACTTCAATCAATTGTTTTGTCGACTCCAAAAATCATCGAAAACAAAACAACTCGTACAATTTTCAATAAAATAACATTTGTTTTTCCAAATCAACTTTCATCTTCGAAATCTTTTACGGTTTGGTTTTTCATGCTTAAACTGTGTCTCGCACATTTGATGAGACAAATGAATCGGTCATTAGAAGACCGTTTCATGTACTTTTTGACTATACACTTTCTCATCTCTTGTAAATAATAATCTTTCATGTAAATATTTGATTTTTTTTCTCCTTCCACTTGAGTTGACTGTGGGGACACAGTCAAAATCAAGTGTGGGGGGAGACTCATCTTCAATTTTTCTATTTTTCATGGTTTATTTTTGCTTTAAAATTAAAAAAAAAATCACAAAAACAAATTTTCTTGTGATTTATTTTTAAAGGAAACACTAAGATAAATATATGGTTTTGGTTTATTAAATTGAAATTTTTGAAAATTTATTTGTCTTAACAAAAATAAAAATGAAGTTTGATTACAAATAATAATGTTTGAACTAGTATATAGGAAGATTCATACGTGTTAATTATGAAGTACATCCTAATTGAAAATCTTTGTTTTAAAAAGTGGTTGATTTAAAGTAAAGGATATAACATTTTTTTTGCCTTCTAAGTTAAATGGTGCTAAGATGATTTTGCAGAACTCTCTCTCTCTCTCTTAAAAAATAATAATATATAAAAATAAAAAATAATAACATCCATGTATTCACTCTCATTTAAAAGTCCTCACGGTTATGCATGGGTGGGTTACTTGGAATCTTTGATTATGTGCTTTCATATTCATTTAAAAGTCCTCACAGTTATGCATGTATGCAACACATATAAAAAAACAGACTTAATAAAAACCACCTACGGTCGATAGGTGTATGCACGAAAGTGTGTGCACTCGCCATGCTCTGTACTCCCCTCACATAAGCCCGAAAGGCAGTGCATGGGCGGTATATCTGGCCTCAGTTTACCTGAGCTAGGTGTGTAATTTTTCTTGCAAATAATGAAAGAGCAAGCAATTGAAATCCTAGCACTATTTTTACTTAGTTGATTTGATTTGTTATTGAAAAGAAATGAAAATACCACTTTGATAAACTTTGATAATCAATTAAGGATCCATTTCATAGTTACACTTTGTTATTAACCAAAACAACAAGTTAAACTATCGTCTATTTGTTATGATAACTTGATTTTTGTTGGAAATTTTGACGAGTAAATGACATAAATTTTCAAGATAATAACCAAAACCTATATTTAACTTATTCGTGTCAATTTAAAAATAAATCCTTCATTTGTAAATATTTTCAAAAAATTTGCATTCATCTCTTTGTAAATAAATCTTGCATTTTGTAAATATTTTCATCCTGCATTTGGATTTTGTGGGTAGTATCCGCTGAAAACCCTCACGAGACAACAGTCGTCCTACTGGGGACACCCAGAGGTTTAACGGCTTGTTGCATACGCTCAATGCAATCATGCTCCCTATGAAAATGGATTTATCTTAGTTTCCCTTTATTCGAGGACGAATAAAAAGATAAGTGTGGGGGTATTTGATGTGCACGTAAATGTGCATATTTTTACCACCATATTTATTCTTTTTAAATTAAATAAATGATCATATTGGGTATTTTAACTTGTTTAAACCAAAATTCATATTATTTGAAATTGTCACATATTCATCTTCATCCACGGGCAAAATGGTTATTTTTGTGCATATATTAATTTGAGAAAATTTAATTGAAATTTTTTATATTATTTTGTAGGAAATTACACTCAATTACAAGTGGGTTCATGAAGGAATATGCATGCACAAAATGAATACAAAGGAATGAAGATGGAAATAATTCAAAGTGAAGAACATGGAGGACCCCACCCACCCACTACCTTAATGTACAAATTAAAGGCTAATGCACATGCTAAAAGACATTTAAAGCTTCATGTGCATTTAAGTGGGGGGTTATTAAAGCTAATGATAACTTGGCCACCGCACTTCCTCCAAGGGCATTTTGGGTACTCCCCAAAAATATGCATTAGGGTTTCTAACTTGTATAAATACCCCTTATGTTTCATGTAGCCAATCTCTCCTCTTAGTGAGTTAGTTTTAGTTTAGAAAATAAATGAAAGCTCTCTTTCCTTCCATGGCTACTTAGCCATTTTTATTTTATGTATTCTTCTTTATTTTATGCAATTTACTACATGCTCTTTCCTTTTCATGTTCATTTACTTTCATGTTGTAGTGTAGATCTCTTTTCTTTTATGCAAGTTAATTAGCTTATCTTTTCATTTTTCTCTCTTTTTCCTCTTCATTTTACTTTCATGTTGTTAGCTACATTTGTTAATAAAACGACAAATATGAGAAGCTAAACCCCTTCAATTTAGGGGTAATGAAGCTGTAACGACCCATTAAATTTGGTGATATTAAATGAATTAATATAATATGTTTCTAATCTAATTTAGAATGAAATAAAGTCTTAAGATTTTATTTGAGTAAATGTAGAAATTTGTTGTAGTAATTGGAATTTAAAGTAACAATAAAATGTATGACAATAGATTTTTATAATGTAAATTGTTACATTTTGTTGAAAGTTAATCTTAAGAAACATACAAATGTTGAATCAGTGAATATTAATAAAAATATTTACTAGAATGGAATTCAATTGATATAAAATAAATAGTGGTAATTGTACATTTGGTTGTAATAATAAATAGTGACTAAATAAAAAGTGACCGTTGAATAAACCAATGCAATATGTGAAGGTAAGTAATTTTCATAAATGGTCAATAATAAACGTACTTAAAAGGGTAATAAAATTTGTTTTGTTTAGGTGATTATGTATTGATAAGCTATAACTAAATTTGCAGTTTGGTAGTAAATGGAATATGAGAAGACAAAGGCATTTAGAAAGTAATAGACGGAATTCATAATAACAAGTAGTAAATTTATGCATATATTTGAGCGTTTGTCATAATTACCAAATTTTACCATTCATATAATTTATCTAATTAAAGTCTATAGCAACATTGTTGTTAATAATGTTGTTAGTGAATTTGAATATAAAAGAATGACAAGTGTAGGTTAACCATTTATTTTATTTTTGTTAAGAATGGAAATAGTTTGAAATAGATCTGAATAAATTATTTTGGGTTGTTTATGTGCCTAGTTAATAAAGGAGAGTTTATAAAAATAAAAAAAATAAAAAAAAAAGGAATGCACAAATGAAATGTATATAAGCAAAGGTTATTTATACCCACAAATTTGTTTAATTACTGTATAGAAAGAGCCTAAATCCATAGATGAATTTATTTACATTTCATTTGTAATTTATAACATTTATGTAGATTTAATCTCAATTAATTCATTTAAATAGTGCAGTTAGCGTAGTTTTGTTGTGTAACTACAGTAGTTAATTTTATAAGATGAAGCTAATGCAAATTTTATTTATAGGGTTGATCCACTTACTGATATAAATTTTAGAAAGCAGGATTTATGGATTTATTTGAGTATAAAATTCAACAACTGGTATCTATTACAAATAAAATGGAATTAAAAGTAAAATATTACGTTATTGAATATAAAATGGAATTTGTGAACATTAGAGTGAAATCTTGAACTAATGTTAGTAACATCTTTATTTTAGGTGAAAGTTGAGGATATAAAGGTGAAAAATCTAAAGTACAGGTTTTTGAGAATATAATTTATAAAATTCTTAAATATAAGAAAGTGCAGAAATGAACACTGAAATTGATATCTTGTCAATTTTAATTCACATCCAAGCTTGTTAAATCATTTGAAATTGATTAATTTATATAAGCAATAAAATTGGGACAAATTTTAGAATATTAATATAAGATTGGATTTTTATAATTTATTTAATTTATTTAATGAATATTAAAAATAGCCATTTTTGTCACGGACTCGGATTTCGACGAAGCCAGTTTCATCGGATCCGTATCGGTGAATTATTATAGGGTTTCAAGTTTCGTATCGATCGGACCTGTCGTTTGATCGTACGGACGCGAAACGCCTTGAAATCGATTTTATTAAAATCAATTTGGAAATCTTGTTTTCAGCATAACTTCTTCATACGATCGAATTTGCTCGTGAAACTTTTTCCATCGCGTTCAGAATATTTTAAAATACCTATTTGGATATATGGGTTTAATAAATTTTGTTCCGGAGGCTAAACGGGCTTTTTGGGCCATAGTTTGTTGCGTACGTTCATCCTTCTAGTCTATACGTTCTAACCCAACCCTAACTATAAATATACAGTTAAAACCCTAGCTCCATCCTATTGCCATTTGCTGTATGTTCATTTTCTTCATCTCCTTCTCCTCCTTAATGGTGCCAAACCTAGATCTATTCCATTTCAAATTTCAGTGAAATTTCAAACTCTCCAGAAAAATTCCACAAAAATATATGTCATAGTTCTCGAGACACGTAATCTACCGGTGCAATTCGTTTTTCGATTGGAGCCATCGTTCATCCAGAACAATTCAAATCATTTTCGGCCTCACATCATCGTCGCAACAAAAGTTGTCGGATCGGGAAAACATTTCTGGGTATTGAAGAGAGGACGATGGGGATCGCATCCATATGGTTTGTTCGTCGTTTCAACGGTCGGATTGGCCCCTAAAATTCGATTAGGGTTTGTATCAAGTGGCGGCTGCTGGGCAGAACCGTGGTGGCAGCGGCCTTATAAGAGGCCGGACTTGGCTGGGGCGTGCGCCTCGGCTAGCCTAGGCGTTTGGTGGTGGTGACGTGTCGAAAGGAGGCCGGTGGTGGCAGATAGCAGCGGTCAAAGTATGGGTCAAGGCCGTGATAGTTGGGTTCGGGTCCGTGTTTTTTTCTCTGAAGCTTTTCGCGTGCGTCTTCCTGTAGATGCGTGTTGTCTGTTTGGTGATGACGTGGATAGTTGTTAAGGTGATTGTGTTCCTTTTTATTTATTATAATTTGAAATTCAATCACCATTTTTCGCCATAACTTTCTCATACGAATTCGGTTTCACACGAAATTTCTTTTGTTAGGATCGTAATTAAATTCCGGATCTGATGACGTAGGTTTGGACAGATTTGGAGACCGTCAAATTTTTTGGTTTAAATTCGATTTAAATTCAAAAGGTGAGTGTTTTAACCCACTCACAACTACTAGAAGCTTTTATGTTTGTTTAAATTAATTTTAGAAATGAATAGAAATTTATTTATGAGTATTTGGCATGTTTATTTTATTCATATCTGTTGAATTGCATTTATTTAATTTAACTGTTAATTTACTTAATTTATTGCGTATAAATTTACAGTTAAAATTTATTTGTTTGTATATAAACTGCTAGTTAACAGTTATATAATTTATTACTGAATATAGACTGTAGATTAATAGCTGTTAAATTTAATTTGAACAAAATTGCCAGTATTACCTGTTATGTAGTACCAAAAATAATATTGTTATTGATTGATATTGATTGATGATTGTGATTTGGATGATGGATGATGTTGATGAATGGATGTTTATTATATATCATTAAATTGCAAATTATCATGCATATTTCATTTCATTCGGGATTGTGGTTTGAAATGATATATAACCGCAAAATTTTATATTTTTTTAAATTGCGGATTGAAATGATAAATATCCGTATCACTTGACCATAGGATAGAAAATTATATACAGTCACCGCGGTATATATATAACTATTTAAATGTGATTTCTATGGTTTGGATGGAATGCGGTTTATAATAATCTTAAAGTTTATATTGTATAAATATTTTTCTTCCATATATATATACATATGAAGTTGAAAATTTTGAAATTAAAAGGTGTATAAAAATCTTTATTAAAAATGGAAGAAAATTAAGAAAATGGAGTTTAATAATTTATATCATATGTTTAAATGTTAAGTTTGGAAATTTTAAGATATGATATTTATAATTGGATTTTTCCCAAAATAAATTGAAATGAATATTCTAGTAAAATTTGAATTGGGAAAATATATATATTTTATTACTAGAAATTGAAGTCTTATTATTTATGGATTTTATGTGAATATTCAAGACTAATTAATAGAACAATTGATCTGTTGAAAGAATAAAATCCAACTTTAGTTTGAAATATTGATACTCAAAATGGATCTACGTATATATAAATAAATTAAAGTGGTTTTGGAACTTGAGAGAGATAATATAAATTTTGGTTTAGACTTTAATAAAGAAATATATTTGTAAAGCCATGTAAATTATTTCTTTACAAAGTAACAGTAAAGTTAAACCATTTAATTTATATACCGTTGAATATCCAAACCATTCAAGTTTTAGAAGTTATGGTTTTAAATTATGAATTTCGAAATATTATGCTTTGAAAGGATATTTGGCTTTCAGACGTTATAAATTTTAAAGCATTATGATTTTGGAAAAGATTTATATTTGGGATAAATGATATCATGTTGTTTTAGGTTTTAAAATGATATCGTATTCATAATTTTAAAATGGAAATGTATATTCTGGTTTTAAAGTATAAACTATTTTTAAATGACCGCGGTGTTATAATAACGATAGGTTGGCAAAGAGACCGGGATCGGATATGGACATACTCTCTGTCGATACCGAAAACCACTTTGACTAACCGTGTACGCGGTGGAGATTCCAGAATGAAGTAGGTGGTGGCGACGTTTCCTGTAAGGTAAATACGTGGACCCGACTCCCGTGAGTTGGCATAAGGTGGCTAAAACAGGAGCGATTCTCAGGCCAATGAGGTCATTCCTCTGATCGGAACCTCCTCTTCGATATTATACTTTGATTTTGGATTGATTCAGTGGCCACTTCTATATTTTGATTTTGCGGAGTTAGTCCGAGGTGGGCGGTAACTGCGGCTACGCGTTTCCACCAGCCTGGATAGCAATTGGTATATCTACCCTGGCATTGCCTAGTTGTGCCGTGTCACCTACCATACCGAGCCTTTACTACGAGTTTCTATTTGTGTCGTACCTATGGAGTATCCTCTGGTAGCTTCCCGATCAGGAGGTATTACGGTACTGTATAGATTATTGGCATTATTTGTGTTAAGGGCTATATGGGTAACCCCTTAACGCTATTAAAAAGTAAGTTTATTTTATAAATAGACACTATTATAATAGCGCAATATACTACATAGTAAATAGTTTAACGGATCCTTAGGAGATGCAAATCCCGAACATCTCTTGAGTTACTGTACTCATATTTATTTCTGTTAATTTAACTCACATAAGATCTTTTAGTCTGACTCGAGTGTTTTTGTCTTTTCAAATTCGCTCGGGTCAGTCCGAGCGTTTCAGGATCGAAGATTTTAGCTTTGGAGGACGAAGACGAAGAATCCGTATTATATTATTTATAGTATTGCACCACACTCTAAATTTCCGCTGCATTGATTGTATTGGTATGTGTAACTCTGATATTCATTGTATAAGTAAAATAAATATTTTGTAAATAGTTATCATGAACTGTATATTGATTATTATATTTTATCCTTCCGCTGTGAGATTCTATTTTGTTTTATTTCTTCTCTGTTTTTTTCTTATTTACCCCATAACAATCCGCCCTTGCGTATGCTTTGAATTGGCACGTGTGTCGGTTTAAAGTGTGCGAAAAGGCGGGATGTTACAGCTGGTATCAGAGCTTTGGTTTAGCGATAAACTTTGGCTTTGTGGGGTTTGACTCTTTGTTAATAGGGTAATAATACCCTATGGGAGTCGATGAGAGTATATATATGAGAGAGCGTATTTGTTAGTTTTATAAAAAGATTTTGATATTGTGTTAATCTGTTCCGCTTTGTATTTATAAATTCTGGTTGATGCATGGGACGCTATGTCATCAATAGGGATTTCTAAACACTTAATAGGACAGACCGACATAATATTTGTTTTTAATATAGGTGAATGAAATAATTTTGCCTATTATATTTTCTATATATAAAAATATTTTTATAAAGATATATTTTGGTTGCTATAGTTGGGTGTTAGGTAATAAAAATATTTGTAATGAATTAAAGCTAAGTTGAATTTTAATAAATCAAATTGGAGATTTTAGAACTTAAGTCTGGGATTTTTGAAATCTTCTTTCAAAGGATTTATGAAATATAATGATTTGGTTTATAAATATTTTCTTATATAAATATTTAGTACAATTCGGAAAAATTATTTTAAAGAAGATTTGGAGAATATAAATTTTGTACTTTCCTCTCTATCGCTAGAAAATAATTTCGGTGATGGCGGCCGCATCATCGACTTCTATTTTCGAGTTTCGAAGGGGAAAGGCCACTGTAGTAAATTCTACTGCAGATTTATGTTGGAAATATCTGAATTTGTTTGTTTTAAATATAATTGAGATATAAAGTTGTAGGAAACTAATTATCTATTATTTCAAAATAAATTGAAATTTGACCCGGAATTTAATTCTAAAATTTTCCATTAATTAGTTAAATTTTAGTGGAATAAAAAAAGTAAGTAATAAATGGATTGAAAACCTCTAATAAGTAAGAGAATTAATGCTAAGTATAAAGGAAATTAAAAATTTAAATTATAAATAATGGTAAAGATTTATTGGAAAATCAATGAATTAAAAGAATTGAGATTAAACTAGTATAAGTTCAATTGCATTTCTCTTTAAAACATATATAACTTACCAAATATGAAAGGTTGAAATGTTAACTGAGAGATTTGAATAGAATATTATGCAAGTTGAAATGTTGGAAATTTTGGATTATTCTATGAATTGCTATTATATAAATAAGAATTTAGTGGTATAAACTTAAGTTATAATTGAAATTTTACTGAAAATAAGTCAAGAATTATTAATAGGTGATATGAACTTAAGTAAATAAAATGAATTTTTTTTAGTAAATAAGGATTGATTGTAGGGTTATTAACTTAAGTATGTTTTAAATTTCCCCTATTCTAATATAATGGAAAGTAGGAATAAATTAAATGTAAGTAGAGGGTTACTGTAATTAAATATAATGAAAACTTCAACATTAAATAAATGAATGAGATTTAAGGTAAGTTGAAATTGTAATTTATAAAACAAATATATATTAATTAAAGGAATGGAGAAGAAACTTGTAAATTTTCACTTACATTCTTAAAACATACATAACTTACCATATAATAAAAGTTGCAATGTTAGTAAGAAAATGTAAAGGGAAATCTTACAAGTGGAGTTTGAGGTAATTAAGGTATTCTATTAATTTGCTATTATTAATGAGAATTAATTGTATAGACTTAAGTTAAATTGGAAATTTTACTATAAGTAAAGGTAAGTAGATAAATAGATGATATAAACGTTAGTCAATAAATTGGAATACAAATATAATGAATTTTGTAATAAATGTAAAATGAAATTGTAAGAAATAAAGAAATCCCTCCGTAAATGAAAGAAAGAAAATCAAACCACTGAAGCATGAAATAAATGTATAATAAGCTAAATTGGTGTTGGTTCGAATTGTTATTATTGATTTATGTTTGTTGGGTAAGGAATTTGAAGTTGTTGGATGAATAAATAATCTATCTTTGTTCCATCTAAGACTGTTGAGTAAAGGATGCACTTGATAGTTAATTTCATTTCATACAAATTTCAAGTTTGAACCCAAACAACTATTTGTTTGATGGATTAAATGGTTGCTTTGTTTGTGTATGTATGTTGTTTGTAAGGTTGATGGTTGTTGAATTGTTTGGTTGATTAATGATTGAATCCACTTGAATAGTTCACTTTAAAATAAATATTTAACCTTTTAGATTATATAAGTGAATGCAGGTGATGGAAGCAACTGCTACTGCTTTTGGTTCCATAATAATAAGCGTATATTGCCCGACAAATAGGTATGTTTTCGGATTACGTTTAAAGCGCTATTTTATATAATTTTCCCGTGTTGGGATATAATATTTTGATAATATTTGTAATATATTTGTTATATTTTGATATTATATTTTCTCCAGAATCTCTCTGTACAAAGGAGACTCTGCCAAAATTTTCCGTAAATTTTGGACGGAGAATTTTGTTGAAATTATTTTTCCAAACTATAATGATTTAAGTATATAAGAATATAAATGATTATAAAACTGGTATATTTTATATAAGGGAATTAATTTAGTAAAATATTGTTTATAAGTTAATATTTGAAATAAGATGTACTGTTTTATTCTTCCTTCTCCCTTCTTTTTCCTTTTCGGGGACGAAAAGTTTTGAGTGGGAAAGATTGTAACGACCCGTTAAATTTGGTGATATTAAATGAATTAATATAATATGTTTCTAATCTAATTTAGAATGAAATAAAGTCTTAAGATTTTATTTGAGTAAATGTAGAAATTTGTTATAGTAATTGGAATTTAAAGTAACAATAAAATGTATGACAATAGATTTTTATAATGTAAATTGTCACATTTTGTTGAAAGTTAATCTTAAGAAACATACAAATGTTGAATCAGTGAATATTAATAAAAATATTTACTAGAATGGAATTCAATTGATATAAAATAAATAGTGGTAATTGTACATTTGGTTGTAATAATAAATAGTGACTAAATAAAAAGTGACCGTTGAATAAACCAATGCAATATGCGAAGGTAAGTAATTTTCATAAATGGTCAATAATAAACGCACTTAAAAGGGTAATAAAATTTGTTTTGTTTAGGTGATTATGTATTGATAAGCTATAACTAAATTTGCAGTTTGGTAGTAAATGGGATATGAGAAGACAAAGGCATTTAGAAAGTAACAGACGGAATTCATAATAACAAGTAGTAAATTTATGCATATATTTGAGCGTTTGCCATAATTACCAAATTATACCATTCATATAATTTATCTAATTAAAGTCTATAGCAACATTGTTGTTAATAATGTTGTTAGTGAATTTGAATATAAAAGAATGACAAGTGTAGGTTAACCATTTATTTTATTTTTGTTAAGAATGGAAATAGTTTGAAATAGATCTGAATAAATTATTTTGGGTTGTTTATGTGCCTAGTTAATAAAGGAGAGTTTATAAAAATAAAAATAAAAAAATAAAAAAAAAAGGAATGCACAAATGAAATGTATATAAGCAAAGGTTATTTATACCCACAAATTTGTTTAATTACTGTATAGGAAGAGCCTAAATCCATAGATGAATTTATTTACATTTCATTTGTAATTTATAACATTTATGTAGATTTAATCTCAATTAATTCATTTAAATAGTGCAGTTAGCGTAGTTTTGTTGTGTAACTACAGTAGTTAATTTTATAAGATGAAGCTAATGCAAATTTTATTTATAGGGTTGGACCACTTATTGATATAAATTTTAGAAAGCAGGATTTATGGATTTATTTGAGTATAAAATTCAACAACTGGTATCTATTACAAATAAAATGGAATTAAAAGTAAAATATTACGTTGTTGAATATAAAATGGAATTTGTGAACATTAGAGTGAAATCTTGAACTAATGTTAGTAACATCTTTATTTTAGGTGAAAGTTGAGGATATAAAGGTGAAAAATCTAAAGTACGGGTTTTTGAGAATATAATTTATAAAATTCTTAAATATAAGAAAGTGCAGAAATGAACACTGAAATTGATATCTTGTCAATTTTAATTCACATCCAAGCTTGTTAAATCATTTGAAATTGATTAATTTATATAAGCAATAAAATTGGGACAAATTTTAGAATATTAATATAAGATTGGATTTTTATAATTTATTTAATTTATTTAATGAATATTAAAAATAGCCATTTTTGTCACGGACTCGGATTTCGACGAAACCAGTTTCATCGGATCCGTATCGGTGAATTATTATAGGGTTTCAAGTTTCGTATCGATCGGACCTGTCGTTTGATCGTACGGACGCGAAACGCCTTGAAATCGATTTTATTAAAATCAATTTGAAATCAATTTGGAAATCTTGTTTTCAGCATAACTTCTTCATACGATCGAATTTGGCCGTGAAACTTTTTCCATCGCGTTCAAAATATTTTAAAATACCTATTTGGATATATGGGTTTAATAAATTTTGTTCCGGAGGCTAAACGGGCTTTTTGGGCCATAGTTTGTTGCGTACGTTCATCCTTCTAGTCTATACGCTCTAACCCAACCCTAACTATAAATATACAGTTATAAACCCTAGCTCCATCCTATTGCCATTTGTTGTATGTTCATTTTCTTCATCTCCTTCTCCTCCTCAATGGTGCCAAACCTAGATCTATTCCATTTCAAATTTCAGTGAAATTTCAAACTCTCCAGAAAATTCCACAAAAATATATGTCATAGTTCTCGAGACACGTAATCTACCGGTGCAATTCGTTTTTCGATTGGAGCCATCGTTCATCCAGAACAATTCAAATCATTTTCGGCCTCACATCATCGTCGCAACAAAAGTTGTCGGATCGGGAAAACATTTCTGGGTATTGAAGAGAGGACGATGGGGATCGCATCCATATGGTTTGTTCGTCGTTTCAACGGTCGGATTGGCCCCTAAAATTCGACTAGGGTTTGTATCAAGTGGCGGTTGCTGGGCAGAACCGTGGTGGCAGCGGCCTTATAAGAGGCCGGACTTGGCTGGGGCGTGCGCCTCGGCTAGCCTAGGCGTTTGGTGGTGGTGACGTGTCGAAAGGAGGCCGGTGGTGGCAGATAGCAGCGGTCAAAGTATGGGTCAAGGCCGTGATAGTTGGGTTCGGGTCCGTGTTTTTTTCTCTGAAGCTTTTCGCGTGCGTCTTCCTGTAGATGCGTGTTGTCTGTTTGGTGATGACGTGGATAGTTGTTAAGGTGATTGTGTTCCTTTTTATTTAACTATAATTTGAAATTCAATCACCATTTTTCGCCATAACTTTCTCATACGAATTCGGTTTCACACGAAATTTCTTTTGTTAGGATCGTAATTAAATTCCGGATCTGATGACGCAGGTTTGGACAGATTTGGAGACCGTCAAATTTTTTGGTTTAAATTGAATTTAAATTCGATTTAAATTCAAAAGGTGAGTGTTTTAACCCACTCACAACTACTAGAAGCTTTTATGTTTGTTTAAATTAATTTTAAAAATGAATAGAAATTTATTTATGAGTATTTGGCATGTTTATTTTATTCATATCTGTTGAATTGCATTTATTTAATTTAACTGTTAATTTAATTAATTTATTGCGTATAAATTTACAGTTAAAATTTATTTGTTTGTATATGAACTGCTAGTTAACAGTTATATAATTTATTACTGAATATAGACTGTAGATTAATAGCTGTTAAATTTAATTTGAATAAAATTGCCAGTATTACCTGTTATGTAGTACCAAAAATAATATTGTTATTGATTGATATTGATTGATGATTGTGATTTGGATGATGGATGATGTTGATGAATGGATGTTTATTGTATATCATCAAATTGCAAATTATCATGCATATTTCATTTCATTCGGGATTGTGGTTTGAAATGGTATATAACCGCAAAATTTTATATTTTTTTAAATTACGGATTGAAATGATAAATATCCGTATCACTTGACCATAGGATAGAAAATTATATACAGGCACCGCGGTATATATATAACTATTTAAATGTGATTTCTATGGTTTGGATGGAATGCGGTTTATAATAATCTTAAAGTTTATATTGTATAAATATTTTTCTTCCATATATATATACATATGAAGTTGAAAATTTTGAAATTAAAAGGTGTATAAAAATCTTTATTAAAAATGGAAGAAAATTAAGAAAATGGAGTTTAATAATTTATATCATATGTTTAAATGTTAAGTTTGGAAATTTTAAGATATGATATTTATAATTGGATTTTTCCCAAAATAAATTGAAATGAATATTCTAGTAAAATTTGAATTGGGAAAATATATATATATATATTATTACTAGAAATTGAAGTCTTATTATTTATGGATTTTATGTGAATATTCAAGACTAATTAATAGAACAATTGATCTGTTGAAAGAATAAAATCCAACTTTAGTTTGAAATATTGATACTCAAAATGGATCTACGTATATATAAATAAATTGAAGTGGTTTTGGAACTTGAGAGAGATAATATAAATTTTGGTTTAGACTTTAATAAAGAAATATATTTGTAAAGCCATGTAAATTATTTCTTTACAAAGTAACAGTAAAGTTAAACCATTTAATTTATATACCGTTGAATATCCAAACCATTCAAGTTTTAGAAGTTATGGTTTTAAATTATGAATTTCGAAATATTATGCTTTGAAAGGATATTTGGCTTTCAGACGTTATAAATTTTAAAGCATTATGATTTTGGAAAAGATTTATATTTGGGATAAATGATATCATGTTGTTTTGGGTTTTAAAATGATATCGTATTCATAATTTTAAAATGGAAATGTATATTCTGGTTTTAAAGTATAAACTATTTTTAAATGACCGCGGTGTTATAATAACGATGGGTTGGCAAAGAGACCGGGATCGGATATGGACATACTCTCTGTCGATACCGAAAACCACTTTGACTAACCGTGTACGCGGTGGAGATTCCAGAATGAAGTAGGTGGCGACGTTTCCTGTAAGGTAAATACGTGGACCCGACTCCCGTGAGTTGGCATAAGGTGGCTAAAACAGGAGCGATTCTCAGGCCAATGAGGTCATTCCTCTGATCGGACCCTCCTCTTCGATATTATACTTTGATTTTGGATTGATTCAGTGGCCACTTCTATATTTTGATTTTGGGGAGTTAGTCCGAGGTGGGCGGTAACTGCGGCTACGCGTTTCCACCAGCCTGGATAGCAATTGGTATATCTACCCTGGCATTGCCTAGTTGTGTCGTGTCACCTACCATACCGGGCCTTTAGTACGAGTTTCTATTTGTGTCGTACCTATGGAGTATCCTCTGGTAGCTTCCCGATCAGGAGGTATTACGGTATTGTATAGACTATTGGCATTATTTGTGTTAAGGGCTATATGGGTAACCCCTTAACGCTATTAAAAAGTAAGTTTATTTTATAAATAGACACTATTATAATAGCGCAATATACTACATAGTAAATAGTTTAACGGATCCTTAGGAGATGTAAATCCCGAACATCTCTTGAGTTACTGTACTCATATTTATTTCTGTTAATTTAACTCACATAAGATCTTTTAGTCTAACTCGAGTGTTTTTGTCTTTTCAAATTCGCTCGGGTCAGTCTGAACGTTTCAGGATCGAAGATTTTAGCTTTGGAGGACGAAGACGAAGAATCCGTATTATATTATTTATAGTATTGCACCACACTCTAAATTTCCGCTGCATTGATTGTATTGGTATGTGTAACTCTGATATTCATTGTATAAGTAAAAAAAATATTTTGTAAACAGTTATCATGAACTGTATATTGATTATTATATTTTATCCTTCCGCTGTGAGATTCTATTTTGTTTTATTTCTTCTCTGTTTTTTTTCTTATTTACCCCATAACAATCCGCCCTCGCGTATGCTTTGAATTGGCACGTGTGTCGGTTTAAAGTGTGCGAAAAGGCGGGATGTTACAGAAGCTCTCTAATTAATGTAGCTTCAACATTTTGTTAATTCATGCTCTCTTTTTGTGCTTGATGAATGATCAAAGAAGTGGTCTAATTGTTGTTTTTGCTTTGAATTTGATAGCCTATATTGTTGACACCAAATAGGCTATGCTTAAACAATCACTAACACTAATTTCCTCTTCATCAATATATGATTATGGCAAAAGAAAGTGATTTGAAATTAAAATTTGATGTTCTATGTTTCTAATCAATAGTTAATAGGCCATACTTAAAATAGATTTCATTTTCATTTTCTTTGTCAAGTTTCATGAAAGTTAGTAAGTGTTTTAAGGGGTGTGTTATAGTTTGATGACTTATGTTGGCTAATTAATAGCTCAAATATGTCATACTTATGATAAACACATCAATTAAAACATTAATGACCATAAAAGAGAGGTCATGATTTCATGTGTTGAACTACATGATCTAGAGAGTGGATTTATTCTCTAAATTGTCATTTAACTTTCATATTTGCATTTCTTTTCTTTTTGTTAGTTTCTTACATTTTTAGCTAATCACACTTTCAACTTTGGTTAATTTGATTGAGTAGAATTTTAAAATCAACAATTCCCTGTGGATCGACCCGTTTTCGCCACGTGCTACATTCGTACACCGTGTGCTTGCGGTTATTTTTATTTTAAAATTCGTTCGACGGTTTTCTAACTCGATAGAATTTCCGTCGACGAACAACAGAGCATGGGACAAATATGCCGTCATCACAAGAATCTGGCGCTGCTGATGATTGGGGTGAGTGGTAGTAAGTTTTTATATATGTTTTCCAATAAACTTTGAATGTCTTGTATATTTGATGAACTTTTGATTGAATTTTGTAAATATTATGAATATTTGTGATGATGGACGTTTGGAGATGTATATTGATGTTCTGTGGTTCTTAGTTGGGCATATATGTGATGTATATTGTTGTTCGGTGAAGTATATTCGAGGAATATATATGATTGTGTGGATGGAAAGTAGAAATGACTATTGGAAATACAGAAAAATTTACCCAGATTAGCGTCGGCTGGAGTCGGCTCGGGTCGGCCTATGTGTCATTTATTATTTTACACGTGGACTAAGTTTAGCGTCAGCCGGAGTCGGCTAGCCGACTCTAACCGACGCTAAACTAGGGAACAGACCCGTTTCCATTTCCGTCACCATTTTACTTGGCGACAAGCTATTTAGCGTAGGCATATAGCATCAGCTCGAATCGGCCGGAGTCGGCTCGAGTCGGCTATATGCCGACGCTAAACAGCCTTCTCCTTGTAGTGCATGTTCTAATATAGTTTCCTAATACAATTTATATATGTTTTTCTAAAACAAAATATTAACGATGAATCTGTCTATTTTTACTTCTTCATTGTAGGATTAGATTAGATAGACAATTCACTTATCTTTTTTTTCCAACTAAATTGAAAATTTACCAAAGCTTTGGATAGGTTTATTCCTCCGTAAACTTTGTTTTAATAGGCGGTTGATGTTATAGCTTTTTCTAAACTGTGTTTCCCTCTTGCGGCTAACGATTCATGCTAATTTAAAAATTGATTTTATTATTAATCATATCTAGTAATTTCGTCTTTAAAGCATGATACTATTATTTATTGTTTCCTTTGTTTAAACATCGTTAACTACATTAGAGCTTTGTATGGCATTTTAGTTTAGCGGTCTTAGATAAGACTCTTTATTTTGGATAAAGTTCAAGTGTAATTTGGTAACCAGACTAACACAACCACTTGAGGATGAGCTTTAATTAATTATTGGTAATAGAAAAGGCGGTTTTTTCTTTTACCGTTTTGTGAAATTAATGTTAACGATCATATGCATAGATGTACATATTCTTTTCAGCAACCTAATTCTGAATACTTAACTCTGGTACCAGAATTATCAGTTTTTATGTTATCACTTTGATCAAACCCAATTAGCATCACAATTAGAAATAGAAGATCAAAAAACTAAAGCATGTGGCTGACACCTTATCAGGGATGATGCGTTATTGATATGCTTTATGATGAAGACTTTCTCGCCTACGTCGGTCATGCTGCATCGCTAACATATTTTTGGTATATACTACTGAACTACATGATTAGAAATACCATAAGTAAAGATATACATTATTCAAATAAAACTTTTTCTATGTATAATCTTTATAATTTATTGTACGTTTTTTTAATGTCAATCAGATCTTGACTTGTATGGTGAAAAAAATAGCACTTGATTTGAGCTTAAAGTGTTCTCTGATCTTGGATGTTCATAGACAGCAGTTAACATTGTGTTGCTTTCCATCCTTCTTGCATGAGAGAGATGAATGGTAAGTAGACAATGTTATATAGCTTTATAGCATGAGTGTTAAGTTATAATCATTTACGTTTATTATTAATATTTCCTTCCATTATTCTATTTTTTACAAAATTTTGTTTTGACAACTCATTATAATCCAAAAATTATGAATTGTGTTTTGAAAATATCGAAATTAGCCTATTTATACCGATTTAAAAAATGAGGAAGTCAGACTCTTACTTAAATGTTTTCGGAGTTATTCTTTTTTCTTTTTGAAGTTTATTTTATCCATTTTAAAAGTAATATGAACCAATCTATATTTTACTAAAAGTAAATTCTTTTGTCTTGCCATTCCACCTCCAGATTGACATAGTTCATGTTCTGAGACGGTGCATTCAGGCTTCAAAATTATAGATCAAGTGAAAGAAAAGAGAACTGGATTTTTTTTTCATTAATAAACAAACTAAATATTTCATCCCTTAGTTTTAGCTTTCATGTGATCCTTTAAAACATGCATGCCCATGTAAAAGCCATGCCGAACGTGTTATACGCTGTACCATTAAGTATGTTAGCTTACAAAAGAAATATTTAAAGATGCACAAATCAAGAAAATGGGTCTACTAAATTAAAAAAGGGAAATATTAAGACGATAGTCAAAATTGCAACATAATCATATAACTCTATCCCACCTTGGATATGATTGTGTAGAAAGTATCCTGAAACTAAGAAGAACCAAATGATTTCATGATAGATTTATATCGTGTGCTTATCTTTGTTCCCATACTCAACCATTTATTTTCAAAAGTGATGATATTTGCTCAAGTTGTTTTTGATTCAGTTAATATCTGTCTCTAAAGCAAAACCTTCATCAAACAAAGTAAAATGAGGCTTTTCAAAAATATACCTTACGATTACCGTTTTGACTTTTCATTCGCACAAGATTTGGATATATCCTAAGTCAATTGTTTTGAGGCCACATATTTTATTGGTTCCATATTTGAATAATTGATATTCTTGGAGTGGTCTGTTAAAATATTTGGATATGGTACAAACTACTTCGAAATTGTATTTTTAGCTTTTTATTACTAATCGACTGTATTATGGTAACTATCACTCTGATGTTGTGTGCCATTAAATTTGTCCTTAATTTATTTATTTCCTATAATTATTTTTATCTGATTTAATGATAATTTTTATACCTATCTATTCTGTAATACATAGAACACAGTGTCATACATGTAAGAAATTAGAGTTTATACATTCTTCATAACAGGTTAAAAAATGCATTATTAATTTATTTCATTATATATACGACATATATACTAATATGTAAAAAGGAATTTATTGTGGCTTATCTTTAGCATGCATATCTTTATATTTCTATTTATGCAAATGTGGAATTTACGTATGCTTAGTAAATTTAACCCAAATTTGTTAACCAAGAATGTTTTACCACCATTGTAGTTGTCATTAATTTCTAGATTGCTTCACTTTATTGAAATGGAAGTTTCTTTTTATGAACTACAATGGATGTGCGTGCACACACTCGCGCGCACACACATATGTATGTTGTCAAATTTGCATCTAAAATGAGATTAGTCAATTATGATACTGTTAGTGACAAATTGAGGGAATTACTGGCACTAAGAAGACAACTTTAGGAGTGAAAAACCTAAGGAATTAGAGATAAAACAATAATAACATATATTTTCAAATCCCCCACTTCTTTCGCACTACATTGCCAGTAAATGAAACATGTAAAAAAAAGCTAGATATAGTCACATGCATGATATACTTAATATTTTATCAAATCAATGACATTTTATTTATTTCATTTTGGTCAAATTATTGTTTATAAATGAGCCAAAGTGTATCATCTTATGTTTTTATAAGGAGAGATTTATATTAACAATTGTGACTATATGTTACTCGAGTTTCAATTTTAGATTGCCATATATTTTGTTAAAAAAGAGTACTACCATGACAAAGTTACTGCTTCGTTTTCAAAATTCATGTTAAGTAAAGTTTAAATCACACATTATTATTCTCGAGATAACACTGCTCATTTGATTTAAGTTAATTGTTTGCAAGGAGAGAAACTGTTAGCACAAAGGGACTCCTAACTAATAATTTAAGCTTTGTTGCAGGTAAGTTTTGCAATCATGAATTGGGATTACACACATGCATGAATATGTATGTAAATACACACACATACTGTATATGTATGTATACACATACATACGTATATGTGTGTATGTATGTAGATATCTAAGGTTCATTGGCACCCACCATTTTGGAGCACCTCCTATTATATCTTGAGCTACACTATTTCAAATGCTACATAATTTGGTAGATATTCAATCCATATTATATGTATTATCTCTAAAAACATGAGAATATTTCAATATTTGTAGTCTTTCAAAATCGTAAGTCAATTTTTCAACTTTCGAACATTTATATTAACAATGGAATTTAAACATCGAACATATTATTTTATCTATATTTGACCCCAAATTTTCTTGAGATGATTTTGATTATGAGATGAAGATAGTTACAAAAAAAATTGCATTTGAAATTGTGGTCAAGATATGATGGGTACCAAAGGGGTGCTCCAATATAGGCGTCATTGAACCTTTTGTGTGTTTGTGTGTGTCTACGCATATATATATATATATATATATATATGTATGTATGTATGTATGTATGTATGTATGTGTGTGTGTGTGTGTATATATAATGTGTGTATGTGCGCGCATGTGTGCTCAGTCAAGGAATCCTCTTTTTTGCAGAAAGGTTGTGTTTTCTGAGCTTTTGTTTTGGATCTATCATCCCGAGTTGTTGTTTCAGTCTGACCTCTCTGAATATTTGAAGATCTCTTTCTGAATCATTTTGCAACTAGTTTATTTTGAATTTTTACGATATTTTTGATAATTGATAACTATAATTAGGCCAATTTCTTTTGTTCTTTATAACATGTACAATCATTCACCTATATATTATCTATGGCTAACAATCATTATAAATTAAGGAGTTGTGAGCGGAACTGAAAATTATTTATTTTATTTTTTTGGTTTTTTGTCTGTTTATGACCTTCAATTGATGCAAAAAACTTTCTGTTCATGTATAACTTTCTGTGGAAAATGTGGAAGAAATTGAATTTATGTGGTTAATGTTCAATACATAATTATAATTAGAACTAAATGATATTTCTGTTCATGTTGCTTAAGGCGATACTATTTTGGTTGAAGGCCTACCGTCAGCATATGTTGGTAAGAAGTAGTTTCTTGGTTGCAGCAGTACTTAAAAGAAGACAGTGACTTACGTCTTCTGTTTAATCCTGCAGTGGAATATGAAAGTAACCTCCCATATTTTTTGTACTGCAGTTCCTTGGCAAATGCAAATAAAAAGTAAACTGTGGAATATCTTCATAGTGATTGGAAAAGCAACTACCACTCGTCTATGAGAACTCATTAGTCTTTACTTTGTAATATTGCTTGCATTTCTCTTTCGTATATAGTTTGGGTAGTTAAAGAGAAGCTACATGATAGAATGTCGGTAATGCATATAGGTTTTCCACTGTCTAAAGATATCTATTCTATAAAATCAAAGAGTGAATGCGCCTTTAGTTCGCCCCTTTATTACAATTTTTATCTGCAAAAACATTCTTTACCAGATTAAACAGATTTATTGGCTATAGCTTTTGCACCTTGCTTCAATTTTTTACTTTATTTAACGATCACCAATCAAGTATAAAATCTATCGCATTTACTTATTCATTCAATTTCACATATTCTGATTTCTCTATTATGCCATTCATGATGGTGATAAAGAGTGCGACCTAAACCATCCTACAATTCAACGTAGACTGTTAAGGACATGATCCTCAATTTCTAATTTGATTGATTTATTTGACCGTTCTTATTACATATAAATTTTATTTTAAATTTGATTTATTTATTTTGTACCTTTTTCACCTTCTACAAAGATTACATAATTGTTTCTTTCTTCATTTGCAACTACACAAGTGCTCCCTTATAAAGCAGCTCATAAACCTTTAATATTTATGATGATTTACTGCTTCACAGTAAAAAACTTTCTGTTCATGTTTAACTTTCTGTGGAAAATAAGGAAGAAATCGAATTTATGTGCTGGATGTTCTAAAATAAATCTTACCATCGATCCACTTAGTTATACAATCAAGGAAGAATTCAATATTTCTTTGTCAGCAATTCAAGCTTCGCGTTTATCTAAATAAAACCAATACCGAGCCTGTAAATATAGTAAAAATTTATTTGAAATCAAATCTTTGTAAAAAAAGAGATCTCACATTGATATAAATGGTTTTTCCTAACCATCTTACGAGTATGAAGATCTTTGATCTTCCCAGCTACTACAACAAATTGAAAAAATCTACAAATTACACGTTTTATGGTCATATAACTTCCACCCTCCTTTGAGCTACTAAATTTGTTGAAGCATGAGATGTTTCTATGATATTCATGTGTAGGAAAATTATTTACATTGAAGTACAAAGTAGCTGCATACTCATCTTTGGACTCACCTGATTGCTGCAAAAAAGAAAAAAAAATGTTACATTTATGCATATAGTCTTCTTAACATTTGCGATGTGAAACCCATGAAATTTGAGATAACATTTAAATATTTGATGTTTGTAGAGAAATGATGCATGGAGAGAAACAATACTTGACCAATTGTTTTTCTGTTGATGAACATAATACTTGGAGAGTAAGAATTCTGCTACTTGGGCTTTATTTATGGTAAAGGAACTCTGAATGTAATAGGTAAGTTGCAATAATTATGTTTCTCCATTTACATGTCTATAACTACCACTGTAAGATTTGTAATAATTATATTTAGGTATCCTATATCACATAGAGAAGATGAAACTGTAGTCTGATATAGCACTTAAATATATAGGATTTAAATTCAGTTTTTTGAAAGGACTCAACATCAACACACATAGATGATAGATGTTTGGCCTGAGAAAATATAAATAAATAGTAACATGTAGTGTTTAATGAACGTAGCTATATCAACCATTTCACCACGTAAATTCATTGTTGTAGACTATTTTTTTCCTCCCTTACTTGTTGTCCATTAGCATATGTTTCTCCATTATCGTATTGATTTTTTTTTTAATTATAGAAAAGAGCTATATGCATAGTATGAGTTCATTTTGAAATCATCACAAGTTAACTTTATCAAAGTAATATTCCATAAATAAAATGAATAAAAAATGAATGATGATTACAACAATATGCCTAGAGTCAGTGTGCGAAGCAATCATATTACTACTCATATTATTGTCGGTATCTGTTTGAATCTCAGTATAAAGCTAGGTAATAATTGACGAGAAAATGCATAGCATTTTACAAATTATTCTCCTTATTCTATGTCACAAAGTACAAAATGCACATTTCACCACTTACTATCAAATTATTACAGCTGAAAAAAACATTGAAAGTTCATTATCATCACTAGCTTCTTTCACACTAACCTATGCACATTAATTTAGCATTCCACCTATGTAAGTTTATTGGCTTTTCCCCAATTGTACTTGATACTCCACAAAGAAAAGTACAAAAGAAAACATGCTTAGTATATCACAACATTTCAACTCTCTCTTCTTCTTGGTTATTTGGTTTGGTCAGTACAACTATGTATTTTAACCATAATGCACTTTTAAAAAAAAACTATACTTTTAATCTATTAAAATGTAAAACTTTTAACATGTTTCAGAATAGTTTGCATGAATTGTATAACTCGGTACTTCACGCTGGCTATATTAACTGATATATGTAGGCATGACAATAGATTTATTAACTGACGGTTTTGTTATTTTTTTCAGCTTGCTTTTGCTATTTTTTGACGGAATAAAGCTAATGGTTACACTTCAGATGTTTTTTGGGTGGCTTCATTGTGATGATTTCTATTTTCATTTAACCACTTTTGACATTTCATTAATAATAAAAACCTATGTAACAAAGATTTTGGCGCATATTATGCTGCTATGCATGTTGTTTTATGTTTCATTCAGCGCTGCTTTGACATATTTTATATGTTGAAGTTTATGATATTCAAATTTCAAAATACATTCTTATATTTATTATATTAGTTATACTGGTTATTTCATATATTGGTTCATACATAGTTATACCATACTCTACTCCTATTGTAATGTTGCAAATTTTTCCATCATTTCTCAATTTTTTATATATTGTTTGGTAACTATGACAATTTATGAATTTGTGATCTTGGTATCATCGGCTTCTCCCAACAAAGAAATTCATCTTTTGGTCTTGACCAGTTGCTTAGTACATGTATATTTCTATATCGTGTGTTTCCTACTTTTTTTCCGATAATCCAACCTATGTCTGCACTACACTCCCTTAGGAACATACAAATGCAAATATCACGACTTCTACAACCCATCGCAAAGTCACTTAGTCTACTCCGTCTGTTTCTATTCACACTTTTAAGCAAACAATGCTCTTTTTTAATGTATAAGGACTACACATTTATATTAAAAACATATTATTATTTAGTAACATGGATGCATATAAATTAATTTTAAACTATGGTTTGGTCTGCTGAGGATGTTATTTGATTCTATTTTTTAATGGTTAATAAATCAATGATAGATTTGAGGGTACAGACTATTCTCGTCTACTACTACTTCTTACTTTTCATTTACATGGTGAATGCTCTATGTATTTGTACTAAACACACAAAATAAATAACGTTTAGTCCAAAATTTATTTACAATGACATTAGGTTGTAATTACATTTATTTAAAATTGTACATTAATTCTGGCCAAATCTGTGTGCGTAGCACCGGTTCGCATTAATATATCTGATTTCTCAAAATTAATTTTATCATAAATATATATTATAAATAAATCTTAAATGAATTATTTATAAATATATTTCAAAGCGTGCATCGCATTGACATATTATAGAATTAGATTTTCCATTTTTTCACTTTGCTATGTAACCACAATAATTTCACCATATCCGTATGCGAAGTACAGGTTCACACTAGTTTAATATATTATTGAATGCGTTTCCTTGCCCTAGATTAACTAGTATTTAGTTTTAACTAATTCTACTTACAAAGATCATTAGGACTCAAACCGAAACAAAAGTCAAATCTTTTGAAATCGTTCGAAACTAATAAATTTCAAATGACCGAGACCGAAACCAAAACCGAGATCTGAAACCTTGGCTCAAACTATACCGAGTAAATTAATTCATACCCTATCACGTGTGGAAAAAGCATACAAAATAATGTTTGACATTAATCTTGACTGATGGGTAAACATCAAAAAGAAAAAAGTAAAAAAATAAATAAATAAAAAATAAATTTGTTCACCAGATTTGGTTTTAGAATGCTGGATTATTGATAAGACCTTATTTGGATATGTTGTGGTGGTTGTTATGGGACTAACTGAGCGACAGTAGTTAGGAGATCATTTCCGCGGGAGATTTATAACACTTTTTATCAATCAAATTCATTGTTGTAGCAAGCAGGTGTGGGTTTTATTCCGTTTTCCATGAATTTCTATCTTTTAGTTTCCTGGAATTTCAATTTTTTTTCCCCGCCAAAAGAAACTGGAAGGAATTTCCTCTGTTTGAACCTGGAATGCTCTGGAATTTTTGCTGGAAACATTTTCCTTCCGTTAGCTTTTAAGTCCAATTTAATTTAATGGGCCAAGCCCATATATTAATAAAATATACTGAAGTGACGGGTAATCGGTTTCATTTTATTTCTCCGCTTGAAATTTCAGACGCCGTTTCTTCAAAAAGTTAAAATCCCTAACTCTAATTTTCTTCCTCCGTCTCATCCCCGCTTATTCTGATCTGGATCGCATCCTTGTCATCAGTGCTCGCATCCTTCTCATGCTTGCGACTAGGGTATAGTTAAAAACCTTAGCCGGAATTTGTTATTTTTGCTCAGGTACTTCAGTTTTACGTTGTTTCTTTTAAGTTTGTAAGTGATGCGGATGTCTATTCTGATATTTCTAATTTTGGAATACATTAAGACATGGAAATATCTGGGTTCTGAATCAGTTGTTTTAGAATAGCACACGATTATTCTTTCTTTTCTGATGACCCAATACAAATGGGATAATTGAATCTGCTTTGAATTACTTTTGGAGGGGAGGTACGATTCTAATTTAAAATCAAGTTAAATATTAAACGTGGATCTTTGAAGGTTCTGTTTTTACTTCTCAACGCACCTTTAAGCGTTTTGCTGTATATATTTTTACATATCATTGTAGTTTTGAGGTTTATAGTTGTACAGTCAAATTCAAATAGTCTACGTTAAAGTTATTATATGCATATTTATATATTAGGGGTGTAACTGGAAAGGAATTAGGCTGATGTTGATGTGATAAGCTCTGTTATATACAATAATAAATGTGAATATAAAGCTTGAGTAGGATGTTATAATAAATCTTTACTGGTACAGTTGATTAAAAGCAAATGATTGGGATTTAAAATTCATGCGTACAACTGTTGGTCACACGTATTTAAATGCAATGAGTTATATGACTTAGATACTTAAGCACATGGCTGATATTGATTATGTGGTGTTAGGTAAGATTAAGATAGTATTATTCATTACATTTTTTCCTCTTCATGTCATCAAAATGTAAGTTTATGGTTTGTGGTGCATTGTGGGATCCAATACTATTTTGTTTCAACTCCAACGTTCCAAGTTTTTTTAAGTTATTACCTTATTCATTTGAATTTAATCAAAGCTTATACAACATGTTATCTTCAAACTTACAAGTTGCATGTGTGAAAGTTAATTTGGGATGTTTGAAGGTTCTGTTTTTTTTTTCATACTGTCTATTCCAATGGCTTGATTGAAATATTGTAACTGAAGCAAGTTTTATCCTTAAATGGCATAATTTTGGCCTATATATATATATATAGAATAATCACGCTTTAAATGCATGCACTCACAAGCTCTGTCATATTGCAATTGAAGCTGAAGACAAGATCCTGATAGCAAGGATATATGATAGTGGAATTAGCACCATTGTTGAATCTTTGACATATTTGCTTTGGTATTTGCTACTGTCAAGAATGAATCTGCTATTTTGCAATCTACTTCTGTTAAGAACCTGATTCATAGTTCAGTTCAGTGCAGTTTAAGTAATTATTTGTTTTGTATTATGTTAAGGTTATACTGTACTTTTCTATTACTTTGTTCAAATTATTCCAAATCATTACTGTTTTGTATTGTTTTAGAGCTGTACCGTGTTCAATTTATTACTGGTTTATATTCTGTTGGTAACTGATGTTTTATGTATATGGTGTCTTCAGTTTATTATGGTTTTGTGTTTTTGCTGATGTTTGATGTATAATTTACATCTGAGAAGTTTTTTGTTAGAAAAAATGGAATTCCACGTTTCTTCCGCTTTTCGCCTATTGGAATTCCGGGGTTAGCGGTACGGAATATGAACCATGTTGTATCATTCCGTCAAGGATTGGAAGAAACAGAAAATGTCTCGGTTGGTACGGAAACTTTCCATACCCACCCCTAGTAGCAAGTTTAAAGTGAAGCCAGTGGAGTATAAATGAAAATAAAACCCAAGGATGAAAAGAGATCCATTTTTTTTGGTGTAACCTGACCATAAATCAATGTAACTGAAGTCCGAAGTTTAATATATAAGATGTTATATGACTTTATGCTTTGAATGTTGACTGCAAAAATTGATTGTTTGTTTGTAATTATCAATTATGTTATACACCATCTTTGTACAAGTTACGTTAAGAAACATGTTGGATTATATCATTGTATAAACGATAAACTATGCGTAACATAACCGATGAAACAAGTTTTTGTTTATTTTATTTTTTGTGAAATGCCATTCAGCTCAGGAAGTGTGTATTGTATTTCATGAATATGGAATGAATGAGATATACAAATGTATTAATTTAGACTACATCCATAAATTATTACGATTATACATTTCTCTTATATATTAGATCTAATCCCTAGGTACACGAGGAAATTGACTGCGAAGCTTCAATATGGATCACAAAACCTTGATGAGGAATGCACCGGTTCATAGAATTCCCCCGAAGGCTCAAGCGTCAAACAGACAAAAAGAAGCTTCAAGTTCTTTTAAACCTCAAAGTGCAGGAGTGCTTGCACTACACATTGGGTTGATCTTCATCGGAATAGTTATGGTTGTTATAATTGTCGCTATCATTGTTTTCGTTTGGAGAAGAGCACAGAGGAATAAAGACACACAGGTTTGTTCTTTGTTTCGTGTATTCAGTCCATTTTCTGTTTTTCGAAAATAAACAACACATTTGGTTGTCCATTTTACAAAATTGATTTTGGATAATATCGTTTATCAAAATGCACTACAGCAAAATTGGTTTTCCATAATGCTTGTAAGCATTGCAGAAAATAGATCTTATGTCGTCGTCAAAGGTTAATAGCAATGAAATATTTTCCGTCGCACAAACGTCACAAATGGTGTAGACGCAAATGAAACTTTTCGACGTAAAAAAGCAGTGCAAAAGTAATATATTGCGGCATTAATTGTGTCGCAAAAAGGACACTTGTGTTGCAAATAATTTGCACGGCCAACACTATAATATTCTATGCCCTCATTTGCGACATGACTTTAATGTCGTAAAAATACACAATGCGACATAAATTTCTTCCAAAAAACTTCAATTTCTAGCCACACCTTTTTTGCGCTGCACTTGCTCAAATTTCTAACGACATATACGCTAGCATGATTCTACATTTGTTGTGTTTTCCTGTGTTGTTGAAGATGCTTAAAATTAGTAATGCGTAAAACATAAGTTCATCTATTTGCAACGTTTATATTTATTGTTAATGACAATTTAATAGCGGTATTTTATTTGCCACAAAAGATTTGCTTCATCAGCCATATTATCCTTTAAAGTTATTCTGTATTAGCAATATTTTGTATGCATTTTCAATGGTGCAAATAACTAGTAAAACCACAAAACGGTGAAGAAAACCGACCGTTTGATTGTATAATTTCAAAAAAAACAAAAAACAAAAAATAACATCTATTGTAATCCTCGTAATTACAATAGCACATAATATTAAACAAACAATTATTTGTATTATTAAAAACAAAAGGTTAAAATATTAAAAACGATGCCAAAGGAACAACTAACAATTCAACGTTGGAGATGATAGTACAGGCAAATACGGTCATTCACATACATACATAGGGCATACAGATACAAGGAGGGGAGAGAGAGACACTATTTCAGAGGCACTATTTGCACATAATCGGCACTAACATGCAATTCTTAAGATACCCATCCAAGTGTTAAATGCATATGCTATAGTTAAAAGGAAAAATACAAGGCCAACATGTATCCATTGGGAATCAAATTATAAACCAATACGATGAATGTAAAAAAAAGTAGCACAAACCAGTCAACCTACATGCTATATAGCCTCAAGCAGTTTTGAAGCAGCTGATAAGTGCAGTTGCAAGAATGACGAATGAAATAACAAAAAATGGAAGAATGATACTAGAAATTGCTACTAAGGAGCATGCTGCATTAACATGCCATACAAATCATTATCACAAAATCTTGGATTGGCTAACATTAAACATGCTAGGATTGTGTAGGTACTCACAAGTTCGTCAACATATCGCTGAAATAAGGTAAAATGAAGGATAATACAAGTAAACTATTTCAAAAAACACTTCTTTAAAAGCCAAATCTCATTGCAACTAAGCAAAAATGACAGATGCATTCTTCATGAGTTTGCAATGCAAGTTATCCCTCAATCGAGCTTCTTATTTTTCAATGGAGCTCATGGAAATCTTGCTAAGATACTCTCCCCATTTACTACATGATAATGCTTCTTGTGCTCTGCAGCTGCCTTCCCTACAACTGGGTCCACTTTGTCTTCATAATTCTAACAGATTGTGAGTATAGTATGCAACAAAACAAATAATGTTTTTAAAACCTTTAAATTCTGCTGTGGTATACCAATGAAAAATAAACTGCAACATGATGAGAGATGTAGCCACTGTCTAATGTCATTTCTACTTGTTATCAAAATAGTCAATGTTGGTCTAGGTATGCCTCTACCTATGACAGCAGTAGAGGTATTATATAGTTGTGTCTGGGTTGTAATTTTACATGTAGACATATTGTAGTGTTCACTTACTTTGGTACAATAGGGGATATTATCATCACAAGAATTCAAGAGAAAAACGTAATAACATGTATTACGGTGAATATATTAATTTCCTAAAGGACTTGAGAGAAAAACATTGTTTTTGAAGCTAAATAAAATAGAAGTTTAGGCTATGAAGTAGCTGTTTTGACATCATTGGAAATGAAACTGTTAACTGCTATGTTCACAGACTATCAGATCTGCATAACTTCCAATATTTAATGGGTGTTACTTGTATAGCTCAACATTAGGAAACTATCGTAGCTCTTAGAGTCTGTCCACAATTCAACAATCACCTAAAATAATCCGTACCAACCTAATCTGTGTAATTGAACAGTTACAAATTGTAAAAGCAAATGTGGTATATGTACTTCATAATTAACCGTCCACATGGGAATCTCCTCAAATCTTTTCCAGATGCAATTCCCCTCAGATTGGAAAAACCTCTATTAATCTATGTCTCGTAGACTGTGATGTGAGGTTTCGGTCGGAACACCGGGATTCCGGCTGTCCCGGTTCGGTTTCGACCTGAAACAAAACAAACTAGGGCTAAAATCTCGGTTTCGGCCAAATCCTCTTCTCTTTTGAAAACTAAAGGACGAAGGCGCAAGAAGAAATCAGAAGAAAGAAAGAGAAGAAATCCCAAAAACTCATGAATTCAACAAAATAAAATGTACAGAATTACCGCAATGCAATTTTGATTTGCATCTTTACATAAACCGAACTTGAGTTTCACTTTGAAATCGAATCTTTAGCAATCTCAGAATCTCAATTCTTCTTCAAACGTTGCGATTAAGGTGCCGTTTGTTTTTCTCAAAAAGCACTTTTCAGCCGCTGAATGAAAAAAAGCTTAATGCATTCAGTGTTTTTTGGGTGTTTGGTGGCATTGTTCATTCAACAAGAATTGGTCAAATTGGCTGAATGGTGAAAAGCAGATATTTTTTGCTTTTTAAACTGCTGATTGCAACCAACGACTAATTTACATAGAAGTCCTCCTTTATAAATAACAGCGTCTGCCGTCATTTTTTATCTGCAACATCAGCTCAGCCTTGCAGACTTTATTCATATGAGGTATCTTCTATTCATGCTTTTATTTATAAATGTCATATTCCACTATTGTCTCTAGGTGCATAGTTATGAAGTTGCAGCACTTTTTTATATTTCCATTGGCTTCATATCCAGCGCATAAGCTGTACTTTTGTTAATAAAGCGTCCTGAATTTAAATTACAGTGCGACGGAAAATTTATGGCCTTAAATACTTTAGTGTTCATATGTAGTTGTGTCCTGCTTTTGGTAGATAGGTCATGTGTAATTGTTATATTCCATTGAAATTAAACTTTCCGTCTCCACCAATGAAATTATTGTGCTCTTGAAGCCACTTTTATTTTCTCATTTCACTTGCTTAAAAGCATCTTACCCGTTCTTCTCATTTGGATTACCATTGTCAGGACCCGATTCTTCGTCTTCCGAAAATTCGACATCGATACTCACTTTATCAACTGCCGAGAAATCGAACGACGGAAAACCGAACACTGAGGGTTTTAAGAAAAAGAATTTAAGAAAAGAAAAGAGAAGAAGGTAGAAGGAAAAGAAGATAGAAAATTAGAGAAAATAGAACGGAACAGAAAACAAGAACAACATCAGAATCTCACAATTCGCAGCGGAACAACATATAATAATAAATGAATAATCTTTAAACAAAGAACTATATCAGTTATTACATTACATCACATTTCATTACATCATATCATCAGAGTGTACAACAATAACAACAACAACAGTGCAGCGGAAAAAGAAATACTATATAAACTAGTAATACACCATGCCATCCAGCTTGCCTCCAGCAACTCCAGAATATCCTGATAAACCTTAACTCTTGACTGCCCGTGTGGAAATTCAATAATTCAAATAAAAATTTATTTGACTTATAAATTCACTTATCAATATTTAAAATTAATTAAATATTCAAATTTTAATTTCTAAAAATTCTGGGTCGTTACAACTTTTACCTTCAGCCTTCATCTTCTCTTGTCACACTCTTGTTTTGACAGTACCCAAGAATTTATATTTAGGTAAATATTGTTCTCCTCCTTTGTTGATGTTGACAAAAGATAATAGATCAAAGACACTATAAGACCTGTTTGTATTTTACCAAAAAAATTGACAAACGGCAAGTTGAGGTACTGGTCAATAACAAAGTAAAAATACTCAGCAATACAATTAAATAGTTTCAAGCTTCCACATATACACACCTTTGCATTTTGGATGTGATTATCATGTGAGCATCATTTCCTATAGGGTACAACATGGAGATTCATGAACATGACGGTTGATAGTTATATATCTGACTTTATTTACTGTAATTTTTAATATCCATTTACTTAATTCATCATAATTTTCAAATATTCTAATTTTTATATTCTCATATATTGTTAGATGTTAGAAGATAAAAGGTTACTAGTGATACTAGTTAGATCTTAGTTCTATTCTACTGCCTTCATATTGCATTTTGTAGCTAATATTTCATAACAAATTTAATAACTGTATTTGTCCAAGGAGGAAAATCAATTATTTAGACTATTATATCAAAAATATAAATTTATGTAAACTTTTTTTTCCATTACCAGAAAAATTCATTACTGTTCATTCTTTTTTTTTGCTAAGTAATAATATTACAGAAAATATGTAACAATTTTCTGTAAATTACGAAACACATGTAGGAATGGCATCACGTGGGAACTATAAACGTAAATATATGAAAGGAGAATTTTTTTAAAGGAAAAATTAAAGCAAATAATTACTCACAAGGACACACGCACAAAGTTTTTATCGTAAGGACAAAGTCCAAAGCTCAGATACAATTTAAAACAAAATAAAGAATTTCGTTCGTCTTCCTCCTCCTTGCTTTCACTCAGAATTTAACGAAATTTTGCTCGACAAAAAAAATCGCACCACAAACCAGAAGCAAATCTACATCTCCAACACAACCGCAACAGTCGACGAACAACAAGCACAACAATCGACAGTTAAAGAAAACCTAGCTACGTCGGAAGTGAAACAACATAGTGAAAATTGAAATGTCGAATCATTTCCAACATTAGATATTCAAAAAGAAAACGCAATAATAGAAGAGGAAAACCTACCTCTAGTGCAAATGATAGTAAAGACAATAAAGGAAAAATGCAACAAGTTAAAACTTAGAAAACCTACATCAATAGAAGATGAAAAGCAAAATAGAGAAAAATGAATAAAAATAATACATGTAAAAAATGCAGCAATTGAAAGCATACCAGAAATAAGAGAAAGTATATCAGAGAAGGTAACTAATACTATAAAATCAAGTATAACAAAGTTAGTATAGTTTTATTAAAGTAACAATGAATTTTTTTTGCACAGAACAAAGAAAAGAACATGCAACAACAAATTGCTGCAGAGAAAACAGATGAAGAAAATATGCAAAAAAGAGAACAAAAAACAAAAAAAAGAAATGAAAAAATAATTCAAAAGAAAATACAAACAGAAACTGAGGTAACTGAAATTGCAAAATTATAAAACTAATACTAACAATTTCATACTGTTAATTGTATTCTAATATTATCAAAAATGTTAAACAGGAAAAATCTCAGAAAGAAGAAGAGAAAAAAGTTGCAGATGAAGAATCAGAAGAACAACTCAATTCGGTAAAATTAGAAACATTATAAATTTATTATAACATAATAGATATTGCAAAAATAATACATATAAATCATTTGGAAAAAGAAAAGGCTGATAATTACAGCAAACTAATACCTACTTACAACAAATAATAGTCAGTATCATTTAGTGTAAATTGTTTGGTAAAATAATAGTCAGTATCATTTAGTTGAAATCTGATACTTCCAAAAAACTGATACCTAGTTACAAAAAACTGATACCTACTTACAAAAAACTGATACCTACGTGAAAATAAAATGATACCTACTTAGTACAAACTGATACCTAGTTACTGCAAACTGATATCTATTTACTACAAACTTGAAATCGTTACATATTTGACTGAAGATATTTCACTGCAGCTAACACCCAACGTATTGTTATGTTTCAACATAATTTGTTTCACAAATAACCTATTGTCTTTATTTTGAAATAATAGGATGACGATCCTCTCCTCAACATATCTTTTAAATAACTTTTACCATCAACAACATTTGAACAGACAAATCCAGTAGAAGATGGCACGAACATTAGATGAACTTGAAATAGAAGCAGCATCAATATATTTCAATTCAGAACCCTTAACCTAACAGTAAAACCAAAAAAAGGACATTTCTTGTATAACTGAAAACAAATTATACTCTAAATATCAGAATCAGTGTTAATCATAATAGATTTGCCCTCAAGTACATACGAAATCTAAATAGAAGAGAAGTTAGTTGAGACCAACATCGACATATCTCATTCTTCAAATCATACAAAGAGTAATTGATAGACAATCGAGTGCTAAAAGCGTTATTGTTCAACACAAACAGACGAGACAAAGAAGACTGTTATCTCCACTCTAAAAAAATAAATTAAAAACATTAGTAAAAATATGTTCAATTTAGAACATTAATTTTTTCATTTCACAAAACTGATACCTACCGTATACAAACTGGTATCTAGTTACCGATAATAAAAAAATGATACTAAGAAAAAATAAAAATGATACCTAGAAACTGAATCTAAAATATGATACTTTTTCACTATATCATAACTTTATATACAACACAAACAATGATACTTTTTCAATCATCCCAACATTAATGTAAGATAATGCAAGATAAATTAATGTAAAGCATATTAGAATACAACACTGCATAAAGAAACGAATAATAAAAAAAACTGTTGCTGCTTCCAAAAGTTGTCATAGAAGAACGAAAAAAAAATCAGAAAATAACACTGCATGTTATTTGCAAAAATGAACATAATTAGAAGTCATAGACAATTTTTTAACTCTAATAGAAAAAGAACAAAAAATAGAAAAATATAAGCATACCTAGTTAATACAATTTGAAGAAAAACGAGATCACAGTAGAAATATGAAAAGAACGAGATCGAAAAACGCGCGTGAGAAAAATATGGTACATGAACTACAATTTTCAGAAGAACGAAGTTGAAATGACCGAACAAGGTTGATCGATATTTTGATTGCGAGAGAGATATTGGATCGCGACAGAAAAATTTGATCGAAAGGAAGAAGAAGAAGCGCGCGAAAGTGAGTTGGAAGGTAAATACGATAATTTGTCCTTTAGAGAAATTATTAGCAGACTGTCCTACATTCAAAAAAAGCCCTAAAAATTGTCCTTGAGAAAAATTTCCTGTATATGAAAAGTGAAATTTCAAATGCAGCTTCAAAGAGTAGAGCTGCTGAAAATCTCGAAATGGAAAAACACTTCCTTGAGGTATGTGTGAGAGAGGTCAGCAATCATGGTGATAAAGGAGCTTCACTTACTTTAGATTCGTGGAAAAGATTGGAAAAAGAATTTAATGCAAAGTGGAGTGTCAACTACAAACATAAACAATTTAGAAATCATTATACTTATTTGAGAGACGATTACGCACTTTGGATGAAAATGATTGGATTATCTGGACATGGATTTAATGCTGATACGAATACCATACTCTGGCCCATGGAAAATGGAATGACGTCATTCAGGCAAGTCCATTGCATTTTCTTAAAACAATTAGTAATAGCAATTTAGTTAATATTATTGTATTTGTATATTGATTTATCATATGTACTTTCAATACACTGCGACATCCTAAAGCGCGAAAATTTCGAAATAATCATTTAGAGAACATTGAGATGTTAAAGGTGATTTTTGAAGCTACACTTGCAAAAGAAGGAAATGCATGGTCATCTGTATCAACAGAACCGTCCCCTAATGTGGATAATACCCAAGTGGATGATGACGTACCAATGTCAGCTAATGTAGAAGTAGAAGACTCACATACCCGCTTATGAGGATGGTGATTTTTTTGATGGGATTGCTGTTAATGAAGAACGTGATAGTCCTTTTAATGGAGAAGTTGGCTTTGATGGTCCTTTCAAGTGTACACCTCGTCCCTCAAACAAAAAGAAGCGTAAAGGTTCAGATGGTGAACCGATAGAGAAACAGATTGAAGAACTAGTTGGTGTTTTAAAAGAACAAATTAACAAGGAGAAGACTCGTATGAGATCTTCACTAAATGACGTAATTATTGCTTTAAAAGAATTGAAGAACATGAGTGTTTTGTCTCAGCAAGATTATATCAAAACGAAAGTGTCATTCTGTGAGAAACCAGAACTAAGGATAGCATTCATGGACGAAGAGTGTAGTTAACAGAACTGAGTTCCTGACTTATGTATTAGGCATGCAATAATATATGATGTTTGATAATAAATGGGAACAAGACGGTGTTGTTATGTTTAGTTTCTTTAATAAATATTTTGACGGATTACAGTAGTTATATGTAATCAAATAACAAGTTATATGTATCTCCACTTATTTTGTTAAATAAAATGTGCATTCAATATTTTTCTAGTCTTCGCTGATGTGTGTACTTAATTCAAGTTGCTGTACCTTTTAAATACTGTAGCATAATTTGTGAATATTCTAACTTTTATTGTCTCAAATTATAGGTTGATGTCAAAAAAATGGTTACTAGTGAAATTGTTGTCACTTCTACTATTGTTTCAGACAAAGAACCATAGAAATATTCGACAAAAAGTTTTAACTTCCTCACTTTTGGAAAAAAGCACATGCAGAGCTCATGAATGGTTGTTCTATTGTGATGTACGATAAGTTCAGAAAGGACAAATCATCCTTTATAAAGTTATGTTCCTACTTTCGAGAAAAGAGCTGGCTTCAATATAGTAAGCATATAGATGTTGAAGAGAAGATGACAATGTTTTTAACCATCATAAGTCATAATTGTAGGAACCGTATTGTAAGATATCGTTTTCAACGTTCAGGTCAAACGGTCAGCAAGTATTTTCACGAAGTTTTGACAGCCTAGAGAGATGCTCGAGAAATAATGGTCCTACCTGATTTTGATAAATCTACTGAAAATGTACGATCTCATATGCAACTTCAACAAGGACCTTTTAAGTGTGCGATTGGAGCATTAGATGACACTTTAGTAGATGCAAATATTCCAATTCATAACCAAATTCCATTTCCAGGCAGGAGTCAAGGTAATGGCTATTAAAATGTCAGACGGTGTGTGATTTCGATATGAAATTCATATATGTAATGGCGGGATGGAAGCGAATAACTCATGATTTAAGATCCTCAATGAACAGTTTGTAATCCTGCGAATGATTTTTCAATTCCTCCCTTACGTAAGTAAATTCAAATACTTTAGTTACATTAATGATGTCAACTTATTGACTTAGCTTTTTATTTTAATACAAATATGTAACTACCTTTGTGATGCTGCTTATACAAATACTAGAGGATTTTTATCTCCGTATCGTAACACACGTTATTAGTTGAAAAGTTATAAAAATAACGCCGTTAAAGAAAGATCCACGCACATGCTCGATTAAGAAATGCCATTGAACGAAGTTTTGAGGTACTAAAAAAAGATTCCCTATTTTAGTTAAAATGCATGCGTACAAATTTTCTTATCAAAGAGATATTGTGATTGCATGCATGACGATACACAGTTATTGTACGTCGTGTTTCGCTTTCTGATAAGCTATTTTTGGAAGCAGAACAAGATGATGACATGGGAAATGTTTTCGATGAAACAAACAATGGAAATGATAATCAAGAACCGCCACAGGCTCCACCAAGTCACAGTGAAGTGTTTTCAATCGAATCACAAGCTTTTATGTGATCAAATTGCAGATCTTCTTTAACTTGTTGTAAATTTGTTAGTTTTGCTAATAATGCGAGTAGAAAATGTTTTTTTTACTTATTTTACAGGACAGTTGACTAATTTTTTAGTTTCAATTTATTGAAAAATTATTGCATGTATACACACCGTAAATATTCAAATTATTAATAACAGAGGACAAAGTTGTCAAACAAAAATACAGTACGATAGAACAAAATTTTAAGTTGTCAAACAAAAATATAGTACAATAAAACAAAATTTTAATCAGCAAACAATCAAACAACATTTCAAATATTCAACATTGAGCTTTAATATTCAGCATCCAGCATTCAGCCATTTTTAACAAACTAAGCCTAAATCTCACAACAACACAAAATGTTAAGCCCTAATTTGAGAGCGGCAAAAGAAAAGAAACGTCCGAAGTCTGTAAGGCTGAAAAAGCTTTGTTAATATTTGGACGTGGGCTGGGCTTTTTGAGGCTGAGTGATAACTGTGTGTTGTAGGCTAGTTGGGTTATTTAGCCTAAATTTTTGCTAATCTTGTTTTATTAATGGGCTGGTTTGGGCTAGTAGTGTAGAATTTAAGCCTATTGAGGTTTATTTTAAGTCAAAAAATTGAGAAGTTTTACGAATTTGGGATAAAATTTAAGTTAATCTACGTCGATAAAAAAATTAAGTTAATTTGTACCGAAATCGAAACTTGCGAAAATTTCAAAACTAATCAAAAAAAACTATGGAAAAATTAACCGAATGAAACCGAGTTCTCAAACCTTGTCGTAAATATGTGATGTCATCAACAATTCTTTCAGGGATAACAACCTAATGAATATAAGGTGGAGACATAATATCGTGTTTTTGGCCATAACTGTAGCATCTTGTTTCTTGATATGCATCGGTCTGCACCATTTTTAGAGATATTTATGATATTTTATGATGGATGATTGATGCACTACAATAGTTAATGGTAACGTATATGAAGCTGAACATTGACTTTTATCCGATAGGTGAAAATTCAAGGAAGCCTATCATCGGTAACATTTCTTGAAAACCAATGGTAACGCTAATTTTACCAGTCAATTTATATCACACATAAATTTATGTATTATACTTTGTTATTGATATTTAGAATCAAACAAATTAGAATCAAACAAATGATTAAAATTAGTCTAGTAACCAAGTGAAATAATGTTAGATACACTTATTTTCTTTCTCCTTTATGTATTTTATTAAATGACACTATAAGTTGTATAATGAAATAACCCACATTTGTTATAAACTAAATTTCAATGGGGCTGTTACACTTGGTGCCCAAATTTTAACACTTGCATTTGCATCATAACACTGGTCTCCATTTACGAATCCAACTGCATGCTGCATGCAAAATATTCATAAGCTTCATACAGTTAAGGTTTTTTACAAATATCTAATACAATTGAACTTAAATAAATCAAAAGATTCTAACCACTCCTTATTTATTATAGTATCTACATCATGGTTTGCGAACAAATTGACATTAAACAACTAACTCTTCAAAAACTAATATTAAGTCAACTGTTTAGTTTGGGCTGCAATCCTGAATATGCTAGTTAAAATACGATTGTTAAGCAAATTTATAGTTAAATCTATTCTTTTATTGTATATCCAATAAGTCCACTGAGGCTTAAGCTATAAACCTCCCTAAATCAATGTTTACAGATACAGTTTTAGCATAATAAATAGTTGTCAAATAGTACAACGTAGCTGCTCAGAGGGTGACATGCAACACCTGCTACCGTTCTAAAGTGGACCTTATTTGTATAATTTCTCTTTAAAGATTGGCATATCAAATACCTAATGAAAAATCATTTTCTGACATGAAAAACAGCAATCATGTCTAATATTTTAAAGTTTGTAAAATCAATCACCTCATCGCCATTGCTAGAAGAGTCTCCTCTAACTACTTTGGTTGGTTTTCTTCTAAATCTGCCAATAGAATCCGCTCTCAATACATCTTTTTCAGTTGTTCTTTGAATTGGTACAGTTCTTTGTGGACAAAATTGACCATCGTTTCTCCATTATGATCTCATCCACTATTTCCTCGTTTGAACTGTTGTGTCCTTTTGGCCGTTCTGGCTCATCCTTGCAAAAGTTAAAGGAAAAGAAAAACTTGCATAATAAACATACATTTGTAAATATCATTGAAAAAAGCGAAGAAAATAAAGCATGCATACACAATGGCTTTTGATACTTTAATTTTGGATGGTCGAATGATGGCTGCAAATGCTCTACCACACAATCTATTGTATCATCATCAGGTCTATGTCACATGCATATACCACATGAGACAGAAACAAGATATACAGAGGGGAAATATAAATTGGTAATGAATAAAGAAAATTCCTGAATTATTTTGAGAGAGGGCTTGTTGATCATTCTGAGATGTGCTCTGACTCCTCTAAACTTGTGCTACACTTTTGCAGGATCAGGATTAAAAGTAAAATAGTTAGCAGGATAAAAGATAACGAGGAATGAAGCCATTTTATGTAAAATTTGTGTTTGGTTTCTTCTTCTAGAGGGGCTATGACTGTCTTAATCTGCAAAGATTTCTGCAGTTGTCTTCTTGGGTGATCATTTTGGATTTACTGATATTATAAACTAAAATGATAACTGCTCTGATTCCATGGAATGAAACTCACAACTCAACGATTTTCCAAGTTTTTGAAGCTATTTTGAAACGGTTAATTGTGTGGGATAATGTTTTGATGTAATGACCATGTGGCGAATTTGACATTGATTTTTCCAACCAAAATGTTTTGCAATTAAGGCATGTTTCCAGCACAAGGCATGGGGTTGAACCTACATTTAATCAAAGCACATCATATACCGAGTTTTGACAGCAGCATGCATGTAAAAAATCATGCTTAAATTCATTGATTTTAGTACGATTTGTGAATTTTCATTTACTATATTGGTTGATTTTGATAAAAGTTCCACTAGTTTTATTTTACATGGACCTCTGCTTTAAACTCAGACCTCAAGCAATTGAACCTCTGTGCTCATTATTATATTTTGTTGTTATAATATATTTAAATAATATGACTGAATATGCTAAATGATCAGGGACAATATTGTAATTTTCATTTGATTTGGAGTCTATAAATATAAAACGCGTGTATTATAAATGTATCTGAAGTGAATAAAATGTCTTCTCTCTTTAATGATTTGTTCTTATTTTATTTTGTAACACGTTATCAGCACGAGGCTATATTATGTAACATATTATATTCGATTCGGTAGTTTTTTTTTTCATTTGCTTCATTGTACTAAATTAATAATGAACTGACACATACCTTTCCACGTTGTTACTTGTTAACCCTGTTTCACCCACGAGTTAAAGAGCTTGCAAGTTAAAAGTCTACGAGTTAAAGAGCACACGAGTTAAGGAGTCTACGAGTTAAAAGCCCACGAGTTAAGGAGTCTACGAGTTAAAAAGCTTGCAAGTTAAAAGTCTACGAGTTAAAGAGCACACGAGTTAAAGAGCCTGCAAGTTAAAGAGCTTGCGAGTTAAAAGCTTACGAGTTAAGGAGCTAACGACCTAACAGGTTAAGACCTAAACGACTTAGGGAATGTCACGACTTAAGAAAGTCCACGACTTAAAGACGTTACGACCTAGCGACCTAAAGGAGTGACGACTCAAAGCACTAAAAGATAGAGTCAACAACATTTAAATCGCTGCTGACTTATAACTGCAGATAAGTCGTTCACGACCTAAGACTTGGAGACAAATTCAATACCATGCTGTAATAAGATGACTCGTTGACGACTTACGACTGATGATGAGTCGTGTACGACTCATGCTAGCATAAAGGAAGTCGCATTTGGTTAACTCGTAAACGGCTTAGAACTTGTATCATTCATTCAAATGGGTGCATAACTTTGGACCAAGCCATGAGCTAAACCCAGTAGGTCGGCCGCGACGTACCATGAGTCATCTACGAGTTACGACTTATCATAAGTCGTGTATGAGTTACGACCTAACTCCGAGAAATGTCTATAAATACGACTCTAGCTCCAACTAGAAAGGGACCTTTTGGTTCATTCTTTTCAAGCACTGATACTCTGCTGCATTCCAAACCGACTCTACACTCAAAGCTTTCAAGACACGTAGAACGCTACCAACAACTTTAAGAAGGAATCTCATAAATCCGACATGGATGGGAAGACTTTCACTTACATTGAAGTTTAAGCTACTTGTTCAAAGTGCTTGGTAATTCAAAGTGTATTGTACTTGGGGAGAATTGTATCGACTTGTAACGAAATCATCAATAAAGATATTCAAAGTGGACGTAGGCAAACTATTAAGCCGAACCACTATAAAATCGCTGTTGTTTACTGCTTTTTCTGCGGTCTTCTGCTTATACTCTGTTCCCGAATCATCGGGTGGTGCTTTCACAACTACACTTCACACACCGGGGTGTTAGCGTTCAACTTTTAGCGCTAACATTTTTGGTGCTTTCACTGAGAATTGAACACAGGTGAATTATCATCATTGCTCCACGAAAGTTTGTTGAAGTAATCTCTCTGAAGACTAGAAGTTTATCTGAAATCATGGCTCCAGGGAGGAGTAGATCTGTTAGATCTGGAAATGTTCAAGAGGGAACTTCCGCTTCCCCAGTACCTAATCAAGCCACTCCACCTGTTGGGGTTACAAAAGCAGAGTTGGATGCTGTAATCTTAGGGCTGAACCAGCAGATAAATGCCCAAAATGCACAATTGGAGGTTCAGAATGCCCAAAATGCTCTAATTTTGAATAGGTTGAACAATTTGCTTGGGGCAAACCGTCAACTAACGAGTAATGAAAGGAACTTTGCTGGCAACGTTCATGATGCTGAAGAAAGGAACGTTCCTGAGAGGGCTGCCAGCCCCTTTGAGCAGACACTTCCTGAAGTTGGTGGATCTAAAGCTCGAAATGATGAGGGGTATCTTTCTGAAATGGTTCGACAAATCATGAAAGAGAGCATGCAAAGGGATGAAGACGAGAAAGAATGGGGTTTCGCTCCAAGTAAAACCCCGTTTACCGAAAGGATCTTAAAGGCTGAGTTTTCGAGGAAGTTCGTCCCTCCAACCATTCCAGCTTACAAGGGGACAAGCGATCCGAACGAATTCTTGTATAAGTATGATTGGCACATGACAGGTGCCAGAGCTTCTGATAAAATAAAGTGCCGATATTTTCCTGTATATCTGGAAGGTGTAGCTCTGCTTTGGTTCACCAAACTACCAATCCGGTCTATAGATCAGTTTTCTGACCTAACTCGGAAATTCAAGAAGCAGTTCAGACTATATGCTTCAAAAGCCAAAGATATCATGTCGTTGTCAAGTTTAGAACAGAATCCAGGGGAAACTATCAGATCTTTCTTGAATCGCTTTAATATAGCGCTGGTCGAGGTAGACAATGCAGAACCACGGATGATCTTGACTTATCTGATGAGGGCCATTGACAAGTCGAGCGAATTTGGAAAATGGTTAAACATGAAGGAACCAAATTCCCTTGAAAAATTCTACAAAAAAGCAGATGAGTTCATACGCCTGGAAAGCCGTCCTGTACCGGTAAAGGCAGTATTGGAAAAAGCTGAAGATAACATTGCTGCTCCACGCAAGAATGAATCTGTAGGACAGAAAAGAGAAAATAACGATGGGAAGAAACAGAAAAATCTGAAGAAGCCTCGTTCCTTTAAGCCATCGGAATATACTCCTTTATCAGATACGCCGGAGCGTATTTACCTTGCCACTAAAGATTCTGTTGACTATCCTAAACCTCATGTTCTGAGAACCAGGAAAAGAGCTATACAAAGCGGGGAGTTCTGCCGCTTCCATAATCAACCCGGTCATGATACCGACGAATGCCGCCAATTGAAGAATTTGATTGAAGAGTTGATAAGGGAGAACAAGTTGCAGCAATTTGTGGAAAAGAATAGTAGCAATCCTGCTTCGTCTAGTCAGGGGCAACAAGCTTCTTCTCATCAGCCTAGGACAAGTGAGAAGGCTGCAGGGCATGAATCCGGAAGGCCTGTTATCAATATCATTACGGGAGGACCTCACCCAGCAGGCAGGAGCTGGGGTGAGATGGAAAGGTATACCCGGCTGGTATCGGGCCAGACGCTACGCCCCTGAAACAACAAAGAACTTTCAATGATGATATTGTGTTCAGCGCCAGGGATTCCACAGGTGTTGAAGCTCCTACCTTGGATCCCTTAGTCATCTCGGCTGGTATCGGGCCAGCTATTGTCAGAAGAGTTCTCATTGATTGTGGCGCATCCTGCAATATCCTCTTCAAGAAAACATTCGACCAAATGAAGATCCCTATGGCTGATGTGCAAGCCTCGTCGCAGAAAATCGCTGGCTTCACTGGAGAGCCAAAGCAGTCGATATGAACCATTGATTTGCTTGTAGAACTTGGAGAGGGAGAAAGAAAAGTAGTCCGCAAGCAAACTTTTGTGATTGTCGACGAATTTTCTGCTTATAATGCTTTCCTTGGCCATCCAACTCTTGCAGCGTTCAAAGCTGTTCTGGCCCCATGGTGCCTCACCATTAAATTCCCCACAGACAATGGAGTAGGAGTTATAAAAGGGGATCAAAATGCTGGACGGGAGTGTTATCTGACAGAGCTGCGAGAGGTAAGGAAAAGAGAAATGGGAAAGGATGCGGCAACCCCAGTCCGCATCAAAGAACCAACCTTGTAGCAATTACAGGGCGGACCCTGCACTGGCGAGCATAGCGGAGCACGAAAAGAGATGGATCCTAGAAAAGCCTGTGCAGGGGAGAATAGAGTGGTACCGGTGGAAACGACGGTACCGGTACCTGTTGACCCGAAGGACCCAAATAAGGTGTTGAATGTGGGTTCACAACTTAATGTGTGATTCAGAATATCTTAATATCTTTTTTGAAAGCAAATTTGGATGTTTTCGCTTGGACTCATGCCGATATGTGCGGAATATCCCCGGAAGTTGCAGTACACGCTCTGAATATTGATCCAAAATTTACACCTGTGAAACAGAAAAGAAGAACCCAAGGTCCAGAAAGGTCAGCAGCATTAAAAGAAGAAGTTGATCGGCTCATGGAGAATGACTTTATCAAAGAATCTACCTATCCGAATTGGGTTTCAAATTCGGTGCTGGTTAAGAAAGCCAACGGAAAATGGAGAGTGTGCATCGATTTTTCAGATCTAAACAAGGCCTGCCCCAAAGACTGCTTTCCATTACCCAGGATCGATCGACTGGTAGATGGAACAGCGGGATATGAATTGTTATCTTTTATGGATGCCTACTCCGGATATAACCAGATCATGATGCATGAGCCAGATCAGGAGGACACGAGCTTTATCACCGATGTTGGTCTTTACTGCTACAGAGTTATGCCCTTCGGGCTGAAGAATGCGGGGGCAACTTACCAAAGACTTGTTAATGCTATGTTCAAACCGCAATTGGGCAAGACTATGGAAGTCTACGTCAACGACATGTTAGTAAAGTCTAAGAAAGCAGTGGATCACATAGATCACTTAGCAGAAATGTTCGCAGTCCTCCGGAAATACGGAATGAAGCTTAACCCTTTAAAATGTTCGTTTGGGGTGGAGTCCGGAAAGTTCTTAGGTTTCATCGTGAGCGCTAGGGGCATTGAAGCTAGTCCAGCTCAAATTACCGTCTTAAAAGAAGTCAAAGCTCCTAGAACGAAGAAGGAATTGCAAAGTCTCAACGGAAAAGTCGCCGCCTTGAGTCGGTTCATTTTCAAAGCTACTGATAAATGCATCCCATTCTTTGACGCTCTAAAGAAAGGAAAGAAAAACTTTGATTGGACTCCCGAATGCCAAAAAGCCTTTGATGAATTGATTCGTCATATGGAAACGCGTCCAATACTTTCTAGGCCCGGCGATGGTGAGGATCTTCTTATATACTTGGCAGTATCATCTCATGCTCTAAGTGCAGCGCTGATACGAGAAGACAAGAGGATTCAACATCCGGTTTACTATATCAGCAAAAGACTCACTGGGGCAGAGATGAATTACTCCAAGTTGGAAAAATTCGCCTATTGTCTACTGATTGCATCGAGGAAGTTGAGGCAATATTTCCTAGCTCATCCTATCAGAGTCCTCACTGATCAACCTCTAAAGCAAGTCCTGTTTCGCCCTGAGACTTCGGGTCGTCTTCTAAAGTGGAACATTGAACTCAGTCAATATGACATCACTTATCACCCTCGAAAAGCAATCAACGGACAAGCTTTAGCGGATTTCATCGCAGAATTCACAGATAAGGGTAACGGTGGGGAAGAAACGATCGATGATTCCCCAATCCAGTGGAAGTTATATGTTGATGGCGTGAGAAATGACTACTGTTCCAGAGCCGGGGTTGTACTTGAAACCCCTGAAGGTCGGTCATTATGCTATGCACTAAGATTGGAATTTCCTTCAACGAACAATGAAGCAGAATACGAAGCTCTTATCGCTGGCTTGAGAATTGCAAAAGAACTAAACATCCGAGCATTACAGATTTTCAGTGATTCTCAGCTTATTGTATGCCAAGTCAAGAAGGAATTTCAAGCGAAAGGGGGAAATCTGCCTGCCTACTTGTCAAAGGCCTGCGAACTTCTATGTGACTTCGATCACTACACGATAAGCCATATTCCTCGAGAAGAAAACACGAAAGCAGATTCTCTCGCAAAGTACTCTAGCACAGGCGAAGCTCAATTTTTGGGGTTAGCTCCAGTGGAAGTCCTGTCGGCTCCAAGCATTAATGAGATGGATATTGATTGGATCATGAGTGTGTCTCAAGAGCAAGAATCATGGATGACTCCAATAACAGAATATCTGCTCAATGGCTCTTTACCGGAAAATTCAAAAGAACGACAGAAGCTACTGAGAAAAACCTCTCGCTATATAGTCCAGGATGGCCAATTATACAGACGGGGATTCTCAATGCCATTACTTCGATGTGTATCCAGGGAAGAGTCCAAAACAATTCTAGCTGAGGTACCTGGAAGAGAATGTGGTGATCATTTAGGTGGTCAAACTTTAGCAAAGAAGGTTCTCCGATACGGATATTTTTGGCCAGAAATTAATCGAGATGCTGCAGACTATTCCCGAAAATGTGACAGATGCCAAAGATTTGCCAAAATTCCTAGAGCACCTTCTGCTGAACTCATACAGATGGTCAGTCCATGGCCATTTGCAATCTGGGGGATAGACCTTATAGGACCTTTACCAACTGCCAAATTTGGAATCAAATATGCCATTGTTGCTGTAGATTATTTTACCAAATGGGCTGAAGCTGAACCATTGGCTACTATCACCTCTAAAAAGATGATAAATTTTGTGACTAAAAGTATCATTTGCAGATATGGTGTGCCTTGAAAGATAATTACAGACAATGGTACTCAATTCGAAAGTGAAGAATTGCAAGATTTTTGCAAGCGATTCAAAATCCGAAAAAGCTTCTCAGCAGTGGCTCATCCGCAGGCAAACGGACAGGTGGAAGCAGTAAACAAAATTATCAAGTCAACCATCAAGAAGCAACTCGAAAGAGCAAAAGGTGGTTGGGTCGATAAGCTACCACTAGCACTATGAGCATACAGAACTACCCACAAAACTGCGACTGGGCATACTTCGTTTTCACTGGCATACGGGTCAGAAGCAATGATTCCGGTAGAAACAAAGGTCCCTTCACATAGAAGAATCCATTTCAATCAAGCGGAGAATGAAAAACTACAGCTTGAGGCACTAGATCTCCTTGATGAAAAAAGAGAAGAGGCTAAGATCAGAATTGCAGCTCATCAGCAAAGGATAGCCAGACATTTCAATTCCAAAGTTCGCCAACGCAGCTTTGAGATTGGAGATCTAGTCCTGAAGAGAATTATGACGGCGACAGGTGTGTTTGGGCCAAATTGGGAAGGACCATATGTCATAGGACGGAAGCTTTTTGACGGCACATTCAAACTCACTACTGTTGAAGGAGATCAAATTCCAAGAGCTTGGAACAGCAATCACTTGCGTCCATACTTTACTTGAAAGCTTTGTTGAAATATTGTAAAAAGAATTATGAATGTATGATTCTTGTAATTGAAAGCAATTGTAAAGCCGATGCAAGTGAATAATGAAAGACTATAAAGTGGATGTAGGCCCAAATTCTTGGCCGAACCACTATAAATCTTGTGTTCCTTATTATTATTACATGTTTGCTTTATTTTCGATATGAGAAATACATTTAATGTATTGCTGAAATGTCGATTTAAATTTTTGCAGACAATGAAAATAAAACTTGCACGTTATAAGACCAAGTGATTCTTATTATCATTCAACAAACAAATTTCGAGTCACAAAAGCCCCGAATTCAAATCCTAGATAGGAAGTGCTTCAATTGAATGGCCAATGATTTCGCCGGAAACGGGCCCTTGCTAATAAATTGAGATCGTTTGAACAAACAAACATCCAATTAAAAAGCTTATGCCCGTTCTCGCGAACTTGCCTAGCGATGAAGTACACTTCTTTGGATTAAACAAACTACTTGTAAGAGAAGGGAGTGTGAGCTTGAAAAGAAAAACAGAGGATCGCTGAAAAGGCATAAGCAAGTGGACAAGGAACAACTAAAGCCCTCTTCGGAGGCACAAGCCCTCTTCGGAGGCACAACTCTTCGGAGGATAAAGACCTCTAACGAGGCATATGCCGCAAAAAAGAAAGTTCTCTACTCAACAAAAAAGATTGGAGGAGTCATGACCCTCCAACCATGAGAAAGTAACTTCGGCGGCACAAGCCCTCTTCGAGGGGCAAATGTGACTTACGACTTAAGCGTGTGCTTCGAGGGGTAAATGTTAACCCCGTTTCACCCACGAGTTAAAGAGCCTGCAAGTTAAAAGTCTACGAGTTAAAGAGCACACGAGTTAAGGAGTCTACGAGTTAAAAGCCCACGAGTTAAGGAGTCTACGAGTTAAAGAGCCTGCAAGTTAAAAGTCTACGAGTTAAAGAGTACACGAGTTAAAGAGCCTCCAAGTTAAAGAGCCTGCGAGTTAAAAACTTACGAGTTAAGGAGCTAACGACCTAACAGGTTAAGACCTAAACGACTTAGGAAATGTCACGACTTAAGAAAGTCCACGACTTAAAGACGTTACGACCTAGCGACCTAAAGGAGTGACGACTCAAAGCACTAAAAGGAAGAGTCAACAACACTTAAGTCGCTGCTGACTTATAACTGCAGATAAGTCGTTCACGACCTAAGACTTGGAGACAAGTTCAATACCATGCTGTAATAAGATGACTCGTTGACGACTTACGACCGATGATGAGTCGTGTACGACTCATGCTAGCATAAAGGAAGTCGCATTTGGTTAACTCGTAAACGACTTAGAACTTGTATCATTCATTCAAATGGGTGCATAACTTTGGACCAAGCCATGAGCTAAACCCAGTAGGTCGGCCGCGACCTACCATGAGTCATCTACGAGTTACGACTTATCATAAGTCGTGTATGAGTTACGACCTAACTCCGAGAAATGTCTATAAATACGACCCTAGCTCCAACTAGAAAGAGACCTTTTGGCTCATTCTTTTCAAGTACTGATACTCTGCTGCATTCCAAACCGACTCTACACTCAAAGCTTTCAAGACACGTAGAACGCTACCAACAACTTTAAGAAGGAATCTCATACATCCGACATGGATGGGAAGACTTTCACTTACATTGAAGTTTAAGCTACTTGTTCAAAGTGCTTGGTAATTCAAAGTGTATTGTACTTGGGGAGAATTGTATCGACTTGTAACGAAATCATCAATAAAGATATTCAAAGTGGACGTAGGCAAACTATTAAGCCGAACCACTATAAAATCGCTGTTGTTTACTGCTTTTTCTACGGTCTTTTGCTTATACTCTGTTCCCGAATCATCGGGTGGTGCTTTCACAACTACACTTCACACACCGGGGTGTTAGCGTTCAAATTTTAGCGTTAACATTACTTATTTTCAAATCTAAAAATATCTTTCTATTACCTATTCATTTGCTTTTACCTATTATTTGGATACTACATAGTCTCTATTGATACACGGATGCTTTATCCTTTTCCATTATAAAAACATTATGTTTACGTCTTAGCTCAGATCATAACAAATTTTGAGTACTATTGTTATTATATCTCTACTGAAAGCTATCTTCTTGTTTTACACCAATAAGGTAGGATTTATTTATATTCATAAGATAAACCTAGCTGTAGTATTATAAGTTTAGTTTTATTTACTTTATATTGTACTGACTATTAGAAGAAATCTCGGATCTTTATCAATTTTAGTAATTACTCGTTCAAATTCTTTTACAACATGTTTCATGCTGTTTGATAAAATTACCATTTGATTTAATTGAGTTGTAGGGTACCAATTTTCTTCAACGAGATTTGCAAGAGTCGCTATTTGTATATGGTAAGTATAACAAAGTAGGTTTATCAATCAGATAATTCACATTACTCTCATCATCTATGATGATATTGCAACCCATGTCATTCATTACTCTAACCTCTACGTCATTTATATTTAAGCTGTCAATATGTAATTGTAGACTATCAATCATATAAGAAAAATCACGTCTAAGGTAGAGTGCAAGTGCGAACTACAACCAAGCTGGTAGATCTCAGTTAATTCTAGGATATTTGTTTGCACCTATTTTTACAAATAGCGTTTCTGAATTTGGAAGCCCACTTGCGTCTTATAGCTCCAATAACCCAAAACCTTTTTGCTACTCTCTGTCCATTTTTTTTTATTCATCATCTTGCAAATATCTGATAGTGGTAAATTTGTTTATTTTATTTCATAATTTCTAGATTCTAAGCTAAGAGCTTTTTCTCTAATGATCTTAAAGTAATGAAATTGGTAACCGTAAGTTTATAGTTTGTTGGTCCATGGATTCTAGTTGATTAGTTTTAGATTCACTTGTTTAACAGTTATTTTTTTTTCCTTTTATCTCAGTTAACATTAATGAAAAAGTCTATATCCTTGTCCCTTTAACCTTTATTTTATTTTTTGCCGACTTTTAGAATTGATTTTTTTCCTACCGAGTAACCATTTATGTTTTATGCTTATAGATTGATTCATAGTAAACATTACTAAACTTGAATTCAAAGCGTTGGACAAATCTGGAGGCAACTATTTGTCATGGATACTGGATGCTGAAATCCACTTGCAATCTCGATGCTTAGAAAATGCAATTAAAAATGGTAATAATATGTCTCAGTAGGACAAATCAAAGACTTTAATATTTTTAAGAACGATGATTTGAAAACAAAATATTTAATGGAAAATGATCCTTTTCACTTGTGGAACCCCCTGAATGAGCGTTATGACCGCTAAAAGACGGTCATGCTTCCAAATACTAGGCAAGAATTGTTGAACCTAAGGTTTTAAGACTTCAAATCTGTAAGAGAATATAATTTTGCTATGTTTAGAATTACTTCTAAACTGAAATTATGTGGAGAAAAGGTAGATGATGCTTGAAAAGACATTTTCAACATTTCATGCCTCGAACATACTTCTGCAGCAGCAATATCGAGAGCGTCATTTTGCAAAATTCTGAGCTCATAGAATGTTTATTAATTGCTGAGCAAAACAATGAACTGCTTATTAAAAATTACTCCTCAAGACCAACTGTTTCAGCTGCATTACTAGAAGTTAACACTAATTTTGCCCACTCTGGTAGAGGCAGAGGTCGAGGTAGAGGACGTGGTCGTGGACGTGAATATAACTCCAACAGAGGCGGTTATGGTGGTTTTAAAGGCAACAAAACTACCAATTTTAAAAAGTAACAAAAGAAAAACGAGCCTGAAAAAGCTAATGATTTTACTTCAGAAAATATAAAGCATTATGAGGAAGTCTGTTACAAATGTGGACGCTCTGGTCATTGGTCGTGTACATGCAGATCATCAAAGAAAACGGTTGAAAAATACAAACGTTCGAAGAATATTGAAACAAATAACACTGAAAGATTGTTTGCTTACACTAACTTGAAGTTAGATGATTTCTTCGAAGATGATGATGGAAATTTCATAAATGATGAAAATCTCAATGCGATGATTAATGATATGACCGATCTGATCAACTAGAAGTAGCCTGAAGCTTTTTGTTTGGTTTTTCCATTTTATTGTAGTTAGTTTGAATTTGGTTTTTGTTTGTTTTATTTTTCTGGAACTAGTTGAAATAATGTGCACTAGTGGATATTGATTTGATTGATAGTTTGCTTTGTTTATTTATTTAAGTTCAGAATTATTTCAATAATTGACTAACTGTATTGTCTCTAATTCTTAAGCTATGGACCATCAATACTTGAATGATGATATATGCCTACTAGACAGTGCAACTACTCGTACGATTTTGAAAAACCATTAGTTTTTCTCTGAATTATCGTAAAAGATTTCTGCTAAAGTTTCCACCATAGCTGGATCTGCCAATATAATTGAATGGTCCGGAAGAGCCTATATAGTATAACCAAATGGTACGCATATCTTCATTCAAAGTGCATTATACTCAAGCAATTCTAAAAGAAATCTGCTCAGCTTCAAGGATATAAGAATGAATGGTTATCATATTAAAATTATAAATGAAAACAATAAAGAATATCTTTGTATTATTTCTAAAATTGAAAGCCAGAAGCTTATTTTAGAAAAATTTGGAACAATTTCGACTGGATTATATTTCACGAAAATTGGGATAGTTGAATCTCATTCTATAAACATGAGCCAGAAGCTCACAAATACAAAGACATTGATTCTTTGGCATGATTGTTTGGGTCACCCTGGGTCAACTACAATGTGTAAAATCGTTAAAAAATTCAAATGGGCATGATTTATCAAACCAATTGAATTTACCAAGTGATTACTTATGTGCTCCATGTGCACTAGGAAAGTTAATCGCACGACCTTCATATGGTAAAATCACTTTTGAATCTCCAACATTTCTACAAAGAATTCAAGGTGATATATGTGGCCCAATCCATCCAGAATGTGGACCATTTAAATATTTTATGCTATTAATTGATGCATCAACTCGTTGGTCACATGTATGTTTGCTTTCTACAAGAAACATGACATTTGCCAAATTACTGCTCAAATAATCAAAGTAAGAGCGCACTTCCCCGAGTATCGTATTAAATCAATTCGACTAGATAATGCAGGAGAGTTTACTTCTCAAGTATTTGATGATTACTGTCTATCATTAGGAATTGAAGTTGAACATACAGTAGCTCATGTTCGTACCCAAAATGGTCTGGCAGAATCGTTAATTAAACATTTGCAACTTATTGCAAGTCCGTTGCTTATGCAATCAAAGCCACCTGTTTCAACTTGGGGACATGCAATTCTACATGCATCAAAATTGATTAAAATTAGACCAACGACTTATCATCAATTTTCACCATCACAACTTTTAACCGGATCCCAACCAAATATTTCACATTTACGAAAATTTGGTTGCGCTGTGCATGTGCCAATTAGTCCCCCACTTCGTACTAAAATGAGTCCTCAACGTAGGTTGGGAATTTATGTGGGATTTGATTCACCATCGATAATTCATTCTCTTGAACCTCTCACGGGTGATGTCTTTACTGCAAGATATGAGACAATCTTCCCGCCATTAGGGGAGGAAAAGCCGTTCCAGTAGAACGGCGTGAAATATCATGGAATAATCCATCCATGTCTCATTTAGATCCGCGTACCAAACAATTCCAATATGAAGTACAAAGGATTTTGCATCTTCGAAACATCGCAAATCAAATGCCTGATGCATTTAGTGGTGTTGCAAAAATAACTAAATCCCATATTCCAACAGCAAATGCACCGGCTAGAATTGAAATTCCAGAAGAACCAAAAGTAGCAAATGAATCTAAAGCAAGACAAAAACGTGGAAGATCAATTGGTTCAAAAGACTTGGCGCTTAGAAAAAGAAGGTCTAACGAAAAATCATCAATTGATAAACCTTCAGAAGAGGTTATGTGACGACCCGAGATTTTCAAACATTTAAAATTGGATATTTAATCGATTTTAAATATTCAATAGTGTAATTTTAACTTGAATTACGAATATCACGATTTATTTGATAATTAAATTATTGAATTAAATAATTTGAAATTGAATAAAATATGAAATCTAAGATTTTAAGTCTATTAAAAATAATTTGAAGGCTTATAAAATTTATATTGAGAACACTGAAGATAATAGAAGTTGTAAAATTGAATTTAACAGTGGTTTGTTCAGTTTTGAAATTTTATATCGTTTAAATTGAATTTAAAATAGTCTTCCGAGGGACAGTCTCGGAATTTGACGTAACCAGTTCCATTTGATCCGTAGTATTGAATTATTATCGGATTTCAAATTTCGTATTGATCGGAGTTTGTATGTGAGTGTACGAAATATAAACGCGGGAACATTTAATTGATTATAAGCTAATGAAATGTAATTTAATTTATTTAAGCTTCTTGTGTACGCCAAGTCTTCCTTTATCTTCCCGTATACTTCAACACTCGTCAATTTTTTTATTTTTATTTTATTAAAACCCTTCTTCATGTTTAAAAAGAAAGACAATTGTTTATAAAATTGCAATTGCCGAATCTATAACTCCCTCTTCAAAATTCATTCAAAGAAAACAGTTTTGATTTAAATTTGTTCAGGTCGAAGCCCATGTCTTCATAAACGAAAATTTCCTAAATCAAAATAAAATCGCGTGCCATCTTCCCATCGCCCATGGCCGCGCGGTTCCTTTCAAGTTCGGATTTTTGATAATCGAATCGCGATCGAGTAAGGGTCTCCTCCAGTTGAGGCGAGGGTTAGGGTTCGATTCGTGCTCGTGTTCGAGAGTCTTGGCCGAGGTCTTCGCCGTCGTCGCGATGGGGGACGTCGTGAATCGCGAGTTCGTCAGGACGTGAAGGTGGGTCGACCGAAGTCGTGACAGCGAGTTGATGGAAGGTGAGATTTTCATACCAGTTTCTCGTATTCGATTTTATAATATGTATAATTATTTGAAGAAAAAAATTCAGCTGTGTAAATTAAGGTTTATTTATGCTAATGATTAGTTTACTGTTAATTCGGGAGAAGAAAAAAAATAATATAAGAATTTACTGATTTTTTATATCTTAGTTTAAACAATTGAGATTGAGACAGTACATCTTAATAGGAAATTTATTTTTAAAGGTTAAGATTTTTATTTAAATAAATTAACAGTAAAATAAAGTTATATAAAAGTAGACTTTTGAACTCTACAAAATTTATTTTTATAAAGATATACATATAGATATGTAGTTTCAAATTGGAAGAAAATAAAATAAAACAAATATGCATCTTTTAAATTTACTAGTTACATATTAATAATAATAATAATAATAATAATAATAATAATAATAATAATAATAATAATAGGGTTATTGATTTAGTTAACAAGCTTATTTAGCTATTTAATTACTAAAAATAATTTATTAAAAAGGGAAAAATTAGTTTAAACCCAAATTACTAGTTAAATTAAATAAATGAATGGTAATAAATTGTTCTATCCATTCGAATGTTAATGAACCATATAAATTATTTATTCAAGGTCAACATCAGGAAATCCAAGGCAATATTGAAGTGGATTGCGAATAATTGAAAAGGTGAGTTAATCTCACTCAGTTTAAATTTAAATTTAAATGATTAAATTTAAATAATTGTTGAATGGTTGAATTGATTGATGTGCTGTAGTATGGTATATTTTGAGATTGATATTTATGTTGTGCTAACATCTGTGGATGCAGGGAAAACAGGTTGGAGGGATTCAACTGGACTCCTCAACATTTATTATTTAATATTTTCTGTTGTGATCACTTGATATTCTATGTTGAATATATTGGAATATTGAATGTATGATTTGATTGGATATATATATTTAGGTACAAAGAATTACCGGAAATATATAAATTGGATTTTGGAAAGAAAATAAAGGAAGTAAAGTTGTAAACGAAATAATCCTAGAAAATTTAATAAATTAGAATGAATTGAAAAGAATGGAAGTATGTTAAATATTAATAAATAACTTCGAGTATGGAAAGAAAGGGGTTTGAATAAACTGTAATTAAGGAATTGTAAAATTTGTGATATTAATTTAAAGAAATAAAGAATTAATGTAAAGCTTAAAGTTTTAAAGTTATTTAAGAATAAGAAGTAAATTGAGAAATCTAAATTGGTATTTCAATTATAAGTATTCAAAATCATAATTAAGAAATAAATCTGAAATTAAAAGATTTTCGAATAAATGAAGTAAATTGGAAATTAATTTGGAAATTGATTTAGTGTTTGGAATTGGGTATTTGGAAGAATAAATTCAAGGTGGGAATTTATTAAAGGAATGAGAAAAAAAAAATTGGTTTAAAAATAAATAGTTATTTTTTTTAAAGGGGTCGTGAAGAGAAGTATAGTTTCCTGCATAGCCAAGTATGTTTCCAAAGTAAATTTTAAATATAAGATAAAAGTTTAATGTTATGTTTTAAAAAAAAGTATGTTTAGAAAATTTATTATTTCTGAATGTTTAAAGGGTCTAAAGTAAATATTTTTGTTTTCAAATCTATTATTGTAATAATTAATTAAAGGTGATTTAGTATTTTGCTTTTAAAAGGGAATACCTAGTTTTATATTTTATAATGTAACCTTATTTTTTTTAAAATATTCATATAGTATGTATTTTAACAAATTATTGAAGTAGTTTTAACTTAGATACTTTAAAGTATATTCCAAAGTAAAGCGTTTTAAATTACTTTGAAAATATAAAGTTTGTGCTTGGTGATTCCAGTGGAAATGGAAATACTCGGAATTTATTCTGAGAAAAGGAAGATAGTTTGGAAACTGTTTTAAAAAGGATTTGAAAGGGAGAATATATCTTGTAAAGATATTTTTGAGATAAATAAATAATTTGCGAAATTATTTATTGGTTGATGGTTGTTTGTGATTATTAATTGATAGTTAAATCACCGACTATCAATATTGGACAAATACGCTGATCGTTTCGAAGAGACCGGGATCGAGATTTATTTCTCGAAAACCATTTCGATCCGGTTTGTACGTTTCGTGTAAACGGTTTTGGATTCGAAAATGGAGCAGTGAAGTGCAAGGGCCAGTCGCTACTAATCCTGAGGATATTTCCAAAATGGATGTAGTAGGAATAGTGCCTTCGGTTCCGTTCGAACCCGGGACGGACTTGTACGGATGAATGCTTGCGAAACATCGTCAGGTGGACGATGGGCATTCTAAGGGATATATTCTAAAAAGGTAACGCTTAGCCTCATCAAATGGGAATGGCTGAAAATCAGATGATATGCAGCAAGGCTTCGTGGGTAGCCCCCACTGGAGGGTGAGGTCATCCCTGTCTAGATGTCCCTTTATTTCGGCTTAGTGGGCGGTTGCTGATCCCAACCGCGGGGTGATCTTGCTCGGAACTGTCCAGTAAGGGATGGTTCCGGTCTTGTGTTGCAGGGGAGTTAGGGTGGCTCCTCGGTACGCTGATCTAGACCAGGTACTGTGACAGGTGGTACCCCAGTGCCTAGCCATTAGTTGGAATCCATTTTCCCTACGCGCCCGTACGGTTTTGATTCTGCCCAACTATTGCTGAAACGTGAGATGCAAGCATTTCAGCTAGATTCTATTTTACTTTCTATAGACACTATTATAATATTAGAGGACTTTAATAAAAATGTTTTAGCTATCGTAAGGTAAAAACCCGACATGTTTATTTGTGTCGTGGTCTTACGAGATGCTTTTATTTTCAAATGATTTTTGAAACTTTAATAATCAATTGGGTGTGATTTTCTCATGCTGGTAATCCAGACTGACTCGGGTGTTATTTAACTGTAATGCTCGGGTCAGACCGAGTATTATAGAATACATGATATGGTGCTGTGGAGCTCAGGAGACGAGATGGATGACGATAAGTACTCTCGTACTTGTATGTATATATATATATATATATATATATATTTATATATATTCTCGCTGTTTGAGTTGTTGAGTATCTTGAGTTGTCGTGTATCATTTGTATGATATTGATGTTGAGCTGTGATTGATGTTTTCTGATGATGTAATATATAAACAAAGATATTTGACGTTGAGTAAGGAGTATTTATTATTTATTATATTTTATTCCGCTGCGATGGTTAGATTCTGTTGTTGTTTTCTATTTTCTTCTTCTACCTCTTCTTCTTCAACCCAAATGGTTCGTATTTCTGTACAACTTGAGTTGATTTAGGTAGAATAGTGTTGACTCAAGGGGTACGGATTTGCGGGCTGTTACATTATAAATGATCTAAAAGTTGACTTAAATGAAAATCCCAATTCTCCTAAGAATGCCAAAGAAACTATCATCCCAGAAGAAATAATAGAAGTTTTCAAAAATAAAATGGAACATAACAATAATGAGATCTCAATATATTATAAAACTATGGAGGATTGTGAGATCGAAGTAAAATAATAATTGATGATGTATTCTCATTTGCAGTAGCTACTGAAATAAATGAAAGTCATGACTATAATGAGAATAATGATAATGAACCAACTAGCATAAATGAATGTCAAAGAAGACATGAATGGTCAAAATGGAAAGATGCTATCCAAGTTGAGCTAGATTCACTTTAAAAACATGGTGTGTTTGGACCAATTGAGAAAACAACAGAAAATGTTAAATCAGTTGGTTATAAATAGGTATTCGTCAAAAAACGAAATGATAAAAATAAAGTTGTGAGATACAAGACACGACTTGTCGCACAAGGTTTTCTACAGAGACCGAGTTTCGATTTTAAAGAAACATATTCTTCTGTTATGGATGCCATAACATTTCGATATTTGATAAGCCTTGTAGTTTCTGAAAAACTAGATAAGATTAACTGATGTTGTGTCAGCTTATCTTTATGGTGAATTAGATACAAGTATTTACATGAAGATCCTAGATGGATACAGGTTGCCTGAAGAAAAATCGAAGTCGATGTACTCATTAAAACTAAGATGATTAATATATGGTTTGAAACAATCTGGAAGAACGTGATATAATCGTCTTAGTGAATATTTGGTAAAAGCCGGATATAAAAACAATATCATTTGTCCTTGTGTCTTTATAAAGAAATCGGTAAAGGGATTTGCTATTTTAGCAGTTTATGTTGATAACATAAATTTGATTGGAACTCCAAATGAGATTGATTAAACAATTACTTGAAAAAAGAATTTGAAGTGAAAGATCTTGGCAAAACTAAATATTGTCTCGGTCTACAAATTGAGGATAATACTAATGGCATACTGATTCATTAGTCAAATTATATTGAGAAAATTCCGAAGCGTTTTCAAATGGATAAAGCATATCCACTTTGTACTCCTATGGTTGTCAGATCTTTGCGTATTAAAAAGGACTCTTACCGTCGAAAATAAGATGATGAAAATGTGCTTGGTCCAGAAGTACCATATCTCAATGCCATTGGTGCATTATTATATTTAGCCCAATGCGCGAGACCAGATATTGCATTCTCAGTAAATCTTCTAGCAAGATACAGTTCAACACCAACAAAAAGACACTGGAATGGTATAAAACATATCATGAAATATCTTCGTGGAATGACAGATTTAGGCTTATTTTATTCTAACATAGGAATAACCCAAATCTAGTTGGCTATGCTGATGCAGGTTATCTTTCCGATCCACATAAAGCAAGATCACAAACTGGATATGTGTTTAGTAACAGTAATGCAACTATTTCATGGCGACATACAAAGCAAACGTTGGTAGCAACATCATACAATCACTCTGAAATACTAGCACTACATGAAGCAAGTCGAGAATGTATTTGGTTAAAATCATTAATTGAGCATATTCGAAATACATGTCAGCTCCCTTCAGCAACAGAAGGATCAACTATTATTTATGAAAACAATGCAGCTTGCGTAGCTCAGATTCAGGCAGGTTACATCAAAGGTGATAAGACGAAACACATTTCTTCAAAGTTTTTCTTCACACACGAACTACAGAAGGACAATAAAATAGAGGTGAGACGAATCTAGTCTCAAGAAAATCCGGCTGATCTATTCACAAAAGCATTTCCAAAATCAACGTTTTAGAAGATGGTGCATAAAATTGGTATGCATCGGATGCATTCACAAACTAACTGAATAATGCGTTATAAATCAGGGGGAACATTCAAATATATGCTATAATGTACTCTTTTTCCTTCACTAGTATTTTTCCCACTGGGTTTTTGTTAGTAAGATTTTAATGAGACATTATATTGATCTAGAAGCATCAATCCTCATAATGCCATAAACTTTTAATGAGACTATTATTATTATCAAACGCATATTCAAGGGTGAGTGTTGTAATATATTTAAATAATATGGGTGAATATGCTAAATGGTCAGGGACAATATTGTAGTTTTGATTAGATTTGGAGTCTATAAATATAAAGCTCATTTGTATTATAAATGTATCTGAAGTGAATAAAATGTCTTCTCTCTTTAATGACTTATTCTTATTTTATTTTGTAACAATTGTTTCATTTATTTGAAAAGGATTTTTCATCAAATCACACACATTAAAATGAACGCATGAACAATCATTTGAAACTAGTATGAGATCCGTGCTTCGCACATGGGTAAATGATGGAATTATGTGTGCCTATGAAGTTGGGATTGTATTGGGAATGTTGGCCAAACGTGTATATTAAGAGGTTGGAGCATATGGTTTACTATGTAAATAGTTTGATGGTTTTATGTTTGCATGGGCGGAGGTATTGCATGGAAAAGTATTTTTGATTTGAATGGCATAGCCGAGCAATCGATTAAAACAATTGATCAAGAATTGATCAAAGAAATAAAGCAGAATACAATTGTCAAAGTAAATATGAGAAGCGATCAATAGCATCCTAAATGCCCTGATTTCCTTCTTAAGATCCGATTTAAATAATAGTTCATTCTTTCTCTTTAAACTACTAGCGTTATTTAAATCGGAACCTGTGATGGAAATCAGAGCGTTTTTAGAATGCTGTACTATTTGAAGTGAAATCGAACGCTTCTCCACATATCACGCGTAAAGATTAAATTGATTTAGATGGTAATAAAAAAAAGTGCATTGCATATACATGCACGTGCACGGTTTTACCTGGGATTAACGAACTGATTTTTATACAATCTGCTGTAACAATTTAAGAGGATACATCACAATCTAGTTATGCACACATATAACAAAACAATATAGTACACAGTAGGTAAATGAAAAGGCTGTGTATAAATTCATAGACCATATTAGTCTGACAGTCGACCACAACATTCTACACAAAATAAAGATTTGCATTTTATAAACTAATGCTCCTTTATATTCCATAAATTTTCCAAATTTAAGCCCAAACATACAAGATCCACAACTAAGGTCCACTACACAAATCAACTGACACAAAGTTTAAGAAAATAAAATTCATACTTTGCAACGTACGTTTAGTTCAATGCCTAAATGGTCGAATGATTACCTTTTAATTTAATCCAAACGTCAATTAGACATATAATGCCAACTGCAAAACTCTAATCTTGTCAGAACTTGCCAAATCACTCCGCGGTATCTGCACACACAATCAAACAATTTCAACTTTCAATCTGATCAGTTCTGTCAGAAAGATAACGTTAGGGGTGGCGATAGGGCGGGTTTTGTATGCCCCAAAGCCGTTCCGGACATTTTGAACCCCGCCCCTAACCCACTTCGTAGAACCGGTGCGGATCTGAACTTTCGTCCCGTATCCAGAACCTATACGAGTTAGGATAGACCCGTCCCAAGATCCGGTAAAACTTTTCATATTCATTCAAAATTATGTGTTAATGTAAATTTATCTATTTATTTTATTTGTAAGAGAGATTGTAAGTAAATGATGAAATAAATATAAATATCAATGTGCTTATAAGATGATAAAAATGAGGTGTATGATAACGACTCAATAAAAACATGTATACATTATTATATAATTATTAGAGATCAACTTAATATTATAAAAATTATATAACTTATTAAATGAAACATTAATAAATTCATGTTATAACCATTTATGTATAAAAGGGTTAACAAATTATCGTTATCGTAATAAAGTGATTTTATGAAATCTCAATAGTGCCGGTTGGGTTGGAGCGGGTCGGCCAAGCTTCAACCTGACTTTAGATCCGGAGTTCTTAAGAACGGATCATGGATCTATCCGCTCTGATGATCCATTGGAACGAGTCTTGACGGATCAAAACAGAAGCGAGTCCACAAGATTTAGATCCTAGACCCATCCAATTGTTCTAGATACCATTTCAAATATAAGCAACAATGCACTGAAAATGCAGACATATTCAATTGTAGGTTTAGTTTTCCTAATTGGTATAAAATATCAACATGTAACAAATCTAGCATCCAAGAAACAATCTTAAACCATAGGCCTTGATAACTACGTAAATCAATCTTCGCCAGGTATTTTGATTTGACTTATGTGGAGTTACACAACACTGAGGATAAAATTATGACAATGTCTGATGGGTTCAAATGCAGTTCAAAATGTTTGAAATACCAATACTACGCTTCTACTTGTTTTGGAGACAACACGGGTGGAGTTAGTATAAACCAGTATAACCGCACAATGGTAAAGAAACCGACCGTTCGATTGTATAACTTTGATAAGAAATATACATTTAAAATTTTGGTAATATTACTTAAATATTAAGTGATAATACGTTGGAAAAGAATAAATTGATATTTGAATCTGAAAATATGAATTTCAAATCTAAATATTAATCAAAGCATTCAAAATTGTCGATTTTAAATTGAAATTTTAGAATTTGAAAATCATAATAGATTTGAAATTGGAATCTTTGATGCGCGAAACAAAAGGAGGAAATTTAGAAAACCGCGATTAGACAAGATCCACGTTTTTGAGACAAGATCCACGTTTTTAGGGTAACCGCGATGAGATAAGATCACGTTTTTTTCGCTTCAGAGAAATTGATTTTGGCCAGTGATAGTAAGCAAACATCCCTAACGGTCGGTTTGATAAGATATGCAACCAATACACATGTTTAAATATAATTTTAGAAGGGGCTTTGCACAGAAGCTCCGTATTTCTAAAGTTATTAGCAAAAAAAGACCTTGTAGCAATGAGTATGTAAATTAAATCCCTTTTTTTTTATAAATTAGAAAGCGCACACTAAGTTGCGCTTTATTGATATAAAGCGCAAGTTAATTTTTGCTTTTCAAAAATTTCAAAATCAGAAAGTGCAAACTATCTTACATATTTTTTATATTTCAAAATTTTTTACAAAAATTTCAAAATGAAAAAGGACAAACTATCTTGCGCTTTATGGAAGTTAACTTGTAATTTTTTAAAGTTTTCAAAAGTTTCAAAAATTACAAAGATTTCAAAACAAAATTAAAAATTAAAAATGTGTAAGTTACCTTGCATTTTCTGTCACAAAAGTGTAAGATACCTTCCATTTTCTATTTTTCAAAAATAGAAGCCAAATTTAAATATTTATTTCTGGATGGATTTTATTTTATAAGAACATAAAAAATAGTTAGATGTAGCTCTTTTCTTGATTTTGAAATTAATGTTAAATCACAAATTGTTTTGATCTCTAAACTTTGGAACTTTGCAAATCATTTTAAAACGATATATCGGAAAAAAAAGAGTTAACTTCCTTAACCCAAGTAACTTGAAAGTAAGGTAAATATGCATCTAGATTACCAAATTCTGAGAGATAGTAGCAGGTATAAAATGAATTTGCCTCAAAACTACCTCTACAAGCTTCATCTCTAGTAGGTTTTATCACGCCATTGTGTCAGTGGTCCTCCATTAGTATGTGGAATCCTTAGCTGATGCAATATGTTGCAAAGCAAGGTGGAACTCGTGGATGAATCCAGTATAGCTGCAGCGCAGCTATTCCATTGTAATTAAGCAAGCACTGAAAACAACATAATGTGAAGTGAACACTGTCTATCTCATAGTTTTCACGATCATGTCGTGTCTCGAACAATGATAATTGAAGGTTTAAGGTTTTGATGGTTCAACCGGTCAAATCGTCGAAACTGTGATTTATTTTTTGAAAAATTTGCACATTTAACTACAAATTATGCACAAAAATATTGAAATAATAATGCTACGTACACAAGCGGTAGATGGTCTTCAAGGTCTGCAATAGAAGTTATGTGTTGTTGCAGTGCACAACTACAGCTTTGTATATAGTATAGCAGTGCACAACGATGGAAGTTTAATAACGAAAAACTTAACGAATCTTACAGTGGTATTAGATGAGTTTGCAGCAGTGAAGAACAAAATGATGAAGGTGGTGGTTTAGATTTTGGAACGATTATGATATTTGAAAATATATATTTACTTATTTTCTTCAGAGCAGGGCAGAAGATGAAAATGAGAAAGAATTACACGATGAGAAAGTAGGAAAAAACAAAAGAACCATGGTTCAACCGGGTAAAATTGACCATTGGACTGTCGGTTTGAAGGTCCGACCAAGGTTTATTGATGAGTGAGGTCCGACAGAGTTTCGAACCGTGATGCTCTAAGGTTCAGGGTTATTCGAGGTCGGATCGAGGCATGATAGGATTATGAAAACACTCATCTATCTCCAACATAAGAAAGTGCATAATAAGGAAATATTCCTGAATGTATGCACATGTTGGGTTATCGACTAAACAGAACTTGTTAGTAGAATATAAATCCAAGGTTTAAGTGAAGTAAACTAAACACATGAATCCCCTACACTTCATCATCTTCCTGTTAATATCAGATGGAGCACAAACAATACTTTAAAGATGTCGCGAACTTCATCATCCTTCCAACCAACATATATTTGTATGATCCATCTATATCTATATTAAACAGAAGTCGCTTATCTCTACAGTGAAATATGATATCAGGATCTGAACTGAATGAACACATTGTGCAAATTTTGGATCGGAGAAGAATTATGCACTAACAGTGAAGACAAAAATCAGGTTAATATAAATACTTTAATTTTATCCAGTAAAACCATATGTCAGCCATTACCATTATCAAGCACGGTTAATCAAATTCCAACCCATATTCATACCCTAAAAAAAGGAGATTTACCATTCGTACATTTCAACTACCTAACAGGGGGGCAAAGAAACTATTAAAATCACCTACACTCAGTTTCAATGCAATCATTCAACTCCTATGTTGTAAATACAAATGTACAAATACAGTATGTGCGGCACAAAGATTACCGAAAGCTGACATTCACGGGAGTGGATAGAAACAATCGGTCGGTACTTCATGCCACCGGTTTAGGCAGTCCAATTTAAATCTGCATACGGCAGCAAATGGTTAGGTAAAGAACTTGTGTCATAGCATTAACATATGCACGAGTGCATGAAAGATGCAAATTTACCATTGATACTGACTTACAAACAGACTTTCATGCAATAAATGCTGTACGAACAGACTTACAAACAAACTTACAAGCATCTCTGCTGGAATTATTCTTCACCGTCTACTTCCCTCACAACAATCTCCAAAGAAATACACTGTGATTCGCCTGTGGGTTCATACTCTGGAGATTCAATCTAGCTAGGAAACAATCGAAGGCTTGTAATCAGACAGTTCTTGTAACAACAATCAGTCTATAATAAACTATAAAGTGGACGTAGGCTTCATTAACAACTGAACCATTATAAAAATTCTCCTTCTTCTTTCTTTTATTGTTCTTTTTCTATATCTGTTATTTGTGATATTGCTCTGTTAGAACATGGCTGGTGCTTTTAAACTCAAATAAGGGCGTTGGTCTATTTTTTGGGTCAATATTTTGGTGCTTTCACTGAGAACTCCAACTCAGGATCCAGATCTAGCTATCTACTTTGGATTTCATAGATTCATAAATTAGATACACAGTCTTTACTTAAAGAGCTTGCTGTTTTAAAGTTAATGGCTCCTAGAAGAAGAACTGCTTCTGGAAGGTCCATAGGGACAGTAGTAGCTGCAGAAGGTGTTAGTCTCCAGCAAGGTGAAGTAAATGGTGCTAACTTGGGAAATCAAGCACCAGGAACCTTAGTCAGCATGAAGTTGTCACCAGGGATGAGATGAATAAGATGGCTGAAGAGATCAATCAAAGAATGAAAAATAGTCAAAAGGCTTTAGTGGACAAACTCAATGCTCTGATAATTCTACAATCAAACCCCGCTCCAAGGGCTATGCCTGAATCAGCAACTGCTATAGAACGAAAAAATTCCTCTGTTTTCGGCTTGCATAGAAGGAACGGAAAGCAGCAACTAAGAAGGGTAACAACATGATGTAACCTAGAGGAGAATGAGAATATCCCACCTGATGCAAGGCAGTCGAATTTGAATTAGAATCAATGGGTCAAAACCCCACAGGAGGACATAGCTGTGAATCTCTCCGTTTTGGAAGATGGAGAGCAGGATAATCAGGTAGAAGAGGATGTCAACGCGTTCAATGACGCTAGAAACGTCCAAACCGCCCCAGTTAGGCCAAATACAAGCTAATGGGGTCCTAGAAAATGGTTCTCTTAAAGACAAGAGAGCATTGGCGTCAACCCACACGCCAAGATCATTTACAGAACCAAACACTTGGTGCAATGGTTAACTATCGCCTCTAGGACTTCCGGACATCAGAGGCATACATGGCAGACATGGTCAAACGGTTGATGGACGAGAGTAAATACCTAAAGGACGATGAATGTGGATCTTCCCTGAGTCGGATTCCTTTTACCGATGAAATATTGATGAAAGATATCTAGACAAATTCTCTATGCAACTATTCCTTCCTACGACGGAACTAAAGACCCAAAACCCCATTTATACAAGTATAGCCGGTACATGGATGGAGCAAATGCTCCAAAGCTGTTTGTTGTCGATGTTTTCCTATTTTCCTGGAAGGAGTGGCGTCTATGTAGTTCACAAGACTCCCTTCAAGATCTATTTCTACCTTTGATCAACTTGCAACAAAATTCTTGGACTAGTTTAGGCTCCATACCATGCAATCAAAGGACGTCATGTCCCTATCCGGGTTGGTCCAGGGATGCAACGAATCACTAAAATCTTTTATGAACCGGTTCAATACCGCCGTGACGGAAGTGAGCAACCCTAATGAGGATATGATTTTTATGGCGCTAGTCTGTGTTATTCACCCGGAGACGGAGTTCGGAAATTGGATTAAGATGAAGCAACCTACTAACAGGAATGACTTCAATCGCAAGGCAAGCCAGCATTTGAGATTGGAGGAAGCACAAGAGTTGGAAAGAAAGGCTCCTAGTGTACAAAATATGAGCAACGGACAAAATGAGGTGGCGATATATCAAAATGCACGCAATGTTGGAACTGCCTAAGGAGCCGCAGGAAAGAGCGGGAACCAGAAAAGAAAAAACCAGAACTCTGATAAGAGAAATAATATTGGAAACAACAAAAATTTTAGGGAATTTAGAGAAGAAGAGTACACTTCACTAAACACACTCCAGAGAATATTTATCTTGTAACGCAAGGGACTGAAAAATATAAGAAACCCCCAGGAAAGAAGCAACTGAGCAGCAAAAGCGCTCAGGAAAATTCTGCCTCTTCTACGATACGCATGGTCACAATACGAACGAATGCCGCCACCTGAAGAATCTCATTGAGGAGTTGATCCGAGACAACAAGCTTCAACAATATGTGAAAAAGCCACAAAAACTCGGCCAGGCTGTAGTCCCTCGACCCCCTAAAGAGCAAAGGAATCAATATGGAACTAGCGGAGAAGGATCAAAACAAACTGATCAGAGGCTTATTATCGAAACAATATTTGGGGGACCACATCTCGCGTAAAGAAGTTGGGGAGAGATGGAGCAATATGCGAATTCGTTAAAGTATGCCCTGAAGGAATCATGTTTGGTAATACATGATGAAATTCCGGTCAAGCAGCAAGGGTTCTGAGCGATGACGTAGTGTTCCGAAATCGAGACACCGAAGGGATTGAAGCTCCGACTCTGGACCCAATGGTGGTGACAATAGGAATCGGGCCTGCCGTGGTCCGACGACTGCTGGTTGACAGTGGCAGTTCAGTTAATATACTTTTAAAACGTACTTATGATCAAATAAATATTGGTATGAAGAGCGTGTCCACGTGCCAAAAAAAGAGGGTTTACCGAAGAACCCAAACAACCAGTGGGAGAAATAGACCTACTGGTGGATCTTGGAGAGGGCGAGTGAATGGTCACCCTCATTCAGACCTTTGTAATCGTGAATGAAATGTCAGCATACAATGCATTCTTACCCGCACAAGCCAACTTTAGAATAACATTGGTCCAATGGTGCCTTGCAATGAAGTTTCCTACCGATCATGGAGTCGGAATTGTGAAGGGAGACCAAAGCGTCGTCCGGGAATGTTATATTGTGGAACTGCGCAAGTCATGAAGAGAGGACAAAGGAAAGGATGTGGGAAAAACACTCCACATCTGTGAATCCTCCGAATACTATAGAGGGGACCATAGCCAATTGAACAAGGCTTTGGACCTTATAAAGAAGATTCTCGGAGGGGGGGGGGGGGGAGCGGGCCGCACCAACAGAATTGACGATGTCTGTCCCAGTTTATATGGATGACCCAACGCGGGTCCTGAAGATTGGATCGCATCTTGGAAACAAGATGCGATCGGAACTAACCAAATTCCTCCACGCCAACTTGTACGTACTTGCCTGGACACACTTCGATATGTGCGGAGTGTCACCTGAAATCGCCTGCCACGCGCTTAATATCGACCCCAAATTTACTCCTGTAAGGAAAGAAATGTGCAGCTTGGGCCCTGAATGATCCAAGGCATTGAGGAGGAGGTAGATAAACTGAGGGCTAATGGCTTCATCCGAGATGCAACTTACCCTGAATGGGTATTGAATCTAGTCCTAGTCAAGAAATCTAATGGAAAATGTCGGACTTGTATTGATTTCTCGGATCTCAACAAAGCCTATCCAAAGGATAGCTTCTCGCTCCCTAGAATTGAACAGGTGGTGGATAGAATAAGGGGACATGAACTGCTGTCTTTTATGGACGCATACTCGGGCTATAACCAAATCCTGATGCACGGACCATACCAAGAGAACACCATCTTTATCACCGACTTGGGACTGTACTACTACTACCGAGTGATGCCTTCCGGTTTGAAAAATGCAGGGCAACGTTCCAAAGGCTAGTGAACACTATGTTCAAACGCCAAATTGGGATGACTATAGAAATTTATGTGGACGATATGTTAATCAAATCCCGAGTAGCTGTTAATCATCTTGATAACCTTGCTGAAATGTTTGAAATACTTTGAAAATATGGAATGAAACTTAATCCACTCAAGTGCCACTTCGGAGTAGCCTCAGAATTTTTTTTGGGATTCATCGTAAGTGCTCGGGGCATCGAAGCAAATCCAAAGCAAATAACAGTGCTACGAGAAGTCCAAGCCCCTAGAAACAAGAGAAGATTTCAAAGCTTGAACAGAAAGGTCACAGCACCGAGCCAATTCATCTCCAAAGCTATAGACAAGTGTGTACCATTCTTCGATGCACTGAAAAAGGGAAAGAAAAACTTTGAGTGGGAGGAAGCCTGCCAGATTGCTTTTGAGGAATTGCTACGACATATGGAAACTCCCTCAATCTTATCAAAACTGATCAATGGGAAAATTTATTCGTTTATTTAGAAGTCTCCTCACACGCGCTAAGTCCCGCTCTTGTGCGAGAAGAGGTGAGAATCCAGCGACCCATATATTACATTAGCAAATGATTCACCGAAGCTGAAAAGAATTACCCAAAACTAGAAAAGCTAGCGTATTGCCTTTTGGTCGCGTCTCGAAAGGTACGATCTTACTTCCTGGCTCACCCAATTAAATTGTTGATTGATCAACCGTTAAAGCAAATTTTATACTGATCCAAAACTTCGGGGCGACTACTCAAGTGGAACATAGAATTTAGTCAATATGATGTTACATACCATCCAAGGAAAGCAATCAACGGGCAGGCATTGGCTGACTTCATTGCCAAGTTTACCATAAGAGGCGACAGGGAGGAAAGTTAATCAGAAACAGACACAAAATGGATTATTTTCATCAATAGCGCATCGAACAACTTCTGTTCGGGCACAGGGATAATGCTTGAAACCTTCAAAGGGCGAGCCATTAGCTATGCTTTATGCCTGGAATTCCCAGCTACTAATAACGAAGTGGAGTACGATGCACTGATTGCAGGATTGAGGGTTATGAAAGAACTCAAAATAAAGTTAATCCATATATATAGCGACTCCTAGCTGGTCGTATGTTAAGTGAAAGGAGAGTACCAAGCGTGTGGAGAAAATCTTGCCCCATACCTTTCCAAAGTACAAGAATTGCTAAGCGATATCGAGTACTACACCATTACTCACATCCCGCGGGAGAAAAACACCAAGGCAGATTATCTGGCCAAGCTGCAAGTTTTGGAGAAGCCCAATCATTGGGATTGGTTTCGGTGGAAATACTAACCGACCTAAGCATCGACGAAATGGACGTGGAATGGATTTTCGAGACCACCATCGAACTGGACACATGGATGACACTGATAAAATACTATTTACTTATGGAAACCCTTCCAACTGATCGAAATCAATGAAAGAAGCTCCTCGAAAGGCATCGTGGTTCGTGATACAAGACAAAATACTCTATTGAAGGGGATTCTCGACCCCTCTCCTTAGTTGCATGACCGATGATAAAACATGACAAATCCTGAAGGAAGTACATGAATGTGGGTGTAGAGACCACACCGGGGGGCAGACACTGGCAAAGAAAGTCCTTCCTTACGGGTACTTCTGGCCAACAATAAATCACGATGCCACAGATCACTCTAGGAGGTGTGATCGCTGTCAGAGGTTCAGCAAAATAAAGGGAACTCCTTCAATGGAACTGACGTAGATGGTCTGCCCATGGCCATTTGCAATATGGGAGATCAATTTGATTGACGTCCTTCCAATAGCCAAAGAAGGAGCCAAATATGCTATAGTCGTCGTAGATTATTTCACAAAATAGGCCGAACCGCTGGCTACTATAATCACAAAGAAAGCTATTGACTTTGTTGCTAAAACATCATTTGCAGGTTTGGCGTACTGCAAAAAATCATCACTGACAACGGAACATAATTTGAAAGCACCGAGTTCAAAGACTTTTGCAGGCGCTTCCGAATTGAAAAAAGCTTTTCCACAGTGGCTCATTTAAAGGAAAATGGGAAAGTGGAAGCAATAAACAAGATCATCAAGTTCATCATCAAAAAGCGATTGACAAAAGCAAAGGAAACTGGGTTGATGAGCTTCCACTTATACTATGGGCTTACAGAACTACACACAAAGCGGCAACCGACCACACTCCGTTTGCATTAGCATATGGTTCGGAAGTGATGATTCCTGTTGAATTATAAGTCCATTCCCACCAAAGGAAGAATTTCAATCAAGCACAAAACGAGCAACTCCTACTCGAGTCGCTAGACATGGTTGACGAAAAAAGAGAAGAAGCATCAAAATTCCTTGTGTTGCCTGAAGATAGGCAATACCAATAAAAATCAAAACTCCTCGTATTTCCGAAGATAGGAAACACCGAGGAGCACCAAAGTTCCTTATGTTGCCCGAAGATAGGCAACACCAAGAAAAATCAAAACTCCTCATGTTTCCCGAAGATAGACAACATCGAGGAGCACCAAAGTTCTTTGTGCTACTCGAAGATAGGAAACGCGAAAAAAAAATTGAAACTCCTCGTGTTGTCCAAAGATAGGCAACACCAAAGAGCACTAAAGTTCCTTGTGTTTCCCGAAGATAGGCAACACCAAGAAAAATCAAAGCTCCTCGTGCTGCCTGAAGATAGGTAACACCGAGGAGCACCAAAACTCCATGTGTTGCCCGAAGATAGGCAACACCAAGGAAAACCAAAATTCCTCGTATTGCCCAAAGATGGGCAACACCGAGGAGCACCAAAACTCCTCGCGTTGCCCAAAGATAGGCAACACCAAGGAAAACCAAAACTCCTTGTGTTGCGTGAAGATAGACAGTACCGAGGAGCACCAAAATTTCAAATCCTCATGTTCCTCGAAGATAGGAAACACAGGGCAAGAAACCACGCATTCACTATCAGCGCAAACCGCTCCCGTGACCAAGAGTAACAAATGTAATGACAACAAAATTAGAATGCTGCAAACCAAATGAAAAGCCTCGACTACAGATACTTAAGGGTTAAAATTTACACGCTCAAGTTGCAAAACTTCTAGAGATAAGAAATAAAAAGGGAGGACTAAGTTATAACTTAGCCGAATTTTCACAGATGATTTTTAAACCCTAAGTTATCGGCTACTTGAAAGTTGTTTGGAATGAACAACCCTATGAACTAGGGGATACACCTATACTAAGACAAAACCAAACAAATACAATAAGCTCACAGGTTTCGTCACTCCAAACAATAATAAGTTCACAAGTTATATCCCGAAGTTTTCAACTTCCAAAGTTCTACCCTAATGTTTTACCAACTTCCAAACAAAAATTTCTAAAACTTAGAAATTTTTATAAATTTTGTGAATTTCTAAAAATCTTTGAAATTTTTATGAGTATGTGAATTTCTAGAAGTAGATTTTTAAAACTTAGAAATTTTTATGAGTTTTGTAAGAGTAAATTTCTAAAACTTAGAAATTTTTACAAGTTTTGTGAACTTCTAAAACTTAGAAATTTCTAAACAAAAATTAATTCCAAATAAGAATTATTAAAGCTTAGAAATTTTTCTATAGTATTGTGAATTTCTCAACAGAAATCTTCTAAGTGCCGTCAATCTCTAAGTTCTATTAAAATTATATTACTTCGAATGAAGGACTTTGGCTATAATCATAGAACTAGCAAAGTATGAAATGAAACAAGCACAAGTACACAAAGCATATACGAATAGACAAATAAAAATAAAGTCAAAATATCATTGTATTACTTATGATTTTCTGTACATAGGATATAAATGCGGGGGTCGTACCCACATAACATTTGCCAACAAAGAAAAAATATAGACTCTATAATCAGGACACAAAGTGCAGACTCTGCACTTGAACAAAATGGCTCAAAAGGAAGAAAAACACACACAAGTCAGGTTTCTTGCAAGTTGTAAGCCAAAACCAAGTCCATCGAAGCAACGGCCACTCAACGCTTCTTGCCACCGCTACCTTTTCCACCTTTGGTTGCTAGTTTCTACCTCTTTTCGAGAGAAGTGGCACTGCCAGTAACATCAATGAACACTTCGGTGGCGATCTCCTCGTCCTCCTCAGAAATCTTTTTAGGAAGGCCTTCCTTCCCTTACATTTTCTCAATTTTTGGGAGCTCTTCGAAGCCTTAACTGCCTCCACTCTTTCCTTTTTAATGGCAACTAAGTCTTGTGGAGTCTTCTATGGCTGCTCCGTCGGCATCTTCTGCTCTATAGCCTCAGCTGTAGTTCTATCACCTTCTAGAGATGCCGAAGGGTCGTCCAAGCCATGGAGCGACATAATCTTCTCGGCCTTTGGCTCCAGTTGTGAACTAGATGTAGATGTGAGAACTGGAGCAGGAACAGATACAATCTCAGAGGAGGTGAAAATGGCAGCATGGACAGGCGTCGAAGTAGCTGGCACATCAACAAGAAGAGTGGATGGACCTATGAGATCAAAAAGGAAAGCATTAAACTACTCTTGCTCCTGTGGCATAAGATGGAGGCTCCCAAAGTCGGGATAAGCATGGACGTTACCAGCACCTGAGGAAGGATCATGAACGACAACCTCAAACTCATCGCCTTCTTTGGAGGGCTCCACCACTTGAGGAACAACATCGAGCCCTGAGCTTGTTGGCTGGTCATAGAGCTACTCCGACGGTCTGCCCATGCTAGAGATAGAAGGCTTGGCAAGCACGCCGGTGGCAGTTATCAAAGCGGCTTCGGTGGCCTCCCTCTCTCGCTCAACCCAAAGGATCTCCTGACCCTCAAGTAGCATCTTCTTGGACTCCTCATTGAGATAAGCATCCGCAACTCTTGATCTGTATAAGTGGGATAAGATTTCTTCCCAAAAAAGAACAAGCGTGCGCGGATACTTCGGGTTGAGGTAGCCAAGGCTCCCCTGATGCATTAAGAAGTTGACATAAAAGTTCAGGATTTTGGCGTCCAACTTCTCCATTTTCCGATCAAAAGCATGTTGAAGGACCAAATAATCTGCTGTCACGTCAACCTTCTAAATCTCAGTAGCATTATTGTCGACACTGATCTGTGTAATATGAGCCTGTAACTTTTGGATAATATCGGCTTGGTCGGAGATCGTTTTATTGTGCCCCTCGACGATCAGATCATAGTTAACGATTATTTTCCGATGAGCTTCGATAATGGCATTGCAAGCAATCACTTCCTCTTTTAATCACCTCCTCCGCGTGAGTCTTTTTAATTTCGACTCTCTTGACGATCTCGACCTTCTCATGCACCTCCTTTAGCTCTTTCGTCAGGCCAATAGTTCTCATACGTTCTCAGAGCGTCGTTTGCTTCTCCTCCTCTAATCGTCTAATTTTAGCGTCCCGATCAGCCAATGCCCTTTCAAAATCACCTTTCTCGGTTTCAAAGGAGAGGATCTCTTGATAACTATTCTTATTTATGTTCGCTAGCGGCTTGCAAAGCCTTTTCCATTTCTCAGCTTGTTCTAGGTCATTTTAGGTAGCTTAGAGATGCAACACTAAGGAATCCTTGCGAACAAGATGAAGGTCCATGTCAAACTTTACTCCTCTTAAGAACCAACCCGGAAGAGCCGCTTCAAGCTTATGGAGGGCCGTAGGAAGAGTGTAGGTCTCCGGTGGGGATGAGATGCGCCAGGGGCAGCAGTAACAAGGAGGAAGATGAAATATATGTTGGGGGCAGAATCAGTGTAGAAGAGATAGGAATCTCTTGACCCACGGAAGTGTGTTTCGAAGCCAGTTCTGAAGGATAGGAGCAATGGTCAAACTTTGGTTTCTTTGAAGCCTCGTCTCTTTCATCATAAGACCGTCTCTTCTCATACCCACCTCGATGTGAGGGTGCTTTATCTCTCTCCTTGTGGCGGCAAATTTCAGCCCCGTGTTCTTTTCTTTGCATATACTTGTCTTCCGTTTCCTGGACTTTGTGGCAGCTAAAGGAACGTTTCGAGTACCTCTGTGAATCGATATAATCCTCGAAGTCATCGTAGAAGCCTTGCCCTCTCGTCATATCTGGAATAAAGTGTACATGAAAGATTTCATAAACACAACACGAGTTAGGAAAATATGTAAGGGAATGAAAGAATAGAATAAGTGTAATCCTAGTGTGATGTGTCGTGCATCTTTGATATGGGCCTAAGGCGTCGTCACAAACCGGATCGAACGACTATCGAATGGGGGATCGGATTGGCTTCAATTGTTATAGGCAGAGCTGGGCTGAATAATGGTTCGATATCACCTGAACAGGATGGCGTCATGTTGAATTTGAAATCTCACTTCATAAGCGCATCAAAATCAATGGATACATCGCTAAAATCTCCAAGGTCCGCCCCGACATTTCTTACTAGGAGAATCTTGGCATCTACTAGTTTCCCGAACTTTGCCTTTGTCACTTGTGTTAGAAAGGGGTAATTTCGAAAGAACGAGACTCATTCTCAGAGTCTCATCGCTAGAATCCGAGCCTTCACCTTCCGATTTAGACGAAAAATAATCATTGACCTTGGTTTCACCGCTACTACTTTCAAACTTCCCCACCTCTTTCTCTGAGTTCACCACGGCTTTGCCTTCTTTATGTGCGGGCTCGTCCTTCGTTTCCTCCGGGATGGAAGGCATTCTTGCTGAACAACTCAGACTAGCCACAACGGTTTTTTCCTTCTGATGGGCTTCATCAAGTGATCTTTCGAGCGGGCTTCCTATCTCCCAACCTTCATCGGAATCATGCAACGAAGAAGAGGGTCTTTCACGAACTCTGGGTCGACCAGGAGAGGGAGCTTCGATTTGACCGACGGATCTACCTGGAGCCAACTGTTTGTATTGGCGCAACTTCTCATCGGCCAACAAGACTTTAACGTATCGCTCCTCGGCATCGATAGCCTTTAATGTTTGGCAAATTTCATTAAGAGCACTTCAAAGTTTGGCAAACAGGAAAGAGAAGCTTACCCCCTATCGTCCATCGACGGTTGAACCCTTCGGGGAACCTAATGAAGAAGTACTGCGTCTTAAACTGTGATAGATTGCTTTGCTACTTCAAGATGATCTTTGGGTTCCTCTGGGCTTCGATTATGATCAAAGAGGGACAATCATCTCTCCTTTTGAATGCCAGGAAATATCGCAACTCAACAAAACTCGTTGCGTGGTGGAACGTCCGCATGAAAAGGGCGTGCAAGCAAAATCATTGAAGGGAGGCACGGCTCCGTTCAAACACATGTATCCATGGTAAGCGGTGTACCCCGAGGGAGCAATATGAGCAAACTCATCATTCACAGCTAGACGCATATCTTCCTCGAGAATCCCATGTTGCATACATATATTATGAAGAACCTTAGCAGAGACCACTAACGAGGCTCATTTTGGTGGATTGAGAAGAATTCAAAAGTGTAACAACCCGACTTCCTACGCCTAGGAAGACGTATCGTTTTTAAGAAAAGAAAGAGATGAGAAAGTAGAACAGATAGAGAAGAAGAAGAAACAACAACAGAATCTCAACAGCGGAACGAATAAAATATAATATATCACATAAGAGAATACATAGTATCATATACATCAGAGTTACACAGACAATACAACACATACTAGACAGTTAAAAACACCTGTCTAGTTAATACAACTCAAACATCACAGAGATATAACACAGCGGAAATACAGAATAAACACTAACACAGCGGAACCAATATATATATATATATATGTATATATATATATATATATATATTTATATATATGCACACACGCTGAATCCTCCTGCTCCATTTGCTCCTCCAGAATTCGTCAAAGCTAACCTGAATCCCTTGGCTACCCGTAAAAATTTGGGTACCCGAGAGTTTATAAAAAACAAAAATAAACTCCGGGTCAGACGTGGGTCTGGTATGAGTAACAAGTTAAGTTGCTTAATTTTGAAAATCCTTTGAAAACAAAAGGTATCACGTAAGACTCCCCACAAATAAACATGGGAAAGTTTTTACCTTACGCTATCCAAAACATTTGATAGGAAATTCTGTGATATTATAATAGGTCTAGGGTTTTCAAGTAAATAGAAAATAGCCGAAATTGTTACATCTATTAAATTCCAGCTACTAGACACAAAAGTGGGTAATACAATCAAAACCGTTGGCACTTATTGGATTTTGGATTCCATACAATGGCAGGGCTACTGGGGTACCGCCCGTCACAGTACGTGGCGTAGATCAACGTACCGAGGATCACTCCCGACCCCCTGCAACACAAGGCCGGAACCATTTCTTACTGAACAGTCCCGAACAAGATAAACCCCGGCAGTTGTCATGATCAACCGCACACACAGCCGAAAATAAGGGACATCTAGACAGGGGAATTTCCTTGTCCTGCTTGGGCATGACCCACCTAACCTTGCTGCACCTCCCCTGTTTTAGCCATTCCCGGTTGATGAGGCTTGAGGTTACGATTACCTTTAGAGAACATAATTCTTAGAATGCTCATCGTCCGCCTGACGATGTGTTGAAAGCATTCAATCCATACAAGTTCGTTCCAGGTTCGAACGAAACCGAAGGCATTATCTCGTTACACTCATTTTGGAATCACCCTCAGAGTTAACGACGACAGCCCTTGCATTCTGAATCTCCATCTTCACTTTAGATTCATGACCTATCGTTAATTTGGAATCGATGTGGTTTTCGGATGTTCCAAATGTGGAAACCCGATCCCGGTCTCATCGAATTCCAAAACGTGTCTTTTAAGGCCAAGTTGTCTATTTAGTCTTAACAGATTAATTCAATATAATCAACATACACACAGATGGATAATTCACAATATAACAATAGAATCACAGATAATCTCATAAACAGATAATCAATATTATCATATTTAAAACAAGCATCCATGACACATAGCTATTATTCATGTCAGATCATAATCATCAAATGAAATATCAATATCATTCATCCTTAAGCAATGATTTATAATCATACCATTTGTAATTTGTAATTAATTTAAAATGAATTAAATTAACTACCTCTATCTCTAATTAATTTAAAGTAAATTAAATTAATTACTTCATCTATAAATCCTACTTATACAATCATTAATTAATTATAAATCAAATTAATTAATCATTTTCTAAATATTCATCTTGATTAAGCACCTTTGATTAATCATTCACTAATTACAATAGGTAATTAGTCTTTAATTAATTTTACAAATTAATTATCCTAAATTATTTATAGTAATTCACATTTAATTACTTTATTTATTCATTAAAATATAATTAATTACATTTATCCTTAATTAATTACATTATTGAATTATGTATTAATTAACCAATTCTTAATTTACATCATTAATTATATTAATTAATGATCTCTAATTTAGATTTAAATAAATTACTTTATTTAATTTATTTCATTGAATGATTAATCTTTAATTTAACACAATTATTAATCACCTTTGATTAATATCAACCAGTAATTAATTACTCTTAATTACTCATATTAAATAATTAATTATTCCCATAATTAATTATCTCCACTAAATAATCCCAAGATTAATTATAAAAGTAATTATCCAAATTACTTTATTAACACATCATCTTTCATTAATTACATTCAGTAATTAACATTAATTTCTTTCTTAAGTAATTTTGCTCCATTGCATGCACTAAGTAATTACACTTATCAATTTAGCAAATGATTTTCTTAAATTAATTAAAATAAATTAATTAACTTAAATTAATCATTTATCAAAATTAATTACAATAAGTAATTAATCCCTTAATTACTTTTATCACGTAATTTAACCATTAACAATGGATTATCTAATTAATCTGATTAATTATCAAAATTAATCTTATTAATAAATTATTTAGTAATCTTTATTTAATTATCTTTATTAACTAATATCATCTCTTAATTTACTTCTTAATTTATCTTTATTTATAAATTAATCTAAATTATTAATTTATAAATTTATTAAATACACCATTCTTTTATTATCTTATTAATTAAATCATTTAATACCTTAATTATTCTTAAGATAATTTATTTCTTATTTAATGACTTAATTAATATAAAAGTGTATTAGAACATTATACTTTTAAATTCAAATCCAAATTTCATTCTGAATTTAAGATTCAAAAGAATTATTTATTAAACATTATTCAAATTTAAATTCAATTTATAATCTTGTAAATAACATTAATCTCTAATTTAAATTTTCGAAATACATTAATATTTAACTTACAAATTTTCAAGTTAAACAATTTATTTACTTTCCATTTAAAAACTTTTCTCAACACATTTACTTTCGAAATTATTTTATTTGAACTTATCTTTAACAAAAACTGGTGTATTTTCAGATTTTAAATTCGAAGTAAACTCGAATCCATCAATTTATCTTTGTTTTTAAAACTTTGATTTAAACTTCCCTTTAACAACTTAAATTAAGAATTTTGATTTTTCAAAGCCAAATCTATTTTAAAACCTTAAGATTCAATATTCATTTGAATCAATACTTTTAAAATTTAAATTTAAACTATTGTTAGAGCTTTTATTTCAGGTTTAAACAATTTTGTAAAAAATCTGGAAATTCCAGGTTTGTAAACCCGAAACTTATTTAAATATTTAAAACTTTATTTTAGATTTCAAAATATAGGTTTGAATTCATTCTACAAACTGAATTTAAACTTAGTTTAAATCTATTATTTATTTCTTTAAATAGGTTGCATTTGAACTTGTTTTTTTTTTTTACAATCAAACTTTGCTTCCAGTTTACTGCCAGAACAAATACTGGCGCGACACAAACCAAAACACGCTCCGAGACCTCACACCCTTTGCTTCGAGTCACCTACTCGAGTGACTCGAGTACGTCCCGAGACCAAAAACCCTGCACCTCCCACTGTTGCCTCAACTCCAAAATGAGCACGGTGCACGTGCACCGTGGCCCCAGCCAACTCCGTCCATCCACACGAACCTCTCCACGTCGACAACCACCACCAGTCACGACTATGACCACCCAAAAACATCACGGCAACACAAAACAAAAATGGGTTCGAAAACCCAAACCTGGAACACAACAACTCCTTCCCCTCTCGAACCTGTCAACGCCGCATTCTCCCAACCCCGACCATTTGTTGGTCAATGGCCCCGGCCACGAACTCATCTTCAACCAAGCTACCAACTTCCAAGACCGCGTTGAACTCGACGCTTCGTGGCGTTCGAACCGACCCAATAAACTCCACTCAACCCAAACTAGGTAAAATTAGGTTTACAGAAAATATTTCATCGCCGTTGCCACCACGCCAAACTGCACCACCTACCACCATTTTTCCCATCACCGCGGTAAGCTTCTCCACCTCCTCACACAACCCGACCACCTCCAAATGCACAGATCACCAGAAATCACAGTTTTGACCCATTATGCTCAACCCAAAATTACACCTTCAATACTTAATTATAAATAGTGCTTTTAATTTAAAAAATCAAGTTTTTGTTTAGTGTTTTAGTTTATATGCCTGAATTAAGTAATTATGAAGTTTGGGTTTTACCAAAACTTGAGTTTTCACTGTTCTTATTATCTTTCCAGAGAAAATTTGAATTTTGTTTAGCTTAAATAAAATTTTAACATCTCTTTTGTAACCAAACAATCAAATTTTATTTTGATCCTGAGTCCTAACAATAAGTGGATCAAGCAGTAGGGATTTTTAAACTACTCCGGGTTTGAAAATTTTAGAACAGAGGTGTTCTTCAGGTATTTATAAACACATATGCGTCACACATCCAAACATACACTGAGATACTCTCAAATATATACATACAAACCTACTTCAGATATAAATAAAGCAACCATTTTTATATTTGAGTTTGACAAAAAATGTTACTCACAGCAATGGAAAACAAAGCAAGTTTATCATGAAACAGTTTCGATTTGCAGGCTTGAAACATACAATAATTTCCATCTCACAATTATCCAGAGAAAAATAAATATATCAATATTCATTCAATATATTCAAGCATTCAAATATTAGCATGCATCATCTTTTAAAACTTAAGAAATTTAAGAGTGTTACTCACCTTGCTTTTGGGAAAGAGACAGAGCATTCTTTTTTTTTTTTGAAACAACTTGAACTTTAAAAACTGGAAATGTTTTACTTGATTTTTCCTTTGATTCTCCTTGCTTTCTTCAGTTGTAATATTACTAAGTTTGTATAATTGAAAATGTTTTCCATTGTTCTTTGTTTCAGGTTTTTAATGAATGAACTAAAAAAAAAGTATGCATATATAAAAAAGTTCAGGGGAGGGTGGCATCTGAGACAAGCAATTTGCAGATTATATTTGTGTTTTGTTTTATTAGGCCAAATCTTTTAATTAGGAGGCTGAGTTGATTTTAAACAGTTCGAAATGATTTTATTATGTGCTAAGAAATGAAAGCATTAAATGCAAATGTACTATATGTTTACACTAATCTTATCTTTTGTACAAAGATATTTTCTAATGCCGGCATATGTTTAGATATTGTACTTAATGTCTCCTATTACCATGTTAATCATAGATATTTTATTTACTTTGCACTTCTTTTACAAGCAACCTGCATATGTCATTTTCTTTTGTTTTGTTTCTTTTCATACTTTGCTACTTGCATAATATTACTTACAGGTTATACAATTTTTACTTGCCTGCATATCTATTTTTTTCTTACTTTATTTTGTTTTATTTGCCAACATAATTATTGTATAGACATGATTACATGTTTCCTTTTTTTAGCTTTGCATTTTATTTTACATGTTTATATTCTTGCCTTGTATATTTTCTTTACAGGCTGCATTTATATTTATCTTACTTTGTTTATTTTTGCTTTGCTTTAAGTACTTTATTTCAATATTTGTTGTGAATTTTTAACTTATGTACTTATGTTAACCTTATACATTTGATTTATTCTTAAGTTAAATATTTATAAAGTTTACTTCATTTTAAATTTACAAACCATAGCTTTACAAAATACTTATATATTTATAAATGAATTTAAAATAACAATTTCTTTTATATTAAAATCTATTGATAAAAATATTGCATTATTGTTATTGTTTTAAAAAAAATCACTCATTACTAATTTAAAATGATTCATAAATGAAATCACTACATAAATAAATTACTTATTTTATAAAGTTGAAGTAAAAAGAACAAAACAATCTTTTTATTTAAATTTAAACTCTAGGCTAAAATCATTTTAAACAAATTAAATTTTATCTTGAGTATTTTAAAGATCATATTATTATTTATACAATATTAAATTTCCAAATTATCAAAAATAATAGAATTAGAAAATATAATTTTATCTATTAAATTTAAAAATCTATTTATAATATATACCAATATATACATATATACATTATAAATAGAAACAATTTAAATTAGCTTTTAAAAGATAAATTACCAGTTAAATATTTATTTAAAAGAAGATGATTAAATCTATTTTAATATTATTAACAAATATTATCAAATCAATTTGACTTTTTAATGTAGATTATTAAATTGATATCGTCCCAAATTTCCGGGATATCTCATTCTTCCCCCCTTAAAAGAATTTCGTCCCCGAAATTTAAAACAAAGGTAATTTAATAATCTACTTAAATATTTAATTTTAAAAACACAAGCATATATTAATCATATGCTAACAACTATAGCAACCAATTCATCCAAACAATCAAATCTAACTATCTAGACAAAATCCCGAATAGAATCTTCTTGAGTTTCCCTAATAAAAATACCGGGATACTCGCTCTATAGAATCCAAACAATCAATACTATTAAGCTACATAACTTCCACTCACCTAGATCTACAAAACAAGGCGGGATATCAGACTACAGGCAAGTCTAAATCAACAACTACAACTCCCTGAACTGCTGATTCTACAACCAGAGATAGATCTTACACGTACTCCCTCAGAGATACGTGAAACACAACAAATTCCAGTTATCCAAACTGACAATTCAATCCTGAAGACCAAACACTTAACCAAAATTAAATCTCCCATTTCAGAATCCAAATTCCTCCGTCTCCTATCCACAAAGCTCTTCTGATGATCCTGGACCATCTACATCCTTCCTGATCAGCTCAACCCTTGCTGATGCTCCTAGAAATCAACTGGACCCAAAAACAATCTAACAAAATGATCTTTCCAAGATCGAAAAAAAACTCAGAACACACTCTAACTAACCCAAAATCAGAAGGCTGATCTCACTTCTCACATCCAGAAAAGATAAAACAGGTGCACTCCAATCTGGCCTCAGATTCTGAAAAATTTCCTGTAGAACTCTCCAATCCAAACATTGCAACATCCTATAGCTTCCTAGCTAAACAGCTTCCATCATGCTTCCACTGCGCAACTCTGATCGAGCAGATGAAAATGCTGACGATGAACTCAAGCACAGACTGGACATCACATTCCAAAAATAAAACTCAGAAGTTCCTCCAAAATCCGAGCTACTTCACTAAACTCAACTAATCATCCAATCACTAAGCTGGTCCATCGGTACCACTTCTAGAAATCCAGTCGATACCAAACTCAATCTTCAGATATTAGCAAATCTTTGACTCCATGAAGGCATCCAGAAAAATCTCCAAAACATAAGAGAACACTCAAACTATCGCAAGTCTCTTTTGCGATCAATCCAGCCTAATCCCAAAGATACTGCTTTCTCTTTACAAATCAGAACAACTAACACTTATGTGGCCAATCCATCGAAGAAATGGATCTACTCTATTGCTTCTGAAGTTATCTCAAGAAAACTGCTAAGCCAGAAGACTTCCTAATCCAAAGCTCTTCGAGAAACTCGGACCTCAAAGCATACAGAAACACCCAGCTGAACTCAGCTATACACCAAAGCAGACACTCTTCCTTACTTGTTCCAAAGAAGCATCTTCGGAGACATCCATGGTCAATGTGTCTCATCACACAGCTACTACACCTTGATATATCAAGATATCATGACTGGCTTCTGTCCATCCGACAAATCCAAACTCTAGCTTAACCAAACCACGCTTCAAAAGATGAACCCCGAACCTTAACAGGTTTCCTTCAGAGATCAATGAAATCTTCACACCATCCAAAGCTTACTCGAGACGGTATTAGGTCTACAGTCTCGACGATTACACTTCCAACCTCAGTCATTCAAACTCCAACCATTGGTAGTTGCGTTACACACACCACCACCCTATCTACCTTTATAGCTTGTTGGAAAACCCGAACAGGTAACCCAACAATAGGTAGAAATATATATATATATATATATATATATATATATATATATCAAAATTACAAATACGCTCTCTCAGGAAAGAAATCACTTAAGAGCCTAGGTATTCACTCATCCTAGCGCTCTGATACTACTGTAACGACCCGACTTCCTACACCCATGAAGATGTATCGTTTTTAAGAAAAGAAAGAGATGAGAAAGTAGAACAGATAGAGAAGAAGAAGAAACAACAACAGAATCTCAATAGCGGAACGAATAAAATATAATATATCACATAAGAGAATACATAGTATCATATACATCAGAGTTACACAGACAATAAAACACATACTAGACAGTTATAAACACCTGTCTAGTTAATACAACTCAAACATCACAGAGATATAACACAGCGGAAATACAGAATAAACACTAACACAGCGGAACCAATATATATATATATACACACACACGCTGAAGCCTCCTACTCCATTTGCTCCTCCAGAATTCGTCAAAGCTAACCTGAATCCCTTGGGTACCCGTAAAAATTTGGGTACCCGAGAGTTTATAAAAAACAAAAATAAACTCCGGGTCAGACGTGGGTCTGGTATGAGTAACAAGTTAAGTTGCTTAATTTTGAAAATCCTTTGAAAACAAAAGGTATCACGTAAGACTCCCCACAAATAAACATGGGAAAGTTTTTACCTTACGCTATCCAAAACATTTGATAGGAAATTATGTGATATTATAATAGGTCTAGGGTTTTCAAGTAAATAGAAAATAGCCGAAATTGTTACATCTATTAAATTCCAGCTACTAGCCACAAAAGTGGGTAATACAATCAAAACCGTTGGCACTTATTGGATTTTGGATTCCATACAATGGCAGGGCTACTGGGGTACCGCCCGTCACAGTACGTGGCCTAGATCAACGTACCGAGGATCACTCCTGACCCCTTGCAACACAAGGCCGGAACCATTCCTTACTGAACAGTCCCGAACAAGATAAACCCCGGCAGTTGTCATGATCAACCGCCCACACAGCCGAAAATAAGGGACATCTAGACAGGGGAATTTCCTTGTCCTGCTTGGGCATGACCCACCTAACCTTGCTGCACCTCCCCTGCTTTAGCCATTCCCAGTTGATGAGGCTTGAGGTTACGATTACCTTTAGAGAACATAATTCTTAGAATGCTCATCGTCCTCCTGACGATGTGTTGAAAGCATTCAATCCATACAAGTTCGTTTCGGGTTCGAACGAAACTGAAGGCATTATCTCGTTACACTCATTTTGGAATCACCCTTAGAGTTAACGACGACAACCCTTGAATTTTGAATCTCCATCTTCACTTTAGATCCACGACCTATCGTTAATTTGGAATCGATGTAGTTTTCGGATGTTCCAAATGTGGAAACCCGATCCCGGTCTCATCGAATTCCAAAACGTGTCTTTTAAGGCCAAGTTGTCTATTTAGTCTTAACAGATTAATTCAATATAATCAACATACACACAGATGGATAATTCACAATATAACAATAGATAACCACAGATAATCTCATAAACAGATAATCAATATTGTCATATTTAAAACAAGCATCCATGACACATAGATATTATTCATGTCAGATCACAATCATCAAATGAAATATCAATATCATTCATCCATAAGCAATGATTTATAATCATACCAATTGTAATTTGTAATTAATTTAAAATGAATTAAATTAACTACCTCTATCTCTAATTAATTTAAAGTAAGTTAAACTAATTACTTCATCTATAAATCCTGCTTATACAATCATTAATTAATTATAAATCAAATTAATTAATCATTTTCTAAATATTCATCTTGATTAAGCACCTTTGATTAATCATTCACTAATTACAATAGGTAATTAGTCTTTAATTAATTTTACAAATTAATTATCCTAAATTATTTATAGTAATTCACATTTAATTACTTCATTTATTCATTAAAATATAATTAATTACATTTATCCTTAATTAATTACATTATTTAATTATGTCTTAATTAACCAATTCTCAATTTACATCATTAATTATATTAATTAATGATCTCTAATTTAGATTTAAATAAATTACTTTATTTAATTTATTTCATTGAATGATTAATCTTTAATTTAACACAATTATTAATCACCTTTGATTAATATCAACCAGTAATTAATTACTCTTAAGTACTCATATTAAATAATTAATTATTCCCATAATTAATTATCTCCACTAATTAATCCCAAGATTAATTACAAAAGTAATTATCCAAATTACTTTATTAACACATTATCTTTCATTAATTACATTCAGTAATTAACATTAATTACTTTCTTAAGTAAATGTGCTCCATTGCATACACTAAGTAATTACACTTATCAATTTAGAAAATGATTTTCTTAAATCAATTAAAATAAATTAATTAACTTAAATTAATCATTTATCAAAATTAATTACAATAAGTAATTAATCCTTAATTACTTTTATCACGTAATTTAACCATTAACAATGGATTGTCTAATTAATCTGATTAACTATCAAAATTAATCTTATTAATAAATTAATTAGTAGTCTTTATTTAATTATCTTTATTAACTAATATCATCTCTTAATTTACTTCTTAATTTATATTTATTTATAAATTAATCTAAATTATTAATTTATAAATTTAATAAATACACCATTCTTTTATTATCTTATTAATTAAATCATTTAATACCTTAATTATTCTTAAGATAATTTATTTCTTATTTAATGACTTAATTAATATAAAAGTGTATTAGAACATTACACTTTTAGATTCAAATCAAAATTTCATTCTGAATTTAAGATTCAAAAGAATTATTTATTAAACATTATTCAAATTTAAATTCAATTTATAATCTTGTAAATAACATTAATCTCTAATTTAAATTTCCGAAATACATTAATATTTAACTTACAAATTTTCAAGTTAAACAATTTATTCACTTTCCATTTAAAAACTTTTCTCAACACATTTACTTTCGGAATTATTTTATTTGAACTTATCTTTAACAAAAACTGGTTTATTTTCAGATTTTAAATTCGAAGTAAACTCGAATCCATCAATTTATCTTTGTTTTTAAAACTTTGATTTAAACTTCCCTTTAACAACTTAAATTAAGAATTTTGATTTTTCAAAGCCAAATCTATTTTAAAACCTTAAGATTCAATATTCATTTGAATCAATACTTTTAAAATTTAAATTTAAACTATCGTTAGAGCTTTTATTTCAGGTTTGAACCATTTTGTAAAAAATCTGGAAATTCCAGGTTTGTAAACCTGAAACTTATTTAAATATTTAAAAATTTATTTTAGATTTCAAAATATAGGTTTGAATTCATTCTACAAACTGAATTTGAACTTAGTTTAAATCTATTATTTATTTCTTTAAATAGGTTGCATTTGAACTTGTTTTTTTTTTTACAATCAAACTTTGCTTCCAGTTTACTGCCAGAACAAATACTGGCGCGACACAAACCAAAACATGCTCCGAGACCTCACACCCTTTTCTTTGAGTCACCTACTCGAGTGACTCGAGTACGTCTCGAGACCAAAAACCCTACACCTCCCACTGTTGCCTCAACTCCAAAATGAGCACGGTGCACGTGCACCGTGGCCCCAGCCAACTCCGACCATCCACACGAACCTCTCCACGTCGACAACCACCACCAGTCACGACTACGACCACCCAAAAACATCACGGCAACACAAAACGAAAATGGGTTCGAAAACCCAAACCTGGAACACAACAACCCCTTCCCCTCTCGAACCTGTCAACGCCGCATTCTCCCAACCCCGACCACTTGATGGTCAACGGCCCCGGCCACGAACTCATCTTCAACCAAGCTACCAACTTCCAAGACCGCGTTGAACTCGACGCTTCGTGGCGTTCGAACCGACCCAATAAACTCCACTCAACCCAAACTAGGTAAAATTAGGTTTACAGAAAATATTTCGTCGCCGTCGCCACCACGCCAAACTGCACCACCTACCACCATTTTTCCCATCACCGCGGTAAGCTTCTCCACCTCCTCACATAACCCGACCACCTCCAAATGCACAGATCACCAGAAATCACTGTTTTCACCCATTATGCTCAACCCAAAATTACACCTTCAATGCTTAATTATAAATAGTGCTTTTAATTTTATAAATCAAGTTTTTGTTTAGTGTTTTAGTTTATATGCCTGAATTAAGTAATTATGAAGTTTGGGTTTTACCAAAACTTGAGTTTTCACTGTTCTTATTATCTTTCCAGAGCAAATTTGAATTTTGTTTAGCTTAAATAAAATTTTAACATCTCTTTTGTAACCAAACAATCAAATTTTATTTTGATCCCGAGTCCTAACAATAAGTGGATCAAGCAGTAGGGATTTTTAAACTACTCTGGGTTTGAAAATTTTAGAACAGAGGTGTTCTTCAGGTATTTATAAACACATATGCATCACACATCCAAACATACACTGAGATACTCTCAAATATATACATACAAACCTATTTCAGATATAAATAAAGCAACCATTTTTATATTTGAGTTTGACAAAAAATGTTACTCACAGCAATGGAAAACAAAGCAAGTTTATGATGAAACAGTTTGGATTTGCAGGCTTGAAACATACAATAATTTCCATCTCACAATTATCCAGAGAAAAATAAATATATCAATATTCATTCAATATATTCAAGCATTCAAATATTAGCATGCATCTTGTTTTAAAACTTAAGAAATTTGAGAGTGTTACTCACCTTGCTTTTGGGAAAGAGACAGAGCATTCTTTTTTTTTTTTGAAACAACTTGAACTTTAAAAACTGGAAATGTTTTACTTGATTTTTCCTTTGATTCTTCTTGCTTTTTTCAGTTGTAATATTACTAAGTTTGTATAATTGAAAATGTTTGCCATTGTTCTTTGTTTCAGGTTTTTAATGAACGAACTAAAAAAAGTATGCATATATAAAGAAGTTCAGGGGAGGGTGGCATCTGAGACAAGCAATTTGCAGATTATATTTGTGTTTTGTTTTATTAGGCCAAATCTTTTAATTAGGAGGCTGAGTTGATTTTAAACAGTTCGAAATGATTTTATTATGTGCTAAGAAATGAAAGCATTAAATGCAAATGTACTATATGTTTACACTAATCTTATCCTTTGTACAAAGGTATTTTCTAATGCCTGCATATGTTTAGATATTGTACTTAATGTCTCCTATTATCATGTTAATCATAGATATTTTATTTACTTTGCACTTCTCTTACAAGCAACCTGCATATGTCATTTTCTTTTGTTTTGTTTCTTTTCATACTTTGCTACTTGCATAATATTACTTATAGGTCATACAATTTTTACTTGTCTGCATATCTATTTTTTTCTTACTTTATTTTGTTTTATTTGCCAACATAATTATTGTATAGACATGATTACATGTTTCCTTTTTTTAGCTTTGCATTTTATTTTACATGTTTATATTCTTGCCTTGTATATTTTCTTTACAAGCTGCATTTATATTTATCTTACTTTGTTTATTTTTTCTTTTCTTTAAGTACTTTATTTCAATATTTGTTGTGAATTTTTAACTTATGTACTTATGTTAACCTTATACATTTGATTTATTCTTAAGTTAAATATTTATATAGTTTACTTCATTTTAAATTTACAAACCATAGTTTTACAAAATACTTATATATATATAAATGAATTTAAAATAACAATTTCTTTTATATTAAAATCTATTTATAAAAATATTGCATTATTGTTATTGTTTTAAAAAAAACACTCATTACTAATTTAAAATGATTCATAAATGAAATCACTACATAAACAAATTACTTATTTTATAAAGTTGAAGTAAAAAGAACAAAACAATCTTTTTATTTAAATTTAAACTCTAGGCTAAAATCATTTTAAACAAATTAAACTTTATCTTGAGTATTGTAAAGATCATATTATTATTTATACAATATTAAATTTCCAAATTATCAAAAATAATAGAATTAGAAAATATAATTTTATCTATTAAATTTTAAAACAAAACTGATCTATTTATAATATATACCAATATATACATATATACATTATAGATAGAAACAATTTAAATTAGCTTTTAAAAGATAAATTATCAGTTAAATATTTATTTAAAAGAAGATGATTAAATCTATTTTAATATTATTAACAAATACTATCAAATCAATTTAATTTTTAATGTAGATTATTAAATTGATATCGCCCCAAATTTCCGGGATATCACCAAAAGTTAGGAGGAGTGCGGTCCACGATGGTCCCAATCGGGACTAATTGACCATATCGGGCTTGTAAGGTGGATGATTATTCAGCTTCGGTGAGTGCCAGGCTTCGTCCGCTTGACTTACGACATGTGGATGACTGCTTCATTCTATATAACAGAACTCACATCTGAAAACGGTCAGGTAAATCTATCCAATTTTCATAAGTTTCCTCTATCACACTTGAATTCCAAAGCAACATTGACTTGGGATTAGCAGGTCGGATTTCAAGTATAACTGGGTAAAGTGTGGTGTGCTATCTATATGAGATAAAACTTGTTGTCCGAAGCACTGCAAATGCCCTATCCTATATAGATAGTTCACTCGCAATCGAAGGAGAAAAGAACTTCCAACGTTACTTCGTTTTCTACTTTTTACGGCTTGCACACTTGCCCGTTATCGGTCAATGATCAACAACGGATCCATCATCCGAAGCAACATGGAAAACTCTTCTCGCTACAGGGACACCGAGCATATAATAAGCAAGATGAGACTAAGTTCTCTAGAAAATCAAGGTTGATTGGTAATACGTCATGCAAGCAGCGTCTGCAAAACTGGAGACAAGTCAATTCTGGTCTAATGGACGAAGATAGCAAAATGCGTCAAGCCTTGGGCCAAAGCCCAAACGTCATTCCAACAGACAGCTCGAGACTCAATTTACTATCTTCCTCCATTAAACCACAATCAACTCGAACCTTTTGTAATCAACATCGCAAGCAAAGGCCAGACATCAAATCATTGTACCAACATAGCAATTAACGAATCAATTGAGAAAACCCACCTTAAAATGATTAAAAGGCACGAAAAACAGTAATCACGAATCAAACTCTAGATCATTGATCATGAATCAAACTCTAGATCGTTGGCGAGCTAAGGATAGGTCGGTTACAACCCAACAATAAGCTAGGCTTGATTAGGGTTTGAAGAAAAAGGCATGAATGGATCAGTGGAAAATGGATTTGAATGAAGCAATGGTCGAGTGAATGAGTGGTCGCCTGGAATTGAATCGCTGGAGAATTGAGTCACTGGAAGCTAGATCGCGTAGAGATGCAAAGATGGCTCGAGTTAAAGTGAAGAAGCTATGGTCATTTCGAGTATAAGTAGGCAAGCTGAAGCTCCAAAATTTTTGCTAAGTAATAGAGTCACTAGCAACCCGACCCATCATGGTTCACTGGTGACCCAACCTGGCTTTACAGTGAAAAAAAATGTCATGCAGATAGGTTGTTGGCGACCCATCTAACATGGATCGCTAGTGACCCACAAAAAACATGATGGAATAATAAAATGAAAAAATAAATTGTAAATGAAAAATGAAAGTGATGATGATAAAAAATGTATATATGCACTTGAAGGAAAAGAAGAAAGAAAGCTTCATTTATTCATCTCAAACCCGATCGATTACAGCTGTTCATCACTCCAAGGCATGCCGAAAAGTTGCAAGCGGAAATGTAATATATTATGACAAGAAATAGCAGTCAAAACCAAAGAGAGATGGCTGATGAACTAGGCTAACATATTCGTAAAGCTCTATTACCATCACTTGGAAATCAACAAATGGATATTGAAAACGATAAATTCCAGAGCATGCCTTGTTTACAACTAAGACATAATCTAGGGGGCAAATGTTATCTGGGTTTTCAATCCAGTAGAAACTAATAGAAAACAAAACAACCTTGTGTAGACAGGACGGTTTAGGACTTAACCAGAAAAGCTAAGACAAGGGATCAACAAAGGCCAAGCTATATGACTAAGGCAACGACTGGGATCAACGAAACTGTGAGATCTGCATTCTTTTAGCTCAATCAGTAGTTGAACATAAACAGCTAGTGAATTGCCATCAAAACATAAGAGCAACGATAAAAGGCTATGCGGACATCTCCAAGACTAGAATCCAGAAATGTCCTAAGTGCTTAGCTCATCAACGATCCATGCCTCTGCTCAAACCATCAAACGAACTAGATATGGAACACTATTAAAAAGATGCAAAACTTGGTCCGCAAAATGAACCAAGTCGATGGGTCGCCAGCGACCCATAGGCCATGGGTCGCCAGCGACTCATGGTGTTGGTTGGTTTTGTGAGCCAAATCCCTCTAGGTCGCCTGTAAACTACCTGCGATATGATGAAGATAGGCCTGACTCAGAAGCTCTCCGACCTCTATAAATACCATCCTACCTGCAGCAGAAAAAGGTGCTTCTCCGGATTGGTGGCTAGAGCTCTGCTGGAATTAGTCTTCACACTCTACCTCCCTCACAACAATCTCCAATGGAATAACTGTGATTCTCCAGTGAGTTCCTACTCTGGAGATTCAATCTAGCTAAACAATCAAAGCCAATTCTTGTAACAACAATTAGTCTATAATAAAAATATAAAGTGGATGTAAGCTTCATTAACAGCTGAACCACTATAAAAATTCTCTGTCTCCTTTCTTTCATTGTTCTTTTTCTATATCTGTTATCTGCGATATTGCTTTGTCAGAACACTGGTGCTTTCAAACTCAAAACAGGATATTTGTTCATTTTTGTGTCAACACAACTTGTGCTTAAACAAACAAGGGTGCATTTTGTTTCTATTGTTGCTGTAGATGTGTCTTACTAAACTCATTTACTACACTGTATGTAATCAGCTAATGAAAACATGAAATTACATACGTTGTAGATGATGAAGAGGTCAAATGATATCATATTCTTAAAATTTGAAGATCATATTGGAAATTTTGATTTTCCAGTAGAAGGTAATCCATTCTTGTCATGGCATTGAAATGTTATACCCATTTCGCATCTCCTCAGATAATATCTTGATTAGTATCAAATAAAGTAGGGTTTGTTCAAATATTGGCTTAGTATTGACAATATAAAGTTGAGAACTTGTTTACAACTTTGTTGCGGTTTAAAAATTTAAATAGAACATGATTTATTATGTTTTCAAAAAGAAATGTGAAGTAGTAGTGCAACTAAGTCCCGAACCCTTAAAGCTATGACAGTTTAACATTTTGGAATATAGTTTTCATATTTTGTTTACCTTAATGATACATGACATCACTTTGGCTGGTTTAATTTTGAAACTTAATGCATCAAAATATAGCTAAATTCGGGCAAGTGTTTTAATTAATTAAATTATGCAGTGTAGCATCCTGAATTCAGGATCTTTAACCACCTAATTAAACATGTCACCATTGTTATCTGGTAGATTTGTGTATCTTCTTTGGAAATACTATCATGTTTTTGTATGCGTGTTTCACAGGACAAAACGAGCTACCATTAGCACAAAAAAATGTGGATAAAATATAAGAAGGGATAGAAAACACAAAACGAAGAGGACTAATTTGGTGTGAAATTGAATGATGGAGATGCTTGAAGGTGCCTAAGTTCGAGTTACTAGCTTCTCTTTCCCAGGAGTAGAAGCATTTTACCATTTTTACCTAGCCATAATGTTAATTATCATTGTTATTATCCTATCATTATTTCTTATGTGCTTTTAACAATTGAAACAATGTAACCAAGTTATGTTAATCTCCTTTTTTACACATACTTTATACATTGTTGGTAGACGGACAAAAGTTGGATGAAACTGCTAATCTAACCAAAATGTAATCGGAAATTTACCCAAGTATAAGTTAAATGTTCAAAATTCTCATAATTTTTTATTTTACCGCTTTGAAACATTATTATTCGTAGATTTTAATAAAATATAATTTGGTTGGTTTAGTATGGTACGAAATTTGATATCTCTTCAACACCCAAATATTTTGATTCATCAAATATTGAAAAAAGAGAAGAATGTTACTGTTAAATGCTAATTGGGATCAATAATTCCCAAAGCATGAAATGCAAACTTTATTTAACGGAATCTTGTATTATTTTCTAGAATAGCTACCTGTTTTCTATTTTTCTATTTTGACTCTTTTCTAAAATACTATTCCATTTAATTATTTGTTAGTATGGTTAGTTTAATTAGGATTGGTTGAATGAATATTATATATATACATATATATGATATTTTTTGGCTTTTGTAATGCATATGCATTTAATAAAACCCTTACACGATGATGTAAAATGTAATGACCCGGTTTTTCGATGCCCGAAAGTCGACATCAATACGTCCACTGTATCAAACGCCGAACAATCGAATGCCGAAAAACCAAACCATTAGGGTTAAAGAAGAAGAAGATAGAAGAAGAAACAAAAACAATATCAGAATCTCACATTTGGCAGCGGAACAATATATAATAGATAAATGAATAATCTTTTAAAATAAAGAACTATATCAGTTTATACATTACAACATCAGAGTTTACAACAACACAATACAACATTGACAGTCATTATAACTTTCTTAAATGGAAATTTAACTTGCACCAATCCCATACGCAGCAGATACTATATAATATAAGTGATACGTCTCGCCATCCAGCTTGCCTTCTAGTCTCCACAGCAACTTCTTGACTTCGCTCCCGAACAACTGATAATCTGACTCCGGGCTGCCCGTGTGGAAAATTATGGGCACCCAGAGTTTAGAAAGGGAACAATAAACTCAACGCCAGTCATGGGACCGGTGTGGGATCTTAAAAACAGTTATTTGCACAAAGAAAGGAAAAGAAATCCACTATGCTTTTGGAAAATGAAACTACCATAAGGCCTCCCGCCACACATACAATGCAAACGCACAATTGGAGGAGACTTCTCCTTATGACATTCAAACATGCTTGATACACAAATTTCTTTTGATATTATTATTAGTGCACAGTGCAAAAAACATTTTGAAAGTACAATATTAATCTTATCCAGCATACACATTTCGTAGTATGCCTACTATAACTACCATGTTAAATAGCATGTTACCACCACATTCCATGGCAGGTTATGCAACTAAAACCGTACAGGACGTGTATTGTTTCTTTGGATTTCCAACAAATGGTCAGGCTAAGGAACTTCCTATGCCACATGGGTACGCCTCTGGAGGGACGCCTCGAGAAGCTAACCGGATCTCTGCCAACACAAGGCCGAGTTACCTCACGCTTTAATAAAGCTGTAACTAGATAACTCTATAAGTATGCCATCCCCGGTCGTTACCGACCTTTATCCGAGGATCCCAAACCACAAAGCAACAACCACAAAGCAATAAATTTGCAGCAACCACATAGGTTAAATATCTAGGCTCCATACCATGATACCACCTTTTCCCAGAAGGAAATGGACATACCCTGAGGGCACTACCCCCAAATAATGTTGCCGCATCCTTCCTGTTTCGACCATTTCCGGGGTGTGAGGTCCGACGAAGTCTCGTCCACAAAGCAAGGCTTTTCACAAAAGCCATGCTTCGAACAACAAATGATCAGCAACACTTAGCATGCCACATTACTAGTTTGGGAATATATCACTAGTAACTATCAACTACATAACCTCTGAGCTCATACGTCTTACAGAAGGGTGTTAAGCTAAGAGAATAAATTCTCCGCCACCAACATAAATGTATTTGATAGAAACCAACTCTACATCTCAAAGTGTAACGTCACACACACATCCATGCAAGTCCATTCTGGGTTCGAACGGAACGGAAGGCACTTCCAACGAAGCCCTTGCAAATCCAGATAATCCCTAATCACGTACGGACTCCCCATCACAAAGGGTGATATAATCTCTATACCGGAGCAACTCAGTGCAGAGACATTCCACAGGTAATCCTTTCATTTTTGAAAATACCCGGTCTTCAACACCATCTTCAAATGTAACCCCATTTCGTCGTATCATTATTCGAAATGGATTTTATGACACAAAGTCCTCTCCCGACTTAACCGAATAATGAGCACCTATTTTTAAAAATAAGTGTTACATTCAGATTTCAAGTAAATCACAAAAAATTTCCACTTTGATCTTTTAAGCAAAATATCCATTCAAAGATTTGATGTGGTTTTCGAATATCCATTTGGAATCCGACCCCCGGTCGCATCGAAATTCAAATGCCATTTAAAGGCCAATATTGAGAGTCGGTTATTTAACTATCAATCAATATTCATAACAATCACCAAATTTTAAATAATTTTCCTCCAATTATTTATTTTCAAAATATCTTCGCAAGATATATTTTTAACACTTCAACACTTTGAAATTCAATTTCAAATCATTTTCCTCACGCGGAATAAATTCCAAATATTTATTTACTTCCACTGAAAATTTGCTGGGTCTGAATACTTCAAAATGATTTAAGTCACTTAACCAAAAATATATTGTGATATCCTGGAATTCTAGACATCTGCAATTGATAAATAATTGGGTTAATTTATAGATATTGATTTAAAAAAATATGATGATAAGTATTTATTTGATATTCTTCTAGAATAATTATTTAAAATTTGCAAAATCGTTATTTTCAAATAAATGTAATGTGTGTTTGTTTAAATATATGTACGAGTGAATTTAAATTTAATTTGAATTTGAGATTGAAAATTCAAAGGATAAATATCTTGAAATAAAGTCAGATTTGAATACATATATGAGAATGTGATTATTTATTTATTCATAATTTAGTTTCAAATTTATTTTCTTAAAGGTTATATATAAATACAAATAAAAGAAAAGTAGAAATATAAATTTATAACACACAGACACATATATATAAATAAATATAGTATAAGCAATATAAAGAATATATTATATAATAACTATTTTCATGCTAAAAACAAGTAAAGTAACAAATGTAAATCATTTTACTTAAGAAATAAACAAGTGTAGAAAGAAATAAACAAGTGAAGAAAGAAATAAACATGTAAATACAAATGTTAGTTTGATTTTATAGAAATACAAATGGCAACCTTAAGATTTTCATGGAAATAAAAATCAAATTTGTTTTATATTATTTTCTCTTAAAAGATTTGCTAAATATAAATTAAGGTAAATATTAACTAAATAGAAATTGAACATAAAAAAACAAACAAGTGTAAATATTTTAGCACACAAATTAACATATGTAAGCTCTATAGCAAATGAGGTTAACAAGTGTTAGCTTAGAAAAGAACAAGTGGCAAATCTTTGTTCGAAAGAAAATATTGTTTTTAATTAATGTCTTAAAGAAAGGGTCTGAATATTTTTCTTCATCTCAAACCTTCAGTTTTCTTCACCTAATTTTTTTTAAGCCATGTTTATTTGTCTACAAACCTGAACTTCATCTTTAAAAATCAGAAAATGAGCAAGAATCAAAACTTGAAAATAATTTCTCAAAACAAATCTTCAAACCAAAATCAGTATATAAATTCAAATCATCTCTTCATATCAAGTATAAAGCTTTAACTCTGGCAACTGCATTTTTCAAATAAGCAAGCAGCTCAGTTCCAAAGCAAAAGTATTTCAGCATGTCAGTTTTTAAAACAGAGTTCAAGTATCAAAAGCTTTTCTAAATGGAAGCTCTGTCCTCATTCCAAAATCTGTGAGTAAACATTACTTTAAAAAATAATAATATAAATAACAGTTTAATTTTGATTTATATCTAATGCATGTGATGATATTGTTTTGAATGGAAAGTATTCTGTTTGAATCTACTGGAATTTATATATATATATATATATATATATATATATATATATATATGTTAGCAAGTCTGTGAATATACATATATGCAGGTGCCTGTTCTCTGTTGTTTCAATCTCTGATTTGCCTTCAAAATTTAAATATCACAATCGAGACAACATTAGACTTTGATGTCTAAATGTAAGTTGTTTGCTATTTTAGAATGATGTTTTGAAAAATAGTTTCAGGATTTAAATTTCAACAATTTTTTTTTTAAAATTTAAATAACAGTGAGATTCATAAATTATGATAAAATCAACTATTTTAATTACAAATTTGGATTACAAGGATGAGTTTGTGATTGGAAATCTCGAATTTTGATATGCTTTTCATATTTTTAGGACTGCTAAATTGTGTGAATTATCGTGTTATTCAAATTGGGTATTTTGGGAACTGTCGACGATCGGCGAGATGGAGTGGGTCGAGATTCGGACTGGATGTAGTATGGAGGATAGAGATTGAGGGAAAAATGGTATTAGATTCTTCTGGCGGACGTGGTGGACAGGGAGGGTCAAAATAGGGTTTTAGTGATTGAATCTGGGAAGTCGGAGTTGCCAAGGGTGTTTCGACAATGGTGAAGCATCAGAGATGATCGCGGGAAATTATGGCGGGTGATGTGATTCTGCTCTGGAGGGAGTTCCAGAGTTCCAGTCGCCATGATCATCGACGGTGAGAGGTTTGTTCATCTGAGTTTTTGATCTAGTTTTTGGATCGAGAGGCTCGTTTTCGTTTTGCGATGCTTTCTTCAAATCTGGGATATCAAAAGAAGTGGTGGGGGTGTCGACGACTGGTAGATGACTATGGTGATGATCGGTGGCCGGAGGGACTGTGCACGTATACGTGCACGATTTGCGGTAGGTGATGATCAGGTTTGAGAAGAAGGTTTAAAATCGAGATTTGTCTCGTGCGAACGAGGGATAGACTCGATGCTGTTGGGTTCGGTGATTGTCACGGAGCATACTCGAGAAAATGAGAGGAAGGTCTCCAGTGTGGCATCGAATATTTGACGAAACTGTGCTTCATCGTTGTGGGTTTCGGCCCGTTTTATAAATTAAGAATTTAAATTGTGAAGTATGGATGTAGCTTTTGGCCCAGGTTAAACAAGAGTAAAATCTTTGGATTAAACTTTCCAAATGTTTTGTCAAACAAGTTAATCAAAGAAATTAATTAAAAACTAAATTTCCATGAATCTTTAAATTAGTTTATCTAGTAAGGAAATGTAAATCAGGTTTTAAGCAAAATATTAAGCAAGTTTTAAATGAATTTCCAAATTTTGTTTTTATGTTTCAAGTTGGTTGTATTGAGTGATTATTTAATAAGTTAAATCTTATATGCTTTAAGATGAATTAAAATTGTGATTAAATGGAGCACAAATTATTTAATGTATTCAGGAGGGTTAATTAAGTAATTACGTTGTAATTAGTGACTAATTAATTACTTAAAGGATTGATTAATTAAGGGAATTAATAAAGGGTTAGTTAATTAATGAAGAAGATTAATTAGCGGATAATTAATCAATGGAAATAATTATAGAAAATTAATTTGAGTAATTAATTATGGATTGATGTAATCAATGTGTATGGGTAAGGTTAGTTAATTTGTGTAATTAATTAAGATAAAGTGGTTAATACTAATTAATTAATTAAATTTAATTAATTAAAGGTAAATATTTGATGTTGAGTTAAGTATAATTACTTAAGGTAATTAATAAGGTATAATTACTTAGAGAAGTAATTAGTGGCTAATTACTGGATGTAATTAGTTAAAGGAAATTACTTGAGGGGAAGTAATTAAAGGATAATTACTTGGTGAAAGAAATTAAGTGATAATTACTTAGTGTAATTAAAAATTAATTAATAATTAAGCAAAGGGTTAGTTTAATTGATGGAGAAATTAAGAATAATTTTCTGAGTGTGATTTATCAAGGTTGATTAATAAACGTAATTAAATTAAAGGTTAATTATTAAATGAAGTTTAAGAATAATTAACTAATGAAAGTTATTAGAGGATCATTAATTAATGTAATTATTGGAAGTGATCAATCTTTCTTATCAATGATTGAATGATGATGAATATTTTAAATTGGTTGATATCTCTGATATGAGTTGCTTTGTGATATGCTATGTTAGATGGACGATGATAATATGATTATTTATCAATTATGAATTACTATGTAAAAAGGATATCTGATAATGAAAGTTGAGTAGTATTTAATTGAATAAATTGAATTCAGATGAAATTGAATTCGAAGAGACCGGAGTTGGGTATTAGTAAATATCCGAAAGCACTTCGATTCTTTATAAATTGATATGTGAAATCAATGGGTTGATATGGAATGATTTTAGTGAATTGGATCATTTGATCTGAGTTTTGGTACTAGAAATCGATGTGTGAAATAAGTAATGCTTATTATGACTTGTGAAGTTGTAAATCTAAGTGAGTTAGCCTGGGTTTTAAATAGGTTGTATGTTTTGGTATGTCTTGTTAAATGAGTTTACTCACGCTGGTTTCCAGCCTGACTCGGGTGTTACTTTGATGTAATGCTCGGGTCAGACCGAGTATTACAGATTTTCAGGTAGGTGTACGTTCTGGAGCTCAGGAGGCATGCTGGATGGCAAGAGCGTATCGAATACTACCGCTGTATAGTATAATATTGTTGGGTATCTGCGACATGATAATTGGGTATATTCAACGTCTGTGTATTTGTGACTCTGATTGTATTAAAGTGTAATTCGACAGATATAATATTCTTTTGTAAACTGATATTGTTTATTATTATATTTTGATCCGCTGCGAATGTGAGGTTTTCTGTGTTTTGGTGTTTCTATTTCTTCTTCTTCTTCTTCTTTCTCTAACTATCTGGAATTTTCGGGATCAAAATTTCCGGGTCGTTACATTCGGTATTAGAGCTGAAGGTTAAGCGAGAACCTTGGCTCTGGTGGGATTACTCATTAAGGATAGGGTAAGTGGTACCCTAGGATGAGTTGAGTGTGTGTATATATATGAGAGCGTACTTGTTATTTTCTTATATAAAGATTTTAAATTGATTTTATATAAGAATGTATTTTGATATATAAAGCAATATTTCTTTCTAAAAAATATTAAGGGAATTGGTTGTTAAAATAATTGGAATTAAACTGAGAAGTAATAGAACACAACGCAACTGAAATTGAATTTGAATAAAGATAAGTTTGAAATAAATTCAAATTGAAATTTAATTCGTGGATTTGGGAAAGAGTTTCAGAATAAGATAATAATAAATTGGGATTCAAGTATGATAATTTGGGTTATTATCATAAATAATTGTTGTATTTAATAATAAAATATATTAATGAGTAAGCTAAAAAGGAAATGTTTTAAGAGGGTAATCTTTAAATAAGTATGACATGTAAATTAAAGTGGGTTTCAAACTGTGAAGATCTGAATTCTAAATTTAAACATTTGAAAAAAAATTTTCAAAATGTTAAAGGATATAATATTATTCAAACTATTTTCAATGTAATCTTAATTTAAAATAAAAAGTTGTTTGTAAACTTTAAAAGAATTTGTTTTGAATTAAAACAAAGGAGGTCTAAATTTTAAAATTTGGCTTGGTGGGCCAAGAAGTAAATATGTATATATGTATGGACATACATAATATCAAAGTTAGTTTGAAATAAACTCTAAATATTGAGTTTTAAATCTGGAATGAGATGTGATACCCATAGTGATAAGTTTTTGAACTTAATAAGTGAGAAGGTTATATATGAGAAGTTTAAAATTTGAGATGGAAGTTCAAATTGGGTAAGGTCGATTAAGTGAATTGAGTTTAACTTGGGATAAAGTTAAATAAGTTGGAATGATCAACCTGATTTGGGAATTTCAAGATGAAATTGGAATATAACTTGGGAAGTTAAATAGTTAATCTGAATTGAGATTTTGTGTGATCTCAAAATGGGTTTGAGATCTGGAAATTAGAAATTGATGGATGTCTTAAATGAATGGGATGATATCATCCTATTGTTATTAATAATATTTAAATTGTGAATTGGATTTGTTTAAATAAATAAAGAAGTGGATTGTTGTAATATATCCATTGTAAAGATAAATAAATTTAACTTAAATTTAAAATTAAGGATATGGAATTCCTTTAAACTCAAGATTTAAATGTTAAGAAATGAATTTGTAAATTAAAATTGTCTGAAACTCTTACTTGAACCTTGTAATGAGTTAAGTAAAGAGATAATTTAAAATGGAATTTTGGAATTTGGGCCCAGAATTGAATTGTTTAAAAACTTTAAAGGAAAATTGATTTAAAGAAATTAAATCAACATTTGAAGTATTAACTCGAATTTATATAATTCGAGATGGTTTAAATTTGAAATTTGAATTAGTTCAAATTTAATTTGATTTGAATTAATTGAAATTGTGATTGAAGATGTATGAATATAAGATTCAAATGGAAAATTTGAATTGAATTTAGAAGGAAATCAAGAATAATTCAACTTGATTTGGAAATGGAGTTTGAAATTGGGATTAATTCAAACTGGAGTTGAAATGAATAAATTGGAAATAGTTCAATTGAAATTTATTTGAATTAGTGGAATTTGAGATCAGGGTTAAATAAAGTTGAATTTGGAAAGAAACTAAGGTTAATTCAACTTGAATTGGGTTTGAAACAATTTCAATGGAAATTGAGGTTATTTAAAATTAGAATGGGGTCAATTTAAATGAAAGTGGAATTTAAAATAAATTGATGAGAATGGAGATTGGGTAGTGAGCAGTTTTGACTCTGGATTATTTTTAATATAAATTGTTTTAAATAAACCTATTTTTCCAAGCTATTCATTATATATACAACCTTTCTTTTAAAAACCAAATTATCTTATAATTACTTTACAACTATCTTTGGAACTATTTAACTATTTTTCTACTGTTTTATAAACTAATTTCTATTTTTCAACTACTTTATATCTAATTACTATTTTACAATTATTTTGCAATTATTTAAAATTTCTATTTTCCAATTATTTTACAATTACTTAACTATTTTACAGCCATTTTACAAAATAATAATTATTTTTCAACTACGTATCTATTTCCAACTTTTCAAGCTATTTTCTAAATTTAAACTGGACAGAGTTTTAAACTGTTTATGATTGAATACCCAATTAAGGTAAAATAGAGGTGATAATCCAAATGTATTGAAGCAATTGTGAGTAAGTGAATGAAAATCAAAGTGAATGTGAATATAAATAGAATTGATTTGGCTAATAACCAATAAAGATAAATACGTAGGGTGTACGGATGTTATTCTATTCGCATAGTGATTTGATCCAGATTCGAGCACAGAATTTCGAGATAGTTGTATCGATCCGAGTGGGATTTTTCACTCGATTTTCGACGGTGAACCTGGATATGGATTGTTGATTGGTTCTGGGTATTCTCTATATCATAGTTACGCTATGCAAGGAGAATGATGGTTTCTAATCAAGAAATCAGATCTGTGTCCGCACTAGGAAGTCGGGTGGACGATACTAGTTCGGAAGTGAAATTGTGTGGTCGAGTGAGCGATCAGATTGGTACGGCGTACGAATGATATGTGTACATCGTAGGGATTTGAATGAAATTGATATTGAAAAGAGTAATTAAATTTGAGTATTTGATTTTGGATAAATAAAGTTATATATCTTTTTTATATAAGATAAAACTCCCCTTGGTGAATCTATTGCCAAAAGGAAAGGATTTTGAAAGTGTTTGAAGTATAATAAGGATTTTATACAAGTTTAAAATGGTCCAAAGATTTTATCAAGGATTTTATATATATCTCTATATATAAAGGATCATATGAGGATTTTGGAAAAGGTTTTGGGAACCTTTGGTTTTGGAAAGGCTTTTGATTTTTGGGTAAAATCAATATGAGAATTTGGAAAGCCTAGTTTGAGAATTATCGATTTTGGAATAATCAATTTTGTATAAAGGAGCCTTGTATGAGATCATACTAGGTGTATGATTTAAAGATACTATACGTGTATAGTATAAAATGTTTTGATAATGGCTATGGGGAAAAAGGCGCTCCCTTGAAATGAACTTCTCAGGAGTACCACCTTGTGGTGTTGCCTTTCTAAAGTTGATCCTGTGAGGAGTCCGGACAAAACTAGTTCCTAGGGATTATGAGTAGGGTATACCATAGCGAAAGTCGTGTGTACCGCTGAGAGCCAACAGTCTGCGTTTGATTTTATATCGGTAGACTGCGACCTATGTAGGAGTGGAGAAGTTACATTTCGACAGCGAAAATCAGAGGCCGCTGAGAGCCTGCAGTTACATGGACTTTTGCTGCGATGGCAACGTAACCCTGGAATGTAACTGCGATCTGTTGTGAGATCCACGGCGTAATCGAGAGGACGCAGAGAGCCTGCAGTTACATGGACTTTTGCTGCGATGGCAACGTAACCCTGGAATGTAACTGCGACCATGGATGGGGTGATGATTTACAGAGCATTCTCACCAATGATATATCCTCTATTTTCAAAAATGTTTTCGATACTTTCAGTAAAATTAATTTTCAAAATATTTTCACTGGATGTTGAAAATGGGTCTACCAAGCACTTGTAGATTTTCAGTCTTACGCCTGATCAACGTATGACCGAATTTCTGTAAGAACAAGGATGGACTGGTTGAAACATCGAGTTATAAAAGTATTTCATAAAAATTAATTTTGTAATATTAAATAGATTGTAAAGTGTTTTAAAAATAAACAAAGAATAACTTTCTAATAAATAGTATTTCAATAAAAATTCTGGTTTCGTTCCTTTTCGAGGATGAAAAGATTCAAAGGGAGGAGGAATGTGATATCCCAGAATTATAGACATCTGTAATTGGTAAATAATTGGGTTAATTTATAGATATTGATTTAAAAAAATATGATGATAAATATTTATTTGATATTCTTCTAGAATAATTATTTAAAATTTGCAAAATCATTATTTTCAAACAAATGTGATGTGTGTTTGTTTAAATATATGTATGAGTGAATTTTAATTTAATTTGAATTTGAGATTGAAAATTCAAAGGATAAATATCTTGAAATAAAGTCGGATTTGAATACATATATGAGAATGTGATTATTTATTTATGCATAAATTAGTTTCAAATTTATTTTCATAAAGGTTATATATAAATACAAATAAAAGAAAAGTAGAAATATAAATTTATAACACACCTATATAAATAAATATAGTACAAGCAATATAAAGAATATACTATATAATAACTATTTTCGTGCTAAAAACAAGTAAAGTAACAAATGTAAATCATTTTACTTAAGAAATAAACAAGTGTAGAAAGAAATAAACATGTAAATAGAAATGTTAGTTTGATTTTATAGAACTACAAGTGGCAACCTTAAGATTTTCATGGAAATAAAAATCAATTTTTTTTAATATTATTTTCTTTTAAAAGATTTGCTAAATATAAATTAAGGTAAATATTAACTAAGTAGAAATTGAACATAAAGAAACAAATAAGCGTAAATATTTTAGCACACAAATTAACATATGTAAGCTCTATAGCAAATGAGGTTAACAAGTGATAGCTTAGAAAAGAACAAGTGGCAAATCTTTGCTCAAAAGAAAATATTGTTTTTAATTAATGTCTTAAAGAAAGGGTCTGAATATTTTTCTTCATCTCAAACCTTCTTTAGTTTTCTTCACCTAATTTTTTTTAAGCCATGTTTATTTATCTACAAAACTGAACTTCATTTTTAAAAATCAAAAAATGAGCAAGAATCAAAACTTGAAAACAATTTCTCAAAACAAATCTTCAAACCAAAGTCAGTATACAAATTCAAATCATCTCTTCATATCAAGTACAAAGCTTTTACTCTGCCAACTGCATTTTTCAAATACGCAAGCAACTAAGTTCCAAAGCAAAAGTATTTCATCATGTCAGTTTTTAAAACGGAGTTCAAGTATCAAAAGCTTTTCTAAATGGAAGCTCTGTCCTCATTCCAAAATCTGTGAGTAAACATTACTTTAATATATATATATATATATATATATATAAATAACAGTTTAATTTTGATTTATATCTAATGCATGTGATGATATTGTTTTGAATGGAAAGTCTTCTGTTTGAATTTACTGGAATTGATATATATATATATATATATGTATATGTTAGCAAGTCTGTGAATATACATATATGCAGGTGCCTGCTCTCTGTTGTTTCAATCTCTGATTTGCCTTCAAAAATTTAAATATCACAATCGAGACAACATTAGAATTTGATGTCTAAGTGGAAGTTGTTTGCTATTGTATAATGATGTTTTGAAAAATAGTTTCTGAATTTAAATTTCAACAATTTTTTTTTTAAAATTTAAATAACAATGAGATTCATAAATTATGATAAAATCAACTATTTTAATTACAAATTTGGATTACAGGGATGAGTTAGTGATTGGAAGTCTCGAATTTTGATATGCTTTTCATATTTTTAGGACTGCTAAATTGTGTGAATTCTCGTGTTATTCGAATTGGGTATTTTTGGGAATTGCCGATGATCGGCGAGATGGAGTGGGTCGATGTGAGGACCCGCAAATCCGTACTCCTTGAATATACACTAATCTCCATAGATTAACTCAAGATGAACAGAAATACGAATTCTCAATGTTTAAGAAAAAGAAAAAGACAGAAGAAGAGATAAAAAGATAGAAAATAGAGAGAAAAGAAAATAGAACGGAAAGAAAACAATAGAACAATATCAGAATCTCACAATCGCAGCGGAACAACATATAATAATAAATGAATAATCTTTAAACAAAGAACTATATCAGTTATTACATTACATCACATTACATTTCATTACATCAGAGTGTACAACAACAAACAACAACAAACAGCGGAAAAAGAAATACTATATACTAGTAATACGCCAATACCATCCATCTTGCCTCCAGCAACTCCTAAATTCCAGAATATCCTGATAAACCTTAACTCTTGACTGCCTGTGTGGAAAATGGTGGGCACCCAGAGTTTAGGAAGGAAAACAATAAACTCCGAGTCAGTCATGTGACTGGTGTGAGAACTCAAAATCGTTAATTTTCTTTGAAAACAAAATAGAGGAATATTTTTAAAGTCAATTCGCGATGCTTTTAAAAATGAGACTACTATAAGGCCTCCCGCACACACACACACATGCAAACGCAGAATCAGAGGAGATTTCTCCTTATGATAGTCAAAGATGCTTGATACGCATTAAAAAGAACATTTGATATTATTACTAGTGCATAGTGTAGGAAAATTTCATTTCGAAAATAAAGATATAAATCTTAGCCAACATACGACCATTATCGTATGCCTACTATAACTACTATGTTCAATAGCAGGTTACCGCCACATTCCATAGCAGGTTATACAACTAAAACCGTACAAGGATCGTATTGTTTCTTTGGATTTCCAACGAATGGTCAGGCCAAGGAACTTCCCATTGCCACATGAGAATGCCTCTGGAAGGACATTCCCGAGAACCAAACCGGATCTCTGCCAACACAAGGCCGGTTACCCCTAACCGGGTAACTTCTGACACGAGTATGCCATCCCCCGGTCCTTTGGGACCTTTAACCGAGAGCTCTCTAATCAACATCACACCATAATAATAAGTGTTTCAACATGAGTAAGCATCTGGGCTCCATACCATGATACCACCCTTTTCCAGAAGGAAATGCACATACCCTAAAGGGAGCTACCCCTCATAACCTTGCTGCATCTTTCCTGTTTTGACCATTCCGGGGTGTGAGGCTCGACGAAGTCTCGTCCACAAAAAACACGCTTTATACAAAAGTCATGCTTTGGGTCAACAAATGATCATAGAAATGATCACAAAGATAAACGATCAAACAAATGATCCTATCACAAATGATCAACACAATGATCATTTCACAGCAACACTCAGCATGTCACATTACCAAATTGGGAATATATTGCTAAAAACCTTCAACTACATAACCTCTGAGCTCGTACGTCTCAGAGAAGGGTGTTAAGCTAAGAGAATAAATTCTCCGCCACCAATAGAAATATATTTGAAAGAAATCAGCTTTACATCTCAATTTGTAACGTCAGACATACAATCCATACAACTCTGTTCCGGGCTCGAACAGAACTGAAGGCACTTACAAAGAAGTCCTTGCAATCCGGATAATCTCTAATCACGTCCGGACTTCCCATCACATAGGGAGTCTCTATACCGTAGCTACTCAGTGCAAAGACAATCGACAAGTTGTCCTTTCGCTTTCAAAAATATCCGGTCTTCAACACCGGTCATCAATGCTATCCATTACATCGTATCACTATTCGGAATGGGTAATCCGAATAACGAGCGCAATAATTTAAAAATAAGTGTGGTATTCAAATCTAAGCAAATCACAACAAATACCTTTCAAAGGTAAATATTGATAATCGGTTATTGAACTATCAATGGATATGCACACATCACCAGATTCCAAATAATTTTCCAAATTATTTATTTCCCAAAAATATCTTTACAAGATATATAATTTCAATACCTCAAAAATAAATCAATATTTTTTTTAAACAAACTCCACTTTCTTTTATAAATTCCATAGTGAATTTATATTTCAAAATATCCATGCATATACGATTTCAATTATTCATTTCAATTTATCTTCAAAAAGATAAATTCTCAAAACGTTTCATTTCACATTGGAAAAACATTTCCATACTTATTTATTCATAAGTAATTCACAAATTTTATTTATTTTCAACCTTTGGAAAATATTCAATATACTTAAATCGAAATTAAGCATATATTTCATTCTTTAAGGAAATCATTCTCTTAAACATATTTATTTGGGCCAAAACGAATGTTGCGTAAAACATCGTTATGACAACCCAAAATCACTAGTATAGGGATTCGAAATTAAAATAGATATATAAATCCCAATACTATACAAAACATTTCCTTTCGAAAATCATTTACTATAACAACAGCGTTATAGTCCACCATTTCCTTCTATTTCTCGAAAACGTCTATTTCAACAATGAATGTTGAAATCTATGGTTTCGAATCTTAACACATTTAAAACATCGTTAGATCGTTTTAATTCTATTTAAAACATCATATCCAAAATAATTTCTTTAACATATTATTCACTATTCAAAAACGTGAATATACCTTGTTAACCAATTTCATCATTTCTATTCATTTTACTTTAAAGGATTATTCACTGTCTAAAATGTGAATATAACTCCATAAATAAGTTATAACAATTTATTTATCAAAATAAGTCATTGCGAATTTATAAAACAATGTTTATAAATTCCATTTCTATTTATTTTATAACTACTTCCTTTTATAAATCTATTTCAATTTATAACTCAATTACACACCAAAAGTTCATATTATAAGTCAAACACTTAATAATTTATTTGTTTATAAAATCGTTCCTTTAAACTTCATAATTATAAATCTTATAACTTATAAGATTCATTTATTTACCCACATCTAGTCTTTTAATAACTTCACAAATTTTATAAACCCACTGTTTATAAAATTCAATTTATAACTTCACTATTTATAATTCTATAAATTTCATTCATTCATGAAATTCATTCACAATTCATTCTAACACTTATAAAAACTCGTTTTATAATTCCAATATTTTAATTTATAAATATCAATTTACAATCTTTTATATAAATCAATTTATATTATTATTTTAAAACATCTTTAAACTCCTTTATAATTTCATCATTTTGGATTTATAAAATAATCAAATTTCATAAATCCTATATTTCAACTTTTTATAATAAATTCAAAAATCCCAATTTAAACTATTTTATAAAATCGTTAACCCCATGTTTTCAAAAATCAACTTTTTAACAATATTTCCCAAAAATTATAATTTTTATAACATTAAAATTATAACGTTTATTTATTTATAATGGATCAATTCCAAAAATATTATAAACATATACTTTCAAAATCTCTTTAAAATCCTTTTAAAATTCCAAAATTTTGGTCCAATGATGCTACACACCAAATAGTCAATCACGAAAACAACGACATCATATATCAATATGATAATCAACGAATATCAAAATATCCATAATCAAATAAATACTGTTGAGGAATCCAGTTGGATCCCTCCAACCGTTTTCCTGCATCCACAAACATTAGCACAATACCAATTCCGTTCCAGTACGAAATTATCGCGGTATATGGGATTTAAAATATTATCCGCTTAATAGACGGCGCAATAGGGTCTCATCCGCTATACAATGCGGGAAATCAACAACTGCAATATATACATATGCCAATATATATATATATATTGCTATTATATATAATACCAATTTCACTGTTTATGAAATATTCGCGGTATATGTTTTTAATAAATAACATCCTCTTACTAACGGCGCATAATGTCTATTTTAACAATCTATAGATATCAATCATCATTCAAACATGCATTCAAGTATTTTAAATATAACTACTAAAAATAAAAATCGAAACCGATTCGATTGAGTGAGAAGTTCTCACCTGATTTCAATTTCGTTTTAGCGATTTATTTCGAATAAAATTAAACGCGCGTTTAATTTTACCCAAAATTTCCACTAACTCCAAATGATTCCAATCCAATTCCATAGCGTAGTGCTCGTCCATACGATTCCAACGCAACTGGTTTCGCGCGTTTTCGACCTCGTATGAAAAAGATATGATTTTTACAAGTTTTACACAATTTTTAATAACTAATTTACAACATATTCTATAATTTTAAACCTTCATCTATTCTCAGCCCTTAGATCTGCATCCCCCCCATCAGGACCGTCCCCTCCTTCCTCCATCTCCCTCTGACGCTCCAAACACGATCATCTCCGTATGGATCTAAAGCTCTCGTCGAGCTCTTCGACTTTCGTGTTGAACACTTTGCGTAATTCCTTGTAGATTCAGAGTGATTGAGGAGAGAAGATGGTGAATTTCGGGCCATTGAATTTATTAATGGCGGCTGCAGTTCAAAACCCTAGGGTTTGGGCCTTTGTTTGCAAATGAGAGAAGAGAGGTGCTTATATAGAAATCGCCCAATTTACTATTCATCGAAAATTTTCAAACTCCAAACGATGCGTGCCGGTTGGCGTTTCTAAGGTTTACCTCACGTTCCAAACACAATGGAACGTGTTTCGAGAGCTAATTCGGTCATCTGTGCGAGTTATGGCAATAAACGTTCAATTTTAAATTAAACCGATAAAACGATTTTCTAGGCGTTTTAGCTTGTACCGGACAAACGGTAAATCCGATTGACACAAAATTTTAAACCATACAATAATATCACATTACGGATCCGATGAAACTGGTTTCGTGGAAATCCGAGACTTTTTGAAAAATGGCTATTTTAACTCGCCAAATTAATATTAAAACAATTTCGATGCGTTTCGAGCTGCCATGATCAAACGATAACTCCGATTGCTACGAAAATCGAAATCCGATAATAACAAACTATTACGGATCTAATGGAACTAGTCTCATCCAATTCTGAGACTGTTCAAAAATTGGCTATTTTCACTAGTCGATAAAATATTAAAATATTCAATTTTCACAAATTAACTTTTAATTCGATTTTAAAAGTTCTACAACATCATTTTAACTCCAATATGATAAAATAAAATTTTACAAATCATTTTCAATCATATTTAACCCAATTTTCAATTTTTTTCTGTATTTTCACATATTAAATAATTGATTTAATTATTCAATTAAATCCAATTATTCGAGATAAAATTTATTCGACTTATAAATTTCACTTATAAATATTTAAAATTAATTAAATATTCAAATTTTAATTAAATAAAATTCGGGGTCGTTACAGTCGAGATTTGGACTGGAGGTAGTATGGAGGATAGAGATTGAGGGGAAAATGGTATTAGATTATTCTAGGGGACGTGGTGGCCAGGGAGGGTCAAAATAGGGTGTGACACCCCACCTCTATACCCACGCTAGACAAGAACATTACTGAGAATGCTGTCAACTAGCACGGAGAATAAGGCTGTTGAGGAGCGACCATCCGTGTAATTGCTTTGCGCAAGCATCGATATGTCAGATAGTATAACATGCATTTTCTTTATTAAGAGGAAATCCGACACACCGACACAAACTCAAAGCTACTACACAGTGGCTATAAAGGTCTTCGGAAACAAATATAGAAATAAACATAACATAAATCAGTCACAGACAATTCATATCACAAAGGCGGAAATAGATATGAATATTACAAATGAAAGTGTACATCAGAGTAGTGGTCAAAAAGATCCACAATAATACAAAAGAATAGCAACACGTGCTATACAAAAGAATAAGTATACATCATAGAGTCTGTATCTCAAATGTATACAACAAAAACTACTAAACTTAAGTAGTTAGCCAAAAGTCAGAAGATGGTTCTGGATAGGAAGCCATGAGGAAGCACCTGTAAAATCTCAGTCTGACCCAAGTATTATTTAAGAAGAAAATAATAAACGGATCAGTCTAGCTATAAATATCAGATAAAGTGATATATAATAAGAGATATGACACAAACATATAATAATCACAATGCCAAGCTGTGATAAATAAGTAATTGAAAATCAACAAGAGATTAATCAATATCACAATAATCTACTCAAGATAAAAAGGAATGTCATACTCCTAATTTCATTCACCAAGCCACAATAAATGACATATATATCAATGCCGATCATAAAAGTTGGTGAAACATAAATTCCAGAAATCAACACAAGAAATCCAGAAATCATAAAAAGATATGTGTGAGTGGAATCACACAAGTGGTGTCTAGGCTAACCGAAAAAGTATGTGTGAATGGAATCACACAAGTGGTGTCTAGCCTAACCAAACAGCAAAAAGTATGTGTGAATGGAATCGCACAAGTGGTGTCTAGGCTAACCGAAAAAGTATGTGTGAATGGAATCATACAAGTGGTGTCTAGCCTAACCAAACAGCAAAAAGTATGTGTGAATGGAATCACACAAGTGGTGTCTAGGCTAACCGAAAAAGTATGTGTGAATGGAATCACACAAGTGGTGTCTAGCCTAACCAAACAGCAAAAAGTATGTGTGAATGGAATCACAAAAGTGGTGTCTAGGCTAACCGAAAAAGTATGTGTGAATGGAATCACACAAGTGGTGTCTAGCCTAACCAAGCAGCAAAAAGTATGTGTGAATGGAATCACACAAGTGGTGTCTAGGCTAACCGAAAAAGTATGTGTGAATGGAATCACACAAGTGGTGTCTAGCCTAACCAAGCAGCAAAAAGACATCGCACATTGCTAGTCTAAACCATAAAGATGATCGTCATGATCAACGAGAAGTGTCAATTACAATAAGCTAGCAAATATATGAGCTTAGCTTCATGTCCCATAACCACTAGCTTAAGTTAAATATTTACGAACAAATTGTAGATCTCCACTAGAAAATTGTCACAAGGGATTCAATCGAACAAGTCCAAGAATTAACCGACAAAGTAAACGCAAGCATTTCATACCACTCGTTTTACTAAGTCGTTTAATTAGATTTCTCATATGAGTGAGGTAAAGGTTTATATATACTAATAGATTGGAAATCGGTTTAAGAAAACGAGCTTTGTAATAAAATAGTGTTGAAATCATTTGAAGAAAGAGTTTTGATATTTACTACTAGTATAGAAAACCTTTATATTTTTAAAGTGACAAATCACAAAGAAGATTGTAGGAACAATCAATCACAAAGATTCACATTCGAAAATGTGAATAAAATCCAAAGAAATCGATATAAAATCCATCAAAGTGGATATGTCTAAAATTCCCAAAGAAAAGGTCATCAAAGTCGATAATAAATGACAACAACAAAAGGGAGACAACACGAATCGATTAAAGTTGGATATTCAAACGGATTAGCAAAATAGGCTAATCTGGCAAAAATCATCAGGTCGGTCGACCGGACCAGTGGGTCGGTCGACAGGACCCTGTTCCACAAAAATCCTCGGGAAGCACGTCGGTCGGCCGAACCCCTGTAGTCGGTCGACCGGACCCTAAAACAGAAAGTGCTTATGCACTTAGAAGCAGGTCGGTCGACCAGACCAGGGGGTCGGTCGGCCGAACCTGTATACTTGCACTTCCTACCCTATTTCAATGGAGGTGCAAATCCCGACCAATTTGCAATCGCACGAGCAACGGCGCTAAGGGTTTATGTCAATCGACTACCCGGCCCTATAAGCTCCGCGATGCATCACCAAAAACATGTTCAAACATCAAAGTTAGGATTTTTAATGAATTGAACTCAAAACACTAAAAATTGGAATATTCACAAAAGCAATCCAAATCAAAATCAAATGCACATGAATAAGTGTTAGGAATTCATACCTAACATTCGAAGATAAGTATAAGCATAGATGTGAGATTAAAAATCTCACCTTTGAACTAAAATTTATGAAGATGAAGCTTGAAAGCAAAGGGGAATCAACCACTCTTCAAATCCAACTCTAGAAGCTTGAATCTAAGCTTAAAAGAGAAACATTTCCTAAATTAGGTTTAGGAATTTTCTGAAATTGAATGGAGAAAGAGTTGGAGAAGGTGAAGAGGAAGCTTACCAATGGGTTCTCTTTGAATTTGGAGCAAGAACTTGAGCTAGCAAGAGGAACTAGGGCTTGGAGTTTCTAATTCCCTTTCCTGTCCACCATTTTCAGTTGGAGCTTGAGTTTGAGGAGTTAGAATGAAGTAATGAAGAGGAGAGGGGGATTGGGACTGAGTTAGTAAGTGGTTAATTGGCTCAGCCCAAACCAAAGCCCAAAGCAAAAAGTAGCAAAATTCAACTTTCTCCAAACATATCGAAGCTTATACTCAAAAAGGTCGCAAACGGCATTTTGAACTCAATGGGGGTGGTCTCGAGTCCTAATTCGACCGTATGCAAAAAGTAGCTTTTCGAACTAAAATCCGACTAACGATAAAATATTTAAATAAAATATTTAAATATAAAATCGATAAATATGCGGGTTGTTACAGACTCCCCTCCTTAAAGAAATTGCGTCCTCGCAATACTTAAGAAGAAAATAAGAAGTAACAACCATAGAAGCATATCAACACAAAAGAAAATTTGAAGCAAGAAGTTCACCATAAAGAGCACGAAGGAATAAATCCGAAGTTTTCGTTCGATGAATTCTCAAGATTTCACATGAGAAATCCTTAGGATTTGAGAACCATTGAACTTCTATCAAAAAGAATATCTTTATATCGAAGGCGCTCAACCTCCGAAGCAATGATGCGAATAGAATGTTACTCAAAAGTCAAATTTGATGAAACTTCAATTTCTCAATAACACCGGGCTCAAGAATAAAAACCGAAAACATAAAAGCATTTCCATAGTTAAAAGACGTGGAAAACGTCAAGAATAGCAGAAAGTTGAGCCGGTGCAACGGCGTAGTACAAAAACGGTACGCCCGAGAAACTAAAAACTCGAATAATTTGGAACACCGACGTAGTAAAAAAAAGGTACGTCCAATGAACCGATAAACCGGAACAACGATGTAGTATAATGGTACATCCATTGATCCAAATAAGACGGAACATCGATGTAGTGTAATAATAGTACATCCGATGAACCGAACACCATAAAAGAACACCGGACACTAGTCCATAAAAGGAATGAGACAAAACTCAATAAAATGAAGTACATCAAAACGTTCGATGAACTTGATAAAGAGATAATTCCCTTCAGACATCATCAAAGAATCAACCACCTGTTGCCTACGACAAAGTGCATTGGCAACACGATTTCCCTTCCGGGAATAAAAAGAATATCAAGATCATAAGATACCAGGAACTCGAGTTGACATGAAGTTCCTTATGAGAAAATAAATATTCCAAGGATTTATGATCGAGGTAGAGAACAAATTTCTCATCCAAATATGATGATGCCAAATTCCAAAAGAAAAAACAATAGCCGCGAACACTAGATCATGAGTGGCATATCTAGTCTCGATAAGCTATAATGATTTAGAAGCACAAGTGATAGCACGTTCTCCTTTGCAAGAGAATGGCATTCCAAACCAATACGACTAGTATCGGTACAAATAGCAAAGCCTTGGTTCCCCTCCAGGAATCACAAGAATAAGAGTATCGAAAGAAAGAACTTATTTTAAATAATTCTCCTTTCCCGAAAAGTTAAAAATTTCAAAATTACATTTTTACTTTTATGTAATAATCTTTCTACAAAAATTTACATTTTTGCAAGTCAATATATCGTGTCTGATTGTCACATCAAAGCGTTTAGGAAATTCCTATCGATAACGTTGATCAAGCGCATCGACCAAAATTCTTAAAGCACTCAACAGGCAATACAATCACAAAGTCATCTTTTATAGGATAAATAAATCTCTTAAAAAGTTTTAAGAATGTTCTTTGTTCGTTTTAAGAACAAAAATCCAGTTATACTTATAAATAAATCTTATGAAAAAGATTTGCAAAATTTTAAATTGCTATCTTCATCCAAAAATCAATATATAAAAGAATGGTCTCATCGAAATATTGATAGAATATTCGATATATCAAATGGATGAAATAAGATGGACAAATTGAATGACATAATAAGTCATTCATAGGAATCATAACGAGTGCGGAATGCGGTAAGTGGAATGCTAACTTCCGCAACTCGTAGCAATGAAAACCGGTGGTAAGGTCAAACTGAAAAGACCTTAGCACCACACAAAGATTACTTAGGTGATAAATCCTAAGACAAGCTCAAAAATACCGGAAAATTTCTCAAACTATTTAGATAAGAGAAACAACACTTTCCTTATAAGTGGGCTTAAGGACTAAAATGATGCCATCAAGTTGGAATCAAAATCATAAAGGAAAAATAGAAATCTGCTTAACAGATTGGAAATGTCGAAGAGGAAAAGTCCACACGAGAAAATAGGATATGGGCTTCACAACGGTTAAGCCGATCCTTTCAAAAAAATCAATTCCGAAGCCTAAGTAAAAATATCGGCTCGGAAAGAAAAGTCTCATAAAATAATTTCGACATCAATAAAAAGCAAATTGAGTGTTGCGGATCTACCATCCGGATTCACAATCCTCAAAGAAGTCATCAAGCACAAAATATTTTCAAAGAAAAGAATCGACAAGTTCTTTTGATATAAAATAGTGAGATGAAACCCATATCAAAAAGAACTCAAATAAGAAGATCACAAAATAAATATAGTCAAGGATTAAATGAGAAATACCTTGACCACGAGAAATGTTGCTAGGGGTTTGCACAATATTTAGCTTTCTCATGTCCTTATTCAAAAGTTTGGGACATGCAGATAAAAGATGACTCAGTTTCTTGCAATAGCGACAAGAATGGGGTTTTGGACACATATTCGCATAGTGTTCCTTAGAATTACAATTGTAGCATCCTCTACGATTAGGGATTGGAGTCTTTGCTACAAAAGTAGTTTGCTTCACTCTCTTATTGGGATTAAGGCTCTTGAACTTAATATGCCTTTTCTTGGAAGTCCCAATATCACAAACACTTCCCTTACCAACCTCTCCATGAAGAAGAGTAACATCCACAAGCTGATTGAAAGAAACTTCAAGTTTCAAAGGTAGAACCATTTCGGGGTTCTTACTCAAAGCATAGATAAACTCTTGATTCTTTACAAGATCCAAAAGTTATTGAGCAGACATAAAAACTCCATCTTGGGGAGTAGCACTAGATTGACCAGCGCTGGGACGGCCAGGTCTAACCATTTCTCTTCTTTAAGAAAGAAAGAAAGAAGAGGAAAGAGTTACTCTCAAAATAAATTTCAATCAAACTTGATTGATAAAACAAGGAATCATAGAAGAAAGTAGGATAGAACGGTACGAAGACCCGAATAAAATCCTAAAGCACAACTCCTAAGAAAGACTTAGGACACGATCCTTGCTAAATTATTCTATATTGTTCCGAAGTTTGGCTCTGATACCAAGCTGTGACGTCCCACCTCTATACCCACGCTATACAAGAACATTACTGAGAATGCTGTCAACTAGCACAGAGAATAAGGCTGTTGAGGAGCGACCATCCGTGTAATTGCTTTGCGCGAGCATCGATATGTCAGATAGTATAACATGCATTTTCTTTATCAAGAGGAAATCCAACACACCTACACAAACTCAAAGCTACTACACAGTGGCTATAAAGGTCTTCGGAAACAAATATAGAAATAAACATAACATAAATCAGTCACAGACAATTCATATCACAAAGGCGGAAATAGATATGAATATTACACATGAAAGTGTACATCAGAGTAGTGGTCAAAAAGATCCACAATAATACAAAAGAATAGCAACACGTGCTATACAAAAGAATAAGTATACATCATAGAGTCTGTATCTCAAATGTATACAACAAAAACTACTAAACTTAAGTAGTTAGCCAAAAGTCAGAAGATGGTTCCGGATAGGAAGCCATGAGGAAGCACCTGTAAAATCTCAGTCTGACCCGAGTATTATTTAAGAAGAAAATAATAAACGGATCAGTCTAGCTATAAATATCAGATGAAGTGATATATAATAAGAGATATGACACAAACATATAATAATCACAATGCCAAGCTGTGATAAATAAGTAATTGAAAATCAACAAGAGATTAATCAATATCACAATAATCTACTCAAGATAAAAAGGAATGTCATACTCCTTATTTCATTCACCAAGCCACAATAAATGACATATATATCAATGCCAATCGTAAAAGTTGGTGAAACATAAATTCCAGAAATCAACACAAGAAATCCAGAAATCACAAAAAGATATGTGTGAGTGGAATCACACAAGTGGTGTCTAGGCTAACAGAAAAAGTATGTGTGAATGGAATCACACAAGTGGTGTCTAGCCTAACCAAACAACAAAAAGTATGTGTGAATGGAATCACACAAGTGGTGTCTAGGCTAACCGAAAAAGTATGTGTGAACGGAATCACACAAGTGGTGTCTAGCCTAACCAAACAGCAAAAAGTATGTGTGAATGGAATCACACAAGTGGTGTCTAGGCTAACCGAAAAAGTATGTGTGAATGGAATCACACAAGTGGTGTCTAGCCTAACCAAACAGCAAAAAGTATGTGTGAATGGAATCACACAAGTGGTGTCTAGGCTAATCGAAAAAGTATGTGTGAATGGAATCACACAAGTGGTGTCTAGCCTAACCAAGCAGCAAAAAGTATGTGTGAATGGAATCACACAAGTGGTGTCTAGGCTAACCGAAAAAGTATGTGTGAATGGAATCACACAAGTGGTGTCTAGCCTAACCAAGCAGCAAAAAGACATCGCACATTGCTAGTCTAAACCATAAAGATGATCGTCATGATCAACGAGAAGTGTCAATTACAATAAGCTAGTAAATATATGAGCTTAGCTTCATGTCCCATAACCACTAGCTTAACTTGAATATTTACGAACAAATTGTAGATCTCCACTAGAAAATTGTCACAAGGGATTCAATCGAACAAGTCCAAGAATTAACCGACAAAGTAAACGCAAGCGTTTCATACCACTCGTTTTACTAAGTCGTTTAATTAGATTTCTCATACGAGTGAGGTAAAGGTTTATATATACTAATAGATTGGAAATCGGTTTAAGAAAACGAGCTTTGTAATAAAATAGTGTTGAAATCATTTGAAGAAAGAGTTTTGATATTTACTACTAGTATAGAAAACCTTTATATTTTTAAAGTGACAAATCACAAAGAAGATTGTAGGAACAATCAATCACAAAGATTCACATTCGAAAATGTGAATAAAATCCAAAGAAATCGATATAAAATCCAACAAAGTGGATATATCTAAAATTCCCAAAGAAAAGGTCATCAAAGTCAATAATAAATGACAACAACAAAAGGGAGACAACACGAATCGATTAAAGTTGGATATTCAAATGGATTAGCAAAATAGGCTAATCTGGCAAAAATCATCAGGTCGGTCGACCGGACCAGTGGGTCGGTCGACCTGACCCTGTTCCACAAAAATCCTCGGGAAGCAGGTCGGTCGGCCGAACCCCTGTAGTCGGTCGACCGGACCCTAAAACAGAAAGTGCTTATGCACTTAGAAGCAGGTCGGTCGACCGGACCAGGGGGTCGGTCGGCCGAACCTGTATACTTGCACTTCCTACCCTATTTCAATGGAGGTGCAAATCCCGACCAATTTGCAATCGCACGAGCAACGGCGCTAAGGGTTTATGTCAATCGACTACCCGGCCCTATAAGCTCCTCGATGCATCACCAAAAACATGTTCAAACATCAAAGTTAGGATTTTTAATGAATTGAACTCAAAACACTAAAAATTGGAATATTCACAAAAGCAATCCAAATCAAAATCAAATGCACATGAATAAGTGTTAGAAATTCATACCTAACATTCGAAGATAAGTATAAGCATAGATGTGAGATTAAAAATCTCACCTTTGAACTAAAATTTATGAAGATGAAGCTTGAAAGCAAAGGGGAATCAACCACTCTTCAAATCCAACTCTAGAAGCTTGAATCTAAGCTTAAAAGAGAAACATTTCCTAAATTAGGTTTAGGAATTTTCTGAAATTGAATGGAGAAAGAGTTGGAGAAGATGAAGAGGAAGCTTACCAATGGGTTCCCTTTGAATTTGGAGCAAGAACTTGAGCTAACAAGAGGAACTAGGGCTTGGAGTTTCTAATTCCCTTTCCTCTCCACCATTTTCAGTTGGAGCTTGAGTTTGAGGAGTTAGAATGAAGTAATGAAGAGGAGAGGGGGATTGGGACTGAGTTAGTAAGTGGTTAATTGGCTCAGCCCAAACCAAAGCCCAAAGCAAAAAGTAGCAAAATTCAACTTTCTCCAAACATATCGAAGCTTATACTCAAAAAGGTCGCAAACGACATTTTGAACTCAATGGGGGTGGTCTCGAGTCCTAATTCGACCGTATGCAAAAAGTAGCTTTTCGGACTAAAATCCGACTAACGATAAAATATTTAAATAAAATATTTAAATATAAAATCGATAAATATGCTGGGAAGTCGGAGTTGCCGAGGGTGTTTCGGCAATGGTGTTGCATCGGAGATGATCGTGATGAGGGAAATTGTGGTGGGTGATGTGATGCTGCTCTGGAGTGAGTTCTGGAGTTCCAGTCGCCATGATCATCGACGGCGAGAGGTTTGGTCATCTGAGTTTTTGATCCAGTTTTTAGATTGAGAGGCTTGTTTTCGTTTTGCGATGCTTTCTTCAAATTTGGGATATCAAAAGAAGTGGTGGGGTTGTCGACGACTGGTAGATGACTGTGGTAACGATCGATGGTGGCCGGAGGGACTGTGTACGTATACATGCACGATTTGTGGTAGGTGATAATCAGGTTTGAGAAGAAGGTTTAAACTCGAGATTTTTCTCGTGCGAACGAGGGATAGACTCGATGCAGTTGGGTTCGGTGATTTTCACGGAGCATACTCGAGAAAATGAGGGGAAGGTCTCAAGTGTGGCATCGAATATTTGACGAAACTGTGCTTTATCGTTTTGGGCTTCGGTTCGTTTTATAAATTAAGAATTTAAATTGTGAAGTATGGATGTAGCTTTTGGCCCAGGTTAAACAAGAGTAAAATCTTTGGATTAAACTTTCCAAATGTTTTGTCAAACAAGTTAATCAAAGAAATTATTTAAAAACTAAATTTTCCACGAATCTTTAAATTAGTTTATCTAGTAAGGAAATGTAAATCAGGTTTTAAGCAAAGTATCAAGCAACTTTTAAATGAATTTCCAATTTTTTTTTATGTTTCAAGTTGGTTGTATTGAGTGATTATTTAATAAGTAAATCTTATATCTTTAAGATGAATTAAAATTGTGATTAAATGGAGTACAAATTATGTAATGTATTCAGGAGGGTTAATTAAGTAATTACGTTGTAATTAGTAAATAATTAATTACTTAAAGGATTGATTAATTAAGGGAATTAATAAAGGGTTAGTTAATTAATGAAGAAGATTAATTAGAGGTTAATTAGTCAATGGAAATAATTATAGAAAATTAATTCGAGTAATTAACTATGGATTGATGTAATCAATGTGTATGGGTAAGGCTAATTAATTTGTGTAATTAATTAAGATAAAGTGTTTAATACTAATTAATTAATTTAATTAATTAATTAAAGGTAATCATTTGATGTTGAGTTAAGTATAATTACTTAAGGTAATTAATGAGGTGTAATTACTTAGAGAAGTAATTAGTGGCTAATTGTTGGATGTAATTAGTTAAAGGAAATTACTTGAGGGGAAGTAATTAAAGGATAATTACTTGGTGTAAGAAATTAAGTGATAATTACTCAGTGTAATTAAAAAAATTAATTAATAAGTAAGCAAAGGGTTGGTTTAATTGATGGAGAAATTAAGAAAGATAATTTTATGAGTGTGATTTATCAAGGTTGATTAATAAATGTAATTAAATTAAAGGTTAATTATTAAATGAAGTTTAAGAATAATTAACTAATGAAAGTTATTAGAGGATCATTAATTAATGTAATTATTGGAAGTGATCAATCTTGCTTATCAATGATTGAATGATGATGAATATTTTAAATTGGTTGATATCTCTGATATGAGTTGCTTTGTGATATGCTATGTTAGATGGACGATGATAATATGATTATTTATCAATTATGAATTGCTATGTAAAAAGGATATCCGGTAATGAAAGTTGAGTAGTATTTAATTGAATAACTTGAATTCAGATGAAATTGAATTCGAAGAGACCAGTGTGGGTATTAGTAAATATCTGAAACACTTCAATTCTTTATAAATTGATATGTGAAATCAATTGGTTGATATGGAATGATTTTAGAAAATTGGATCATTTGATCTGAGTTTTGGTACTAGAAATCGATGTGTGAAATAAGTAATGCTTATAACGACTTGTGAAGTTATAAATCTAAGTGAGTTACCCCGGGTTTTAAATAGGTTGTATGTTTTGGTATTTCTTGTTAAATGAGTTTACTCACGCTGCTTTCCAGCCTGACCCGGGTGTTACTTTGACGTAATGCTCGGGTCAGACCGAGTATTACAGATTTTCAGGTAGGTATGTTCTGGAGCTCAGGAGGCGTGCTGGATGGCAAGAGCGTATCGAATACTTCCGCTGTATGGTATAATATTGTTGGGTATCTGTGACATGATAATTGAGTATATTCAATGTTTGTGTATTTGTGACTCTGATTGTATTAAAGTGTAATTCGACAGATATAATATTCTTTTGTAAACTGATATTATTTATTATTATATTTTGATCCGCTGCGAATGTGAGGTTTTCTGTGTTTTGGTGTTTCTATTTCTTCTTCTTCTTCTTCTTCTTCTTCTTTCTCTTTCTTCTTTCTCTAACTATCTGGAATTTTCGGGATCGAAATTTCCGGGTTGTTACATATATGTACTTGGATACATTTAAAATAAAAACTATTTTTAAACACTTTATTTAAAACATTAGTTATGAAAATATTAAACTAATTTCTCATATAAATTTCAAGCCTAAACTAATTTTAAAAATAGAATTATTTGATAAAGTATAACTATTTAAATAAAAATTTTCTAAATCAAATATCAGTTAAATCTTTAAATAATCACTTCTATAACTAACCTAAAAATATTCACTTTAAAGATTTAAAAACAGTTTCCGAAAATAATTTCTCCAACAATATTTTTTAAAGACAATTCTAGAACTTTTAATTTATACTTTAAAAGCTACTTCGAAAACATACCCGGCTTCTCAGGGAAAATACACTTTCCATTTATAAATGGTCCATTTAAATTAATTTATAAATCCTTCTTGATTTATTTAAATTTACGTTCCAAATTCGTAAATTCCTTTCCACACTTTTAAAAATAAACCGATATTTATTTTTAAAACAAATTTCCCTTTCATTTATAAATTCTCATTGTGAATTTAAATTTCCAAATATCCACTGATATATGATTTTCAAATTGATTTCCAAATATTCACTTTCAAACACCAAATCAAATTCCAAATTGATTTCTAAATTTATTTCAAACACCAAATCAAATTCCAAATTGATTTCCAAATTTATTATCTTTTAAAACAAATTCCTTTTTCTCTTCCAAACTATTTAAAATCTGAATTTTAAATAAATTCTCCAACTTTTAAACAATATCACTCGAAATCCATTTATAAAAATCTTTTTCCCATATTTTGGAATTTTATTCGATAGGATTTTAAAAATCGACCTTTACCCTTTTTAAATCCCTTCTTTTAAATTCACCCAATTCTTTTAAATGGATTTACTTAAAATTTTCTACTTTAATTTCCAAAAATTCAATTTGATATTTTTGGTATCCTACGATACCAAAAACATATTCGGCTAAACTAAAGCCTTCAATTAATTTCAATCATCAATATAATCATTCACACCAGTATAATCATTCACAGATTATCACATCACAACATACACAAATAAATTCAACAATGCGAGGAATCCAGTTGGATCCCTCCAACATGTTTCCCTGCATCTACAGATGTTAGCATAACAATTAAATACCAATTCCACTTCGAGGTGGAATATCGCGGTATATGAGATTATATAATATCATCCGCTATTATGCGACGCATAGGGTCTCATCCCGCTATATAATGCGGGAAATCGATCACTCCAATATATATATATATACACTATTATATATACTATCACAATCACACAATCAATCAATAACTGAAATTCTAATTTTCAATTGAGTGAGAAGATCTCACCTTTGCTTTTGTTTTGCAATCCATTTCCATTTTAACCATTTCTTCATGTTTTCAGACCTTGAATAAATAATTCACGATTTTTATTAATCATTTGAATCAATTGAAAAATTAATTTTCACTTATTTAATTTAACTAAAAATTAGTTTTAAACTAATTCTTTTTAATAAAATAGTTTTCGAGTCACCACAATAATTACACAAGTTAACTAAACAAATGAACCACTAAATAAATTAATAAATTGTAATTTGTTTTTATTTTCCATTTTTCTAATCTATACATGTAAATACATCTTTCTGTAAACGATGAAACATAATTTCCTTATTGTAAAATCTATATATCTGTATATATTCAAACTAAATTTAAAATAAAATGATTTAATACCTTACTGCCATCGCCGAAAATGAACTGCCACACCACGATTAACTCTCCATGAAGTCGATTCGCCAGTAGTCAGCACGACTCCAATTCGATCGTGACTTCGTCGCCTGTCCCTTTTGCCCTAGCGCGATCTTGCTGCTACCATATCCACTCGGGTTACAAAGAATTTGCGGCCCCACGACGAGATACTCGTCGATCTGAACTTCCTCTGAGAACACGAAGCCTTAGCGTCGTGCGTGCGTGCCACCGCAGCCCCAAAATCGTGACGCTTGACGTTGAAATTGCCTGAGTCGTCGCCATCACGCGCACGCCATTGCCTCGCGCGCGCTCGCTACTCCATGCGCCACCACCTCGCCTGGTCGTTGAGCCAGCCATCGCCTAGCTATCTTGAACGAGAGTGCGTCACAAAACATCATTTCAATCGAACTCGGTTCGAATTTGAATCGAGCAACTCGATTCTATTTTATATTTTTTTCGAACGATGTAATTTGCTTGAGATGCTCGGCCCTAATTTTTTTTCTTTTGATTTGAATTCGATTCGAAAAAAACAGCGGCGACCATTGATTTTTGAGATGAACGAAGAATAGTTTTTAATTTAAACGAAGATGGTTTCATTTTTTATTTGATTGCTTATGTTTTTCTTTTAAACAAAAAAATAACGTGTGTACAATTTTTCAAAGAAAACGAAACAAGTGTTGTTCAAGAGGACATGTTTTGAAGAACCGTGTAATTTGCCATGTAAAATTATATTAAAATAAACATATATATTTTAAATTTAAATTCAAATTCAAATCGCTTCGATAAACGCAACTCAAAATCTTGATCTCCAATCGAGGCGTGCTGCCATGCGTTTATAAGGTTATACCCCTATTTCGAACATAACGGAAAAGGTTCCGAGTCCAAATTCGATCGTATGGAGAAGATAGCTTTTTAGACTAGTTATTAAGTTGAATTTTCAATATAAATTCAGCGCGTTTACAATCCGTACGATCATACGACAACTTCGAATGCTACGAAAATTAAAATCCGATAATAATACAGTATTATGGATCCAATGGAACTGGTTTCGTCAAATTTCGAGACTATGCCTCAGAAGGCTATTTTTAAATATCGATTTAAACGATATAAATTCAAAACTGAATAAATCATTTTCAAATTCAATTCTGATGCTTCCATTGTCTTCATTATCATAAATATAAACTTTACAAGCCTTTGAAATATTTTTAATCAGCTTAAAATTGAAGATACAAATTTTTACCCAACTTCACGTTATTAAATTCAATAATTTAATTACCAAATTCATAGCGATATTCGAAATTCAAGTTTAAATTAATTCCCAAATATCTAAAATCAATTAAATATTTCATTTTCAAATGTTCAAAATTTTCGGGTCGTCACATTCTTCCCCCTTAAAAGAATTTCGTACCGAAATTACTAGTTAAGAAGAATTATCCTTAACCCGTTTACCATTTTCCCAAAACCAATAGTTTTATCAACTTGCCAAAATAAATCTTTTTATTAAAGACTCATTATCACTTCAATTAACTTTCCAAAATCTTCCATAGATTCCAAACAACATTGTTTTCTTAACATTCAAATTCAAATTCAATTTTTAGATCTTTAAAATTTTGTCAAATTTTTTCTAACTCCCTAAATTTTCGAAAAAATTTCGCCAGCGTCTCCTTAGCGCGGCTAGCTCGGTATGACTACAAAATGCCACAATGGGCCATAGATTTCAAAAGAAAACAAAAGGCCAAGTGGCTAGACAAGAAAATCATCAAATTCATATAGAAATTTAAATACATACCTTTTATCGAGCAATTAAAATTTATCTTTGAAATCAAAAATCCAAATTCCTTTTCCTTCATGACACCTATACATCTTACTTAATAACAATGTTCAATTACAGGATTTAAAATCATTTTATACATTTCCTTACAAAAATTTCAATATTTAATTCATTCAAGCCTGTACGATGTCCGTATATCATCCGTACGCAATACAAAATTCGATCGCTCACTCGATCACACAATTTCACTTCCGAACTAGTATCATCCACCCGACTTCCTAGTGCGGACTTGAATCTGGTTTCTTGATCAAAAACCGTCATTCTCCTTGCATAGCTGTAAACTATGATAGAGAATTTCTAGAATCAACCAAGAATTCATATCCCGGGTTCGCCGTCGAAAATCGAGTGAAAAATCCCAACTCGGATCGATATAACTATCTCGAAATTCTATGCTCAAATTTTGGATCAAATCGTTATGCGAATAAAATAATATACGTGCATCCTACGTATTAATTTCAATTGATTATGAGCTATATCAATTCTCTTTTATTCACGTTGATCTTTCATTCCCTTATTCACAATTACCATTTCACAATTTCCAGTTTATCCTTCATTCACTTATCAATTTAGAATATTTTCTCAACTCCAAATTTTACTTAAGAATTTCATCATTTATTTCTTAAGTTCAATATAAATATTCTATATACATTTTATATTTATTTTCAATTCACCACTTTGGTTTATAACTAATTATATCTAAACTGGATTTCCAATTCCATATGAATTCAATTTACCTTACATTTATAAATACTTAGTTCAAATCATTTCAATTTCATTTGAATCCATAAATGTTTTAAATAGGATTCCAGAGTCTTTCCATATTTTCAAAACCATTTTTGAAATCAATTCAAATTATCTTTTGAATTTCCACAACCAACCCTAATTTTCCAAACAACTTCAATTTTTAAATAATTTGGCAGCAATTCCTCTCTTGGAAACTCGAAAATTAAAACCAATGATGTCGCGATCATCATCGGAATTATTTTCCAGCGACTGAAAAGAGTTTAGTGCTTTTATCCCTTCAAAACATTTCGAAATATTTTTAATTCGAAACTCCACCAAATTTCAAATCCAATTCAAAATATTTTCCCAAATAATATCACCATTATTTTTTCCAAACCTTTGAAAACCATTTTCAAACCCAAAAGTAATTTAATCCTTTCCAAATCTCAAAAATTTCAAATCCTTTCAAATTCTTTCAAATATTTCTCTGGAATTCTATTTCAAATTATAAATCACATTTACAATTTATATTTACAAATCCCATTTGTATATGAATTTATTTTTCTCAGCTTTTAGTTATGATTTCAATTCCTTATTCAATAATTAATGATAATAATTTAATATTGTCACTTCCTAACAATCAAGCAACCATATACTATAATAATTTACGGAAAATGATTTCTTTTCTATACAAAAATAGTTTGGGTAAAATTATCTCATTTACCCGATTTTAAAACAATACTGTGTCGGTTTATCTTGTTCAAGAGTTTAGAAACCCCTATTGATACAGTTGGCCAAACTGCACCGACCAGAATCTATAAACAATCAACCGATAAGTCAATACAATGCAAAACAATTTTTATATTCACTAACAAATACGCGCTAATATCTATTATTACACTCAAACTCATTCTAGAGTACTACTGACTCTATCTCTAATGAGTAACACCCACCAAAGCCAAGGTTGTCGTATAACCAAATGCTCCGATACCACTCTGTAACGACCCAATTTTTCGACGCCTGAAAGTTGACATCAATACGTCCAATGTATCAAATGCCAAACAATCGAATGCTGCAAAACCGAACAGTTAGGGTTAAAGAAGAAGAAGATAGAAGAAGAAACAGAAACAATATTAGAATCTCACATTTCGCTGCGGAACAATATATAATAGATAAATGAATAATCTTTTAAAATAAAGAACTATATCAGTTTATACGTGACGCCCTACCTCTATACCCACGCTAGCCAAGAACACTACGGTGTAGTGCTGTCAACTAGCATGGAGAATAAGGCTGTTGAGGAGTGACCATCCATGTGATTTCTTATCACACGGTGGTTATAAATAATCTTCGGAAACAAACATAGAAATAAGCATAACACAAATCAGTCACAGACATCCATATCACAAAGGCGGAAGAAGATATGAATATATAACCAACACATGAAAGTGTACATCAGAGCAGTGGTCAAAAAGATCCACAGTAATACAAAAGAATAGCAACACGTGCTGTACAAAAGAATACAACTATGAGTCTATAACTCAAGTGTATACAACAAAAACTGCTAATCTAAATAGTTTGCCAAAACTCAGAGTAACACCTGTAACATCTCGGTCTGACCCGAGTATTATTTAAGAAAATAGTAAACGGATCAGTCTAGCTATAAATATCAGATGACATAGTATAAAATAAAAGATATGGCATAAACATAAAATATCCATACTGACATACTACTATAAGTATGCAAATGATGATCAACAGAAGATCAATCAATAAGAGATAAATCAATATCACAAGAATCTTCTCAAAGATCCAAAGATGGCATCATACCCTAAACTTGTACTCATAACAAGTCAATGACATAAATTCCAGAAATCAACACAAGAAATACAGAAATCACAGAAAAAGGGAAAGAGGCGTATCACATGACGGTCCGAAGACCATGGGGAGCTACCCCATATGGGTGAGTCGGAATCACCCAGATGAGGTCTAGGCTAACCAAAAAGCAAAAAGGTATGTGTGAGTGGAATCACACAAATGGTGTCTAGCCTAACCTCGCAACAAAAGGTATGTGTGAGTGGAATCACACAAATGGTGTCTAGACTAACCTTGTGGACAAAGAAATATGTGTGAGTCGGAATCACACCCATGAGGTCTAGTCTAACCTTGCAAACAAAGAGACATCGCACTATTGCTAGTCTAAATCTTAAAATGATCGTGATGATGAACGAGAAGTGTCAATTACACTAAGCTAGTAAATATAAAAGTTTATCTTCGTGTCCCATAACCACTTGCTTAACTTAAATATTTACGAACAAACTGTAAATCTTCACTAGAAAATTGTCACAAGAGGTTCAATCGAACAAGTCCAAGAATTAACCGACGAAGTGAACGCTAGCGTTTCATACCACTTGTTTTACTAAGCTGTTTAATTAGATTTCTCATCCGAGTGAGGTAAAGGTTTGTATATACTAGTAGATTGGAAAACGGTTTAAGAAAAGAGCTTTGTTATTGAAAATAGGTTGAAATCATTTTGTTGAAAGAGTTTTGATATTTACTACTAGTATTGAAACCTTCATATTTCTAAAGTTGTTATCCCGCCTTTTTAGCAAGGCCGTGATACCATAAAATCGACCGAGAAGCCAAAGATAGTTTGTCTCGAAGAATGGTCAACTCAGCATCTCAACAAAGCAAGTTCTGTTGAATGTTTTTCAGATAAGATCCCCTACGGAAGGGGGGTCCAAGGGGGGTGCGGGGGCAACACCCCCGCTACGAGGTTCGACCTGCCCAGTCAGGTCGCGGGGGTTCAGGGTGCAGCGCCCCGTCCAAAACGGTACGACCTAGTGAAGACCTAAGGGAGGATAGGATCGAGCGACCTACGAGTATAAGGGGTCAAGCGACCTAGAGGTGTTCGCGGCCTAACGACCTAAACAAGGTCGAGAGAGTTAAGGTGATGTGCGACCTAACATGTCTCGCAACTTAATGAAGGCAAGGCCGAGCGAGTTAGGGTGATGCACGACCTAACGGGTTAACGGTCTAACGACCCAAGGAAACAAGGTCCAACGACCTAAGGAAGATAGGGGTCATGCGACCTAAAGGCTTGCGACCTAACAGTGTTCGCGAGTTAAGCAAGGCAAACGACTTAGTGGTTGCCGACCTAAGAGGGAATAAGGTCCAACGACCTAAGGGTTCACGCGACCTAGTGGAACACGCGACCTAAAGGGGATCTAAGGTCCAAAGACCTAACTGACCTAAGGTCACGCGACCTAAGTAGGAACTTAAGTTCATACGACCTAAAGGGGAACGACCTAAGGTCACGCGACCTAACGAGGTGCAAGGCCGAGCGACCTAAAGGGGCACTAGGCAAGGCCGAGCGACTTAAAGGGGAACGACCTAAAGGCGAGTGTCCTACGACTTACGACCTTGCGACCTAACTCCGAGGTGAATTTTCCACCAGAACGACCTAATTCCGAGGCAGTGCGACCTAACTGCAGTTTTTCGCCAAAAACACTAAAAATTGGAGTTTTTCGCCAATCCAATCCAAACCAAATGCAAATGTACATTCTAAAATGATGGGGAATCATTCCCAACAGTCCAATATAGTTATAGACTAGAATTGTGAGATAAAAATCTCACCTTTGCACAAATTCAATGAAGAAGAAGCTTGAAGTCAATAGAGAAGCAACTACAAGCTTGAATCCAATGTCTTTACTTTGATTTTGGAGTTGGATGTTGAATTTGCTAATGAACTTGGGCTTGGAAATTTAATTTCCCTTTCCACTCACCATTAATGCTAAAACTAGAGTTAGGTAGGAATTTATGAAGAGACGAGGAGAAGGGGTTGGAACTTAGGTTTAATAGGCTAAACCAACCCAAAGTCCAAAGCGGGAAAAGTTAGTGAAATTCCACTAACCCCAAACATATCAAAGTTTATACTTAAAAAGATTGTAAACGGCATTTCGAACTTAATGGAAGTGGTCTCGGGTCCTAATTTGACCGTTTGCAAAAAGTAGCTTTTCAGACCAATATCCGATTAACGACAAAATATTTAAATAAAATATTTAAATATAAAATCGATAAATATGCGGGTTGTTACATTATACATTACAACATCAGAGTTTACAACAACACAATACAACACTGACAATCATTATAACTTGCTTAAATGAAAATTTGACTTGCACTGTAACGACCCACTATTTTGGACCATTCAAATCGACAATAATCCACACAAGTCAGACTTGAATAATACAAAATAACATATTGTAATAAAATTTGGAGCAAATAAAATCAAAAACAGAATTACAGGCACAAAAATATCAGAATAACTCACAGTGGAAAAATTATATCATAGTAGTTCATGAAGCTACTATCTACAAAATCTCAAAAAAAATACAAAACATCATAGTTTAAAAATGGATACAATAAGAGTCAGGATACATAAACGAAAACATAGAAAAAGATACCAAATAGGAACTAACTGGAAGAAGTAGATGAATAGATAGACAGACAAGCTCCAGCAAAACTCTAGCTCCAAAAGGTGAGTTCAAAGCTGTGATTCTCAGGCTGACCCGAGCGTAAAGTAAAACACAAACACTCGAGTCAGGACATACATACTTATACAATGTAAACCAACTCAAGTGAACTGTAATAGCAATGCACAATAACTTAAAAGGACGCTTGGGATCGCCCATCCTTTAAGGATCAGTCAAACCATCAATTAAGTAGTAATAAACACTATCCTAGAAATATCCATATTAAAGTAAACAACGCAAATGACAATGTTATTATGACTAGGGTAGCGTAGAGCCACAGTAACCGCTCACCTCTAGCCACCCTCTTAAAATCAAACGTGTGCATCAAACAATCACAAGGAAATCACATGACGAACAAAGCAGTGTACCCGTGGTTATGAATTTCAAAATGATTTATAATTCCGAATTAAAATCATTCATTTAAACCATTAAAAGGTGAAGTCATTATTCCTTCAAATCAAATATTCAATTCCCACAAATTTAGCCTTTTTTGAGTTCATTTATTCAGTTAAACACTTCAAATATTGAAATTTCAGCTTTACGCAGCACTTAGAAAATGCTACGGTAAGTTATAATTGGAAACAATTCAATTCAGTAAAGACAACATTTAAAAACTACTGTAGTAATTCAGTTTTAGTTGCAAAATAGTTCAATTCAGCAAAGAAAACATTTACAAAATTGCTGTAATAGTTCAGGGTTCAATTTAAAAGGTTTAGTTCAATGACATCCAAAAATCACATTTCAGCCAACTGCAGCACTTAACACGTGCCATAATAGCTTTGTTATTAGTTTCAGGTTTAAATTTAGATCCTGCTACTATAGCACTTACAAAGTTCTGCAATAGCCCTTAGTTCATTTTATCCTTTTATTTCTCTTCTGCAACTACAACACTTGCAAAGTGCTGCAGATTCTTATTAATTCAGATTTCAGAAATTTTTCAGAAACGATAGCATTTCTGAAGTGCTACTAAAGACATTTCCTGATTTAAAGTAGAATTTCAGCCATAAATATACTTCAATTTAAACCATTTTTAACTTATAAAATTTCATATTTTCCACTATAAAAATGGCCATTTAAATATCCTTGAACTTATGATTTTTATAAAGTAAATTTCACAAATAAATATCAATAATTTCACTTATTAAATTCAAGTGCACATATTCCCCATTCTTTACCTTTTAACAATTATATATCACTTATATTTCAAATTACCTTTTCATACATTAAACTAAATTTCCCTTTTATTAAATTTACTTAAACTCCCATTTTAAAACCAAATCTCACAATTCCAAGTCAAGTTAAATTCCAAATTTCCATTTAACTATCCATTTATTTAACATTTTAAACTAATTACATAAATTCAAAATACACTGTAAGTTGCTTAACTTTATTTTACAAATAACTTGATATTTTCTTTTACTTTATATTTATCCAATTCATATATCAATTATATTAATTACCAAGTTAAGCTTATAACTCCATTTTTAATTAAATTCCTATTATTAAGTTAAATCAAACTTTCGCACTACAACTCAAACCATCTATTAACTTACTCCATTTAACCTTTTGAAAATCCTGCTTAACCATTTTAAATCCAATATAAGTCAAATTTCGTATTTTTTCTTTCATTTACAATACATGAAATTTATAAGAAATCATATTTTGAAATCAACCACGGGTCCGGATAATATTTCACACCTATACCAAGTGATATGGAAATTATCATTTAAATCCGTAATCAGTAAAATTTTCGGGTTTTGATTATTTCAAACCCAAAATCCCAAGACAAATACAAATAAATAAAAATCACCTAGGCCTATCATTTTAGCCCGTAATAATTTTTCCTATTATAAAGTCCGTTCGGGTACGTATCATTTCAACCCATAGTGATTCTATTCTATAGGGAACTTATAGTGAGAGAAACAGAAATAAATACACATATAACAGAATAAAACATAACAGATGATGAGACAAGTTTAACGGGGGTATAACATCATATAATTAACATCACAGGCAGGTATACCATGATATAACAATTCTACACATTCACTTGTTGTCACTTCACTAATTATATAAGTATAAATGTCATGAGTGAAAACTCACCTCTTTACGCTGGAGTTAGCAATCAACACACACAAATGAAAAATCCAGAAAGCACGATAGCACGACTTCTGAATTGAGTGGAGAGAGAGCCAAGACGTAAATCTTGTATATAACAATAAAATAAAACAATATATATAAATATATTTACAATACCAAAATCTATCGAAACAAAAAGGAATAGAATTTATAAAAGACATCACCCAGCTTCCAATTCAATTTTTCTTGACCTTAACTCTATGCATAATCGGCCATACATGCTTAGGCTCGGCTTTGGCATGTTTTCAGGTGGGAAATGGTTCAGGTTTGGAACTGAAAATACAAGTCTAGGTCATGAATGCAAAGGGTTTTGGAGTTATAAACATTGGAAGGTCAAAAGGCAAGGTTAAAGAGGAGGTTTGGTTCACCTATTTGGCTCGGCCGAAGGCAAGTACAGGTCAGGTTAGGGGTTAGTGATAGTGTTCAGAGGTGGTGCTTGCTGGTGGTGGTGGCTAAGGAGGTGGCCGTGGCAAACAAATGAAGGTGAGGAGGTTATAGGAGTTCGGCTAGGCAATTCTAGGGTTTTTTTCCACTTTTTTGGAGTTTTTGTCCAAGGGAGGGTCACGGCCAGTATAGGTCAGAGGAGGAGGAGGAGTTGTGGCCATGGATGGTAGGAAGGAAGTGGTGGTGGTCGGTGGAGGTGATGGAGGGGTATAGGCCGAGCAAACACATGAAGAATCAAGGCAAAATCAAGGCAAAACAAAGAAGAAAGAGAAGAGAAAAAGTAGAAAAAACAGAAGAAGACATTACCTAATATTTTCAGATTTGGAAGTAGCCGTGAGAAATGAGATGAGGAGAAAGAAATTTTCACGTGAATACTAATGTTTGGAGGCGGCTAGGGTTAAGGGAAATAAACGGCGATAAATATGGAGGAGTTATGGTATGAAATCAATGGATGGAAAGATAAAGGGGTAACAAATCAAAACGTAACGTATGCCTTTAATTAAAAATAGGTAAGTATCTTAATTTATGTGTTTCCTATATATTAAAGAAAGATGTATACAAGAAGCCTTCGCAAACAAATAAATACAATAACGTTAAATAATTACATTTTAAAGATATGCCTTTTAAAGCAATAACTTATATACATATTTGAAATTTCTTTCCAAGAAATAAATAAGGATCTTAACACTTACCATTTAATTAACAAATGAATGTATAAATAGAAAAATAAGGTAGAGATAGATATTATGAAAGTAAATAAATATTTTTAGGAAAAGTAAGAAATTAATAAAGAAAATACCCTATTTAATGGAAACTGGGATTAAAAATTGTAAATAAATTCAACCGACTATGGAAAATTTCAACAACACTTCTAAACAAATAAAAGTCAAGTAAATAAAATAAATGCTGAAAAAAATAAGTGTAAATACAAAATAAATAATTCTTTTAAGGAAAATAGAAAATAAATAAAGAAATAGCTATTTAATTGAAACTAGAATTTAAAAGTTGAAAAAAATATACAGTCAACATTTGAAAATTATAACTATACTTTAAAAATGTTTTTAAAATAAAATATATGCATAGAATATCATGTTACACAAATTAGAACATGATTTTACAAAAAAAAAAATTATTTATACAAATTAAAATAAACAAATTTGTTAAATAAAACAATTCACACACAATATTGCAAGAAGCATAACTTTCACACTATTAGGTTTGGAATTATAATTCACACAAAATCAAAATTTATATTTAAAATATCAAAATTTATCAATTTTAATAAATAAAATAAAGTTTTTAAATCAGGAATTTCAGTTAAAATAATTAAAATATAAAATTAAAATAATCACAAAATACGGGGTTGTTACACTCTCTACCACTCAAATCTTTTCATGCTAAAAAAGGAACGAGGTACGGAAAACACAGAAAAAGATATAATGAAATAAGATTAAGACAAGATGACAAGAAGATCAAAATTATTCCTGATAACTGTTGTTATAGGTAAGTTTAACAAGGCGGAGAATAGGAATAGTTAGAAGGGAAAATAGGTTAAAAGACAAGGATGAATCATTATTTTAAAGCTATATAAATTTCAATTATTTAGAAAGGTAAAATAAGTGAACAAAATATCCTTTATATAGTACTTTTATAACTCGATGTCTTAACAAGTTTATCCTTGTTCCTGCAGGCTCTGGCTATGCATTGATCAGGCGCAAGGCTAGAATTCTCTAGGTACTTAGTAGACTTGTTTCAACACCCAGTGAAAATACTGGAAAAACTTTTAAAAACAGATATGGAAAGTACAATCCAAACAAAACAACCAAAACCTTTGTCTAACCATGGATCGCAGATACACAATGGTTACGCCTGGATCCCCCAGGAAACATTCCATATCCGAAAGCTTTCTCAGCCCTACGAGTTACGCCATGATGACTAGTAGACCGTAGGATACATAATGATTACGCCTGGTTCCTCCAGGAAACAATCCGTACCCCTAATCCATCTCAGCCAGGCGGATTTCGCTACTAATGCGACCTACATAGTTCATAGGATACAAAATGATTGCGCCTGGATCCCCCAGGAAACAATACATACCCCTAGGCCATCTCAGCCAGGCGAATTGCGCTATGCAGTCGCGCTTAAAAGAAAAACCATGGAGATTGCCATGGTAGGACACTCGAGTATCACATCCGAAAAACCAAAAATCAAGGAGAATAATATCGATAGAATGAATCCTTAATGTGGCCACAAAGCGGATATCAAGCAGCAGGCACTTTCCATATCTCTACTTCGAAAATATGTATCATATAGTACCTTTTCAAATCACTTTCAAATATCATACTTATATGAAGTCCATTATATAGGATTTCATTTTCAAATCAAATACTTTCCAAAATCAATAGTATATCAAATCACACTTATATAGACTTCGATTATATAAGATTTCTCTTTCCAAATTGAGTACCTTTCAAATCAATAGTTTTCAAATCAACTTCATACTTATACCAGTCCATTTTATAAAAGTTCGACAACTCCCAAATCAAGTACTTAATAATACAAGGTTCTTAATTTAAAATCATTTCAATATCAATTCAGTTTCAAAATTATATACTATTTCACCAAGTTATTAAATATCTCCAGTTTCAAAGTTTCCAAAATAATAGGCTTTGAAAATAATTCCAAGTTTCCAAATCGACATAATTTAGGTTAAACAAATTCATTTCCAAAATCATCATATAAACACTAGGTTTACATTCCAATCTATTTTCAAAACCAAATATTTTATCAAAATCAATTATATCCAAAAATGATTTCCAAGTTTATAACTGTCCCTTTAAAACCTTTAAACTATTTATTTCTATTCAACAGATCCAACTTTTCCTTTTGCAAAATATTTACTTAACAAAAGTTCCAAATTTATTTAACTCATACTCTTCATACTTTACACATACAAAACTAAACTTATATACTTTATCAATTATTTTATACTTTTCAAAATTACTTAGCTTGGAAAAGTTAACCTTGATTTGGAAGTGTTCGAACCTTTAAAATAGTTGTTGAAATCAAATTTCAAATCCAAGAGTTGGAAATCAGCAACAAAACAGTAAATCAATTCCAATATATAAGGTTATACCAAAACAAATCTGAAACTCGAGGACTGAACATCGGCTTACTTTAAAACATTTCATATATATATATACACACACACATATATCTTTCAAATATCAAATCATACTTCAGAATTTGAAATCAAAATTGGTTTCACAAAAAAAATCACTCGCATAGCAAAGCTACTAAAGTGGCCTCTCCCCTACTCTGAAACTCGAAAATCAATGTCGATGGTGCGTGCACTCATCATCGAAATTATTTTCCAGCGACAAAAGGGTTCTGGACTTCTATTTTCTTGAAAACTTCATTGAAATTTCTTCGAAATCACTGGAATTCATTTGAACTCTTTTGAAACATTTCTTATTTGGAAAATACTTTGAAATCGTATTATTATTATTATTATTATTTATTTTTGAAATCTCAAAACAAAATTTCAAAATACCGGAGTTCAATCTCTCAAATTTCAATTTGAAACCCCTTCAGTTATAAATCATTTTTTTATATAAATCAGATTCTTATATAATTTTCAAAATTTCAAATCCTTTCAAAGCTTCAAATTTTCATTTTTAAAAGGTATATAATCCTTATTGAAAACATTTCACTATTATATAAAAATATGGTCATCCTTATCAAAATAATAACTTAGATGTATGCACAATTTCAAAATACAACCGAACACAAATTTCCAAGGGATGAACCAAGGATGGATTTCAAAACAAACAGAGATTCAAATTTAGAGGAACCCTAAGCAAATAGAATTATGGTTCGAAGATAAGCTGGAATGAAGATGAAATAATTTAATTACCAAATAGAATATGGATAAGCCTAAATAAATCGCGGGCGACCTTAACCGGGTCAACCGTGACTTCAGGAATATAGTCAATGTGGAAATCTAAGGCAAGATCGACATTCGATAGCCAGAGATAGAATCCAGGTAGAGCAGAAGATAGATATCATCGTAAACCGAGGATACAGAAATCTCTGGTGAATCAATGCCAATTGTAAAGGATTTTCACCCCTTTACAAATCACTCAAAGATTTGCGGAATCACCGATCTTTATAGAGGTTATTCAAAGTGGAGTTACGGAATGCTCCAAAATCAAAGGAATACAAATATGGGAGTTAGGAATGGATTTCAGAACAAGTGGGAGCGTTCCAAAGTTCAAAGGAATCCAATCGATAAGAATCCTATCCAAGAGATTACTACCAGGGTGGATACAAAGGGGATGAAGTTTAGAAAAATCTTGATTCCAAAATAAGAATTTTCTTTTATACCAATATAATTTTAAAATCCTTTAAAATCATTTGGAAATCATTTTATACTTCAAAAATACATTCTCTCAAAAGAATGATTTTGAGATTGATTTCACTCATTCTAGAGTATTTCTACCCTATCTCTAATGAGTTTTTTGCTCCACAGGCTAAGGTTTGCCAAAAACTTAACGACCCACTATTTTAGACCATTCAAATCGAAAATAATCCACACATGTCAGACTTGAATAATACAAAATAACAGATTGTAATAAAATTTGGAGCAAATAAAATCAAACACAGATCACAGACACAGAAATATCAGAATAACTTGCAGCGGAAAAAAAATACCATAGCAGTTCATGAAGCTACTATCTACAAATCTCAAAACATATACAAAATATCATAGTTTAAAAATGGATACAATAGGAGTCAGGATACATAAACAACAATACAGAGAAAGATACTGAATAGGAACTAACTGGAAGAAGTAGACGAATAGATGGACAGATAAGCTCCAGCAAAACTCTAGCTCTAAAAGGTGTGTTCAAAGCTGTGATTCTCAGGCTGACCCGAGCGTAAAGTAAAACACAAACACTCGAATAAGGACATACATACTTATACAACACAAACCAACTCAAGTGAACTGTAATAGCAATGCACAATAACTTAAAGGATGCTTGGGATCGCCCATCCTTTAAGGATCAGTCAAACCATCAATTAAGTAGTAATAAACACTATCCTAGAAATATCCATATTAAAGTAAACAATGCAAATAACAGTGTTATTGTGACTAGGGTAGCGTAATGCTGTAGTAACCGCTCATCTCTAGCCACCCTCTTAAATCAAAGGTGTGCATCAAACAATCACAAGGAAATCACATGACACACAAAGCAGTGTACCCGTGGTTATAAATTTCAAAATGATTTATAATTCCAAATTAAAACCATTCATTTAAACCATTAAAAAGTGAAGTCATTATTCCTTCAAATCAAATATTCAAATCCCAAAAATTTAGCCTTTTCTAAGCTCATTTATTCAGTTAAACACTTTAAATATTGAAATTTCAGCTTTTCGCAGCACTTAAAAAATGCTACGGTAAGTTATAATTGGAAACAATTCAATTCAGTAAAGGCAACATTTAAAAACTGCTGTAATAATTCAGTTTTAGTTGCAAAATAGTTCAATTCAACAAAGACAGCTTTTACAAAACTGCTGTAATAGTTTAGGGTTCAATTTAAAAGGTTTAGTTCAGTTACATTCAAAAATCACATTTCAGCCAACTGCAGCACTTAACAAGTGCTACAATGGCTCTGTTATTAGTTTCAGGTTTAAATTTAGATCCTGCTACTACAGCACTTACAAAGTGCTGCAATAGCCCTTAGTTCATTTTAGCCTTTTATTTCTCTTCTGCAACTACAACACTTGCAAAGTGCTGCAGATTCTTATTAGTTCAGATTTCAGAAATTTTTCAGAAACGATAGCATTTCTGAAGTGCTACTAAAGACATTTCCAGATTTACAGTAGAATTTCAGCCACAAACATACTTCAATTTAAACTATTTTTAACTTATAAAATTTCATATTTTCCACTACAAAAATGGTCATTAAATAGCCTTGAACTTATGATTTTTATAAAGTAAATTTCACAAATAAATATCAATAATTTCACTTATTAAATTCAAGTGTACAAATTCCCCATTCTTTACCTTTTAACAATTATATATCACTTTTATTTCAAATTACCATTTCATACATTAAACTAAATTTCCCTTTTATTAAATTTACTTAAACTTCCATTTTAAAACCAAATCTCACAATTCCAAGTCAAGTCAAATTCCAAATTTCCTTTTATCCATTTATTTAACATTTTAAACTAATTACATGAATTCAAAATACACTGTAAGTTGCTTAACTTTATTTTACAAAGAACGTGATATTTTCTTTTACTTTATATTTATCCAATTCGTATATCAATTTATTAATTACCAAGTTAACTTATAACTCCATTTTTACTTAAATTCCAATTATTAAGTTAAATCAAACTTTCACACTACAACTCAAACCATCTATTAACTTATACCATTTAACCTTTTAGAAAATCACCGCTTAACCATTTTAAGTCCAATATAAGTCAAATTTCGTATTTTTTTCTTTTATTTACAATACATAAATTGATAAGAAATCATATTTTGAAATCAACCACGGGTCCGGATAATATTTCATACCTAAATCAAGTGATATGGAAATTATCATTTAAATCCGTAATCAGTAAAAGTTTTGGGTTTTGATTATATCAAACCCAAAATCCCAAGACAAATACAAATAAATAAAAATCACCCAGGCCTATCATTTCAGCCCGTAATGATTTTTCCTATTCTAAAGTCCGTCCGGGTATGTATCATTTCAACCCATAGTGATTCTATTCTACAGGGAACTTGCAGTGAGAGAAACAGAAATAAATACACATATAATAAAATAAAACATAACAGATGATGAGACAAGTTTATAACGGGGTTTAACATCATATAATTAACATCACAGGAAGGTATAACATGATATAACAATTCTACACATTCACTTGTTGTCACTTCACTAATTATATAAGTATAAATGTCATGAGTGAAAACTCACCTCTTTACGTTGGAGTTAGCAAACAACACACACAAATGAAAAATCCAGAAAGCATGATAGCATGACTTTTGAATTGAGAGAGAGACCAGATGTAAATCTTGTATATAACAATAAAATAAAACAATATATATAATTATATTTACAATACCAAAATCTATTGAAATAAAAAGGAAATAGAACTTATAAAAGACATCACCCAGCTTCCAATTCAATTTTGCTTGACCTTAACTCTATGCATACTTGGCCATACATGCTTAGGCTCGGCTTTGGCATGTTTTCAGGTGGGAAATGGATCAGGTTTGGAACTGAAAATACATGGCTAGGTCAAGAATGCAAAGGGTTTTGGAGTTATAAACATTGGAAGGTCAAAAGGCAAGGTTAAAGAGGAGGTTTGGTTAACCTATTTGGCTCGGCCAAAGTTCGATGGGCTTGGCCAGAGGCAAGTACAAGCCAGGTCAGGGGTTAGTGATGGTGTTCAGAGGTGGTGCTTGCTGGCGGCGGTGGCTAAGGAGGCGGCTGTGGCAAACAAATGAAGGTGGTGGAGGTTATAGGAGTTCGGCTAGGCAATTCTATGGTTTTTTTGCAACTTTTTTGGAGTTTTTGTCCAAGGGAGGGTCACGACCAGTATAGGTCAGAGGAGGAGGAGGAGTTGTAGCTGTGGATGTTAGGAAGGAAGTGGTGCTGATCGGTGGAGATGATGGAGGGGTATAGGCCGAGCAAACACATGAAGAATCAAGGCAAAATCAAGGCAAAACAAAGAAGAAAAACAAGAGAAAAGGTATAAAAAAGAGAAGAAGCCGTTACCTAATATTTTCAGATCTGGAAGTAGCTGTGAGAAATGAGATGAGGAGAAGGAAAATTTCACGTGAATACTAATGGTTGGAGGCGGCTAGGGTTAAGGGAAATAAACGGCAACAAATATGGAGGAGTTATGGTATGAATCAATGGATGGAAAGATAAAGAGGTAATAAATCAAAACGTAACGTATGCCTTTAATTAAAAATAGGTAACGTATCTTAATTTATGCGTTTTCTATATATTTAAGAAAGATGCATACAAGAAGCCTTCACAAACCAATAAATACAATAACGTTAAATAAATACATTTTAAAGATATGCCTTTTAAAGCAATAATATATATATATATATTAAATTTCTTTCCAAGAAATAAATAAGGATCTAAACACTTATCATTTAATTAATAAATGAATGTCTAAATAGAAAAATAAGATAGAGATAGATACTATGAAAATAAATAAATAGTTTTAGGAAAAGTAGGAAATTAATAAAGAAAATACCCTATTTAATGGAAACTGGGATTAAAAATCGTAAATAAATTCAACCGACTATGGAAAATTTCAACAACACTTCTAAACAAATAAAAGTCAAGTAAATAAAATAAATGCTGAAAAAAATAAGTGTAAATACAAAATAAATAATTCTTTTAAGGAAAATAGAAAATAAATAAAGAAATAGCTATTTAATTGAAACTAGAATTTAAAAGTTGAAAAAATATACAGTCAACATTTGAAAATTATAACTATACTTTAAAAATGTTTTTAAAATAAAATATATGCATAGAATATCATGTTACACAAACAAAATTCAACCGACTTTGGAAAATTTCAACAACACTTCTGAACAAATAAAAGTCAAGTAAATAAAATAAATGCTGAACAAAATAAAGTGTAAATGAAAATAAATAATTATTTTAAGGAAAAATAGAAAATAAATAAAGAAATAGCTATTAAATTGAAACTAGAATTTAAAAGTTGAAAAAAATATACAGTCAACATTTGAAAATTATAACTATACTTTAAAAATGTTTTTAAAATAAAATATATGCATAGAATATCATGTTACACAAATAAAATTCAACCGACTTTGGAAAATTTCAACAACACTTCTGAACAAATAAAAGTCAAGTAAATAAAATAAATGCTGAACAAAATAAAGTGTAAATGAAAATAAATAATTATTTTAAGGAAAAATAGAAAATAAATAAAGAAATAGCTATTAAATTGAAACTAGAATTTAAAAGTTGAAAACAATATACAATCAACATTTGAAAATTATAATTATACTTTAAAAATGGTTTTAAAATAAAATATACGCATACAATATCATGTTACACAAACTAGAACATGATTTTACAAACTAAAATATTATTTATATAAATTAAAATAAACAAATTTGTTAAATAAAACAATTTACACATAATATTGCAAAAAGCATAACCTTCACAATATTAATCCGATTTCAACGAAACGAAAAGCAGTATTCTTGAAATTAAATCTATTTTCATAATAAAAGATAAAGTTGCAAAAATTTAAATTTTTAAATTTTTAAATTTAAAAAGTTTGACCATTTTGACCAGAATCTACTTTTTTTGGAAATATTCCATTTATTCAGGTTTGGAATTATAATTCACACAAATCAAAATTTATATATAAAATAACAAAATTTATCCATTTTAATAAATAAAATAAAGTTTTTAAATCAGGAATTTCAGTTAAAATAATTAAAACATAAAATTAAAATAATCACAAAATACAGGGTTGTTATAGAAACTAATCCCATACGCAACAGATACTATATAATATAAATGATACGTCTCACCATCCAGCTTGCCTTCTAGTCTTCACAGCAACTTCTTGACTTCGCTCCCGAACAACTGATAACTTGGCTCCAGGCTGCCCATGTGGAAAATTATGGGCACCCAGAGTTTAGAAAGGTAACAGTAAACTCAAGGCCAGTCATGGGACTGGTGTGGGATCTTAAAAACAATTATTTGCACAAAGAAAGGAAAAGAAATCCGCTGTGCTTTTGGAAAATGAAACTACCATAAGGTCTCCCGCCACACACACAATGCAAACGCACAATTGGAGGAGACTTCTCCTTATGACAGTCAAACATGCTTGATACACAAATTTCTTTTGATATTATTATTAGTGCACAGTGCAAAAAACATTTCGAAAGTACAATATTAATCTTAGCCAGCATACACATTTCGTAGTATGCCTACTATAACTACCATGTTAAATAGCAGGTTAGCACCACATTCCATGGCAGGTTATGCAACTAAAACCGTACAGGTCGTGTATTGTTTCTTTGGATTTTCAACAAATGGTCAGGCTAAGGAACTTCCTATGCCACATGGGTACGCCTCTGGAGGGACGCCTCTAGAATCTAACCGGATCTCTGCCAACACAAGGCCGAGTTACCTCATGCTTTAATAAAGCTGTAACTAGATAACTCTATAAGTATGCCATCCCCGGTCGTTACCGACCTTTATCCGAGGATCCTCAACCACAAAGCAACAACCACAAAGCAATAAATTTGCAGCAACCACATAGGTTAAATATCTAGGCTCCATACCATGATACCACCTTTTCCCAGAAGGAAATGGACATACCCTAAGGGCGCTACCCCCAAACAACCTTGCCGCATCCTTCCTCTTTCGACCATTTCCGGGGTGTGAGGTTCGACGAAGTATCGTCCACAAAGCAACGCTTTTCACAAAAGCCATGCTTCGATCAACAAATGATCAGCAACGCTTAGCATGCCACATTACCAATTTGGGAATATATCACTAGTAACTATAAACTACATAACCTCTGAGCTCGTACGTCTCAAAGAAGTGTGTTAAGCTAAGAGAATAAATTCTCCGCCACCAAAAGAAATGTATTTGATAGAAACCAGCTCCACATCTCAAAGTGTAACACCAGACACACATCCATACAAGTCCGTTTTGAGTTCGAATGGAACCGAAGGGACTTCCAAAGAAGCCCTTGGAAATCCGGACAATCCCTAATCACGTCCGGACTCCCCATCACAAAGGGTGATATAATCTCTATACCGAAGAAACTCAGTGCAGAGACATTCGACAGGTAATTCTTTCATTTTCGAAAATACCCGGTCTTCAACACCATCTTCAAATGCAATCCCATTTCGTCGTATCATTATTCGGAATGGGTTTTATGACACAAAGTCCTCTCCCGGCTTAACCGAATAATAATTGCTTATTTTTAAAAATAAGTGTTACATTCAGATTTCAAGTAAATCACAAAAAATTTCCACTTTGATCTTTTAAGCAAAAGATCCATCACAAAGATTCGATTTGGTTTTCGAATATCCATTTGGAATCCGACCCCCGGTCGCATCAAAATTTAAATGTCATTTAAAGGCCAATATTGATTGTCGGTTATTTAACTATCAATCAATATTCACAACAATCACCAGATTTTAAATAATTTTCATCCAATTATTTATTTTCAAAATATCTTCGCAAGATATATTTTTAACACTTCAACACTTTGAAAACCAATTTCAAATCACTTTCCTCACGCGGAATAAATTCCCAAATATTTATTTACTTCCACTGAAAATTTGCCGAGTCCGAATACTTCAAAATGATTTAAATCACTTATCCAAAAATATATGTACTTGGACACATTTAAAATAAAAACTATTTTTAAACACTTTATTTAAAATAATAGTTATGAAAATATTGTACTAATATCTCATTTAAATTTCAAGCCTAAACTAGTTTTAAAAATAAAATTATTTGATAAAGTATAACTATTTAAATAACCATTTTCTAAATCAAATATCAATTAAATCTTTAAATAATCACTTCTATAGTTAAATTAAAAATATTCACTTTAAAGATTTAAAAACAATTTTCGAAAATAATTTCTCCAACAATATTTTTTAAAACCAATTCTAGAACTTTTAATTTATGCTATAAAAGATACTTAGAAAACATACCCAACTTCCCATGGAAAATACACTTTCCATTTCAAAATGGTCCATTTAAATCAATTTATAAATCTGTAACGTCCCGTCTTTTCGCACGATTTAAATCGACATACATGCCAATTCAAACCATACGGAAGGGCGGATTGTCATGGGGTAAATAAGAAAAACGAAAAAGAAATAAAACAAAACAGAATCTCACAGCGGAAGGATAAAATATAATAATAAATATACAGTTCATAAAACTGTTTACAAAACATTTGATTCTTCTTTATACAATAAGTATCAAAGTTCACATACCAATATAACAATGCAACGGAACAATATTAGTGTAGTGGAATATAATAAATAATAATAATAGAAATCTCCGTCTTCGTCCTCCAGAGCTAAAGTGTTCGATCCTGAAACGCTCGGACTGACCCGAGCAAATTTGAAAAGACAAAAACACTCGAGTCAGAACTAAAAGATCCTATGTGAGTTAAATTAATAGAAATAAATGTGGGTGCAGTAACTCAAGAGATGCTCGGGATTTACATCTCCTAAGGATCCGTTAAACTATGTACTATGTAGTATATTTCGCTATGATAATAGTGTGTAATTGTAAAATAAACTTAATTTTAAATAGCGTTAAGGAGTTACCCAATCTCCCCCTTAACACAATAATAGTCCTAGTAGTCCATCCAATATCATAGTCCCTCCCGATCGGAAAGCCACCAGAGGATACCACAGGGCTACGGGAGAAATCCAAACTCGTACAAGGCGCGATAGGGTAGGTGACACGGCACAACTAGGCAATGCCAGGGTAGATATACCAATTACGCATCCGGGCTGGTGGTAACGCGTAGCTGCTACTACCGCCCACCTCGGACAAACTCCCCCAAAAATTAAAGAAATCAAAAGTGGCCACCGCAACAATCCAAAGTCAGAGTATAATATCGAAGAGGAGTATCCGATCAGAGGAATGACCTCATTGGCCCGAGAATAACTCCTGTTTTATCCACCTTATGCCAACTCACGGGAGTCGGGTCCACGTATTTACCTTTAAGGAAACGCCGCCGCCATCCTACTTCATTTTGGAACCTCCACCACGTACATGGTTGTTAAAGTGGCTTTCGAAGTTGGCAGAGAGTATGACAACTTCCGATCCTGGTCTCTTCAACAACCAAACGTTATTATTACACCGCGGTCTTTAAAATAGTTAATGCTTTAAAACCAGAATATAATTATCCATTTCAAAACCCATAAATACGATATCATTTCCATTTCCAAATAACTCATTTGGATATTATTTTTATAAAACTCAAATCAATAATATCATTTTTATTTCAAATATTTTTTTTTCCAAAATCATACTGCTTTAAAATTTATAATATCTGGAAACCAAACATTTGAATTAAAATTTTCAGAACATAATACTTCGAAATCCATAGCTTTAAAACCATAACTTCTAAAACTTGAATGGTTTGGATGTTCAACAGTATATAAAATAAAATGGTTTAACTTTAAATTTTACTTTGTAAAGTAAATTAAATTCCATGATTTTACAAATATATTTTCTTTAGATGAAGTCTAAACCATAAATTAAAATTTCACCTTCAGTTTCCAAAACCACTTCAATTTCAATATATATCCAATTTGAGTATCAATAAATTTCAAAACTAAGGTTGGAATTTATTCTTTCAAAAAATTCACCGTTCTATTATTTAGTCTTGAACATTTGCATGATAAATCCATAATCGTTTATATAAAACTCAAATTTCCTATAACTAAATATTTCCTTCAATTTATTTATACTAGAAATATTCCTTTAATTTATCTTGAAATAAAATTTCATTTATAAATATCATACCTTTAAAATTTTCAAGCTTAATAAGGTTCTACATCAACTTATAGAGTTCAATTCTTAAATACGCTCAATTCCAATTTTTTTTTATTTACCTTCCAATCTAAATTTATTCGAATCATTTAAACCCTATATCCTAAGTCTGTACTTAATTATATAATATAAATTATCAACTCCATTTCCACTTATTCATTTTATTTAGCAGATTATACATAGCTTAAATTCAAAATTTAACTATATATGTATAATTATAAAATAATATTTATATAATACCAAAATTTAATATTTATTAAACCGTATCATATCCAAACCATAAAAAAAATCATTTCAATTTTTTTTATATATATACACCACGGTGCCTGTATAAAATTTTCTATCCTATGGTCAAGTGATACGGATATTTATCATTTCAATCCGTAATTTAAAATTAAAATGCGGTTGTATATCATTTCAAACCGTAATCCCGAATGAAATGAGAACGCATAATAACTTGCAGTTTATGCAATCTAAATTATCGCATCCATTCATCCAAATATCAGTCATCAACCATTTATTACAATCATCATCCAGCTTAAACAAACATCAATATATATCATACAAAAATATAACAGGCAATAAATAACAGGTATTAACTAACAGTTTATATTCAACAACAAATTTAATAATTGTTTAACTAGCAGTTTATATGCAAATAAATAAATTTTAATTGTCAACTAATATGCAATAATAAAATTAATTAACAGTTAAATTAAATAATTGCGATTTAACTGAGATGATGAAAAAAATACGCAAAACAGTCATAAATAAATTTCTACTCATATCTTAAATCAATTTAACAAACATAAGAAATTTAGAAGTTGTGAGTGGGTTAAAACACTAACCTTTTGAATTTAAATTGAATTTAAATCCAATTTAAACTCAAAAATTTGACAGTCTCCAAATTTGTCCAAACCAGCATCAAAGTGTCTGGAATTTTATTACGATCCTAACAAAAAAAATCACGCATAAATTCGAGGTCGTATGAGAAAGTTATTCGATTTTAAAAATTGAAATCAAAATAAAAACAAACAAAATAAAAAAAATAACAACACACCATTTATAATTCGCCACATCACCAGTAAAAGATGCGTCTTCTCCTTGGCTAGGAAGCACGCATGCGCAAGAACCACGACACGGAACGAACCCAAAAAGGCCAACTTTGACCCTGATTTTTCGGCCGCCACGACCACTGTTTGACAAACCGTAGCCACCAACGTCACCGCCTCAGTCTCCTCTTCCTGCTGACGTGGGTGTGGCACCCCTTGGTGCACGGCGCCGCCCCCATGAACCTAGGGTTTCGAAACCATAATCTCAAATTTCTGGCCACCACTCTCGATTCCAGGCGAAACGGCCTCCACCATTCAACTCCACAAGCCTCCCTCTCCAAAACCCATATCCCAATTTCTCTGATTGAGACTGAAATCAAAAACCCCCAAATCGTCGCGTATGGTTCGCGAATTCCGAGCTTTGACCGCGTTTTCAGGACGATTCGAGCATCATATACAGAAACGAACACTAGATGTAGATTCATATCGATGAGATCTATGACATATATATTTTTTGAGATTTTTCTGAGGACTATGAATTTTAACTTTGATTTTGAATTGCAATTTTGTTTGGATCTACGATTTGCATCCATTGAGGAGAGAAAGAGTTGAGGAAATGAACGCAAAAACAATGAGAATAGATTAAGGCTAGGGTTTAGTAGGGTATTTATAGATAAAGATGGAATAGACAGATGGATCCGAATTATAACGTGCTAAACGATAATTGGCCCAAAAAGTCCTTTCTGACTCCGGAACGAAATTGGGTAAACCCATATATCAAAATAGGTGTTTTAAAATATTCTGAACGCGATGGAAAAAGTTTCACGTCCAAATTCCATTGTATGAAGAAGTTATGCTGAAAACAATATTTTCAAATTGATTTCAATTAAATCGATTTCAAGGCGTTTCATGGTCGTACGCTCAAACGACAAGTCCGATCGCTACGAAACATGAAACCCTACAATAATTTATTGTGACAGATCCAATGAAACTGGTTTCGTCGAAATCCGAGTCCGTGACCAAAATGGCTTTTTTATATTAATTAAATAAATTTAAAATAAATTAATTAAATCAAATTTCAAAATTAAAATTCTGAAATTTGCAATCTTAATCACTTTATAATTCTCAAACATTTACAATGATTTAAACAAATTTTAAATGTAAATTTAGCGAAGATTAATTTATAAATTTCAGTATAAATCCTCAATTTCCTAAAATTCAAAAATATAAATAAAATTTTCAATAATTCTATAAATTTTCCTTTCATTCTATTATTAAATTCATTACTATCAACCGGATGAAATTAGCATTGGATTCAAAATATATTACATTGATATCCTCCCATTCCTTCTTTAATTCAATTAACGTAAAGTTTAAACGTTATATTTCATTTAATTTCAATAAATCCAATTTATAAAATAAAAGAAATAAATCTTGATTCCCATTCATATTCTATTATCAAATGATCCATAATAAAATTACTTACTTAACTTTGAATATGTCACATTATAGTTTACTGCGTATTATTACGTTAATTAATATAACTTTACATTTATTCCTAATCTACCAATTACTATCAAATAAAACCTTACAATTGGTTTTCATTAATAGGTATTGCGGTAAATTAGTTATTATTCAACTTGCATAATTTTTAAATTCTAATCGCTGCAATAATTAAGCTTTATTATAAATTGGATTTAGATGGAAGGATTTGTTTGTCTTTCCGAAACTACTATATTCACAAATCCTGCCTTTCTTTGTATTAACTACTATTCCCATTTATATTGAAGTGGTAAAACATATTTATAATAATTAGAACCTCAAATAAATTTATTCAAATAGGTTTCATTCCTATATTAACTTATGAAATAAATATGCATTTCCGTTGCTAATTACATTTACTCTTTACAATTACAGTTCTTACCTAAGTAATATGAGACAATTAATTTCATCTAAATGTAATTGTCTTCCAATATTTTGATAACTTTATTTTCATGCCCTAAAATACAACAACTGTCAAATAAAATCTTAACATTATTTACAAATATTACCTTAATTAATATTAACGTAATATAAAATTATAATTATCGTAACTGATTCCAAACTTTAAATAAACAAGCTACCACAATAGGCAACATACAGTTACTACTTAATTTATATTTAATAAAAATTTGTTTCCAATTTTAATAAACAATAGGCAACGTAACATAAGCATTACCGTTTCCCTTTTATCACATAAATAAGCATTTATTGCTCACAATTACTTATATAAATTTGGATCACACTACATATTATTCATCAACTTTTTCTGACTTTATCACCTAAATTTCCGTTATTGAAAACCTTTATATTTTTCCATTTAAATTAAATTTTAAATCCAATTCAATCAACCATTTTCAACATGCAACTTATAATAACTATTTACAAGTATGAATGGAATTATCAGTTATTCCAATATTTTCTAACTTCACCTTAACATATTGAATAAATTCCCTTTAATGAATTTATATCCAGGTGTAATACTTACCCCATCTCATTTATTAAATTTATTCAAATTTCTAGTAAATAGGTTTTAAGTCACCTTTTATATATTAGCGTTCATTTCAATATTAGTTTATAAAGTTTTCATTTCTACTAAATTTAATTACAAAAACTCATAAGTTCACCCAAATTAAATCAACGAAATTTACGGGTCGTTACACTCTCCCACACTCAAAACCTTTCATCCCCGAAAAGGAAAAAGAACGGAGAAGGAAGAATTAAATAAACAATACATCTTATTCAAAATATTAACTTATAAACAATAATTTCCAAAATTTATTGCTTTAAATAAAATATACCCATTTGAAATCATTATATCTTTTTATACTTGAATAAATAAAGTTTGGAAAATCATTTTCAGAATAATTTCTAAGTCCAAAAATTTACGAAAAATTTCGGCAGAGTCTCCTTTGTACGGAGAGGCTCGAGAGAAAATATAATATCAAAATATAGATATTATATTACATATATTATCCAAAATATTATATCCCAACCCGGGAAAATATATAAAATTGCGCTATAGACCGAAATCCGAAACGTACCTATATTTGTCGGGCAATTTATGCTTAATTTATGGAACCAAAAACAGTAGCAATTGCTTCCATACCTGCATTTCACTTATAAAATCCAAAGGGTTAACAATTTATGTAAAGTGAAATATTTAAGTGGTTTCAATCACTAACAACAAATCAATACAACAACCATCAATTCAACGAACAGCATACACAACAAATACAAAACAACCATTCAATCAAACAAACAAATAGTTGTTCGGGTTCAAAACTTTTAAATTATACGGAATGAAGAATAAACTACTAGCGCATCATATAACCAAATAGATTATTCATTCACCCCAAATCCAATGTTAAAGTATCCTTGCCCAAACAACCATCACTAAACAACAACAAATCCAAACAACAATCAACTTAACTTATTATTAATTTCATTTCATAACTTTGTTGTTTGATTTTCTTTTTTTTATACAGTGAGTTATCTTTTTAATTTACATTTACTCATTAAATGTTTGCTTCATTTTTATTTTTTACTTATTACTTCCAATTATTCAATTCCATTAACTCAGGTCATGCCAAATTCCTTTTATTTTGTTATAATTATTCATTCATTTATTATTGCATGTCCTCATTTATTTCTTAATTTCATTTATTACAGTATTCATTTTCCTACTAATTTTATTTATAAATAGCTTTAAATGTTTACTTAAGTTCCTTATCATTCATTTATACTACTTCATTTCATTTATTTACCAATTTAAACTTAAGTTTATACTCTATACCTCCAATTCCAATAAATAAAAGCAATTTCTTGAACCCTTTCATTTCATACTTTTACTGTACAATTTTCCATTACATTTCTTATCAACATTTCAACTTTTAATACTTGGTAAGTTATATATATGCTTTTAAAGAATGTAATTGAAAGTATACAAGTTTTCCCATTTTTTTTAAATTAATTCATTGTTCAATAAATTTTTACCTTTTCCTTATAAGTTACAATTTCAACTTCCTTTTTATTTCCTTTATAACTTAGCCTTAATCTCTTACCAAACTAGAGGTTTCAATTATTAATTACTTACCTTTCATTTCACTACAATAATTGAAAAATTAATTAATGGAAATTTAAGAATTTAATACCGGGTTAAATTTCAATTTATTCTAAAGTAATAGATAATATATTCTTACAACTTATATATCTCTAATTATATTTAAAACAATTCAATATATATATATATATATATCAAAAATGAATCTGCAGTAAAACTACTACAGTGGCCTTCCCCTTCGAAACTCGAAAATGAAAGTTGATGATGCGCCCGCTATCACCGAAATTATTTTCCAGCGACATAGAGGAAAGTACAAAACTTATTTTCTCCAAAATCTTCTTTAAAACAATTCTTCCAAATTATATTAAAATATTTATATTAGAAAATACTTATAAACAATATTATTATATTCCAAAATTTATTCGAAAGAAATTTCAAAACCCCGGAACTTAAGTTCTAAATTTCCAGATTTCTATTTTATTTTTCAATCCTATTTCTATTATTATTTATACACTTTATTACCTAACAACCAATTTATTGCAGCCAAATATAGATATCATTTGAAATTTTTTATTTTATATATAGAAAATATAATAGGCAAAATTATTTCATTCACCTATATTAAAAACAAATATCATGTCGGTCTGTCCTATTAAGTGCTTAGAAATCCCTATTGATGTCATAGCGTCTCATGCATCAGCCAGAATTTATAAATACAAAACGGAACAGATTAACACAATAATAAAATCTTTTTATAACACTAACAAATACGCTCTCTCATATATATACACTCAGTGACTCCCATAGGGTATTATTACCCTATTAGTAAAGAGTCCAACCCCACAAAGCTAAGGTTTATCGCTAAACCAAAGCTCTGATACCACGTTGTAACGTCCCGCCTTTTCGCACGATTTAAATCGATACACATGCCAATTCAAATCATACGGAAGGGCGGATTGTTATGGGGTAAATAAGAAAAACGAGAAAGAAATAAAACAAAACAGAATCTCACAGCGGAAGGATAAAATATAATAATAAACATACAGTTCATAAAACTGTTTACAAAACATTTGATTCTTCTTTATGCAATAAGTATCAGAGTTCACATACCAATATAACAACGCAGCGGAACAATATGAGTGTAGTGGAATATAATAAATAATAATAATAGAAATCTCCATCTTCGTCCTCCAAAGCTAAAGTCTTCGATCCTGAAACGCTCGGACTGACCCGAGCGAATTTGAAAAGACAAAAACACTCGAGTCAGAACTAAAAGATCTTATGTGAGTTAACAGAAATAAATGTAGGTGCAGTAACTCAAGAGATGCTCGGGATTTACCTCTCCTAAGGATCCGTTAAACTATGTACTATGTAGTATATTTCGCTATTATAATAGCGTCTAATTGTAAAATAAACTTACTTTTGAATAGCGTTAAGGAGTTACCCAATCTCCCCCTTAACACAATAATAGTCCTAGTAGTCCATCCAATATCATAGTCCCTCCATATTGGGAAGCCACCAGAGGATACCACACGAGCTACGGGAGAAATCCAAACTCGTACAAAGCGTGATAGGGTAGGTGACACGACACAACTAGGCAATGCCAGGGTAGATATATCAATTACACATCCGTGCTGGTGGTAACGCGTAGCTGCTACTACCGCCCACCTCGGACAAACTCCCCCAAAAATCAAAGAAATCAAAAGTGGCCACCGAAACAATCCAAAGTCAGAGTATAATATCGAAGAGCAGTATCCGATCAGAGGAATGACCTCATTGGCCCGAGAATCGCTCCTGTTTTAGCTACCTTATGCCAACTCACGGGAGTCGGGTCCACGTATTTACCTTTAAGGAAACACCGCCGCCATCCTACTTCATTATGGAATCTCCACCGCGTAAACGGTTGTTAAAGTGGTTTCCGGAGTTGGCAGAGAGTATGACAACTTCCGATCTCTTCAACAACCAAATGTTATTATAACACCGCGGTCTTTAAAATAGTTAATACTTTAAAACCAGAATATAATTATCCATTTCAAAACCCATAAATACGATATCATTTCCATTTCCAAACAACTCATTTGGATATTATTTTTATAAAACTCAAATCAATAATATCATTTTTATTTCAATTTTTTTTTCAAAATCATACTGCTTTAAAATTTATAACATCAGAAAACCAAACATTTGAATTAAAATTTTCAGAACATAATACTTCGAAATCCATAGCTTTAAAACCATAACTTCTAAAACTTGAATGGTTTGGATATTCAACAGTATATAAAATAAAATGGTTTAACTTTAAATTTTACTAAATTCCATGACTTTATAAATATATTTTCTTTAGATGAAGTCTAAACCATAAATTTAAATTTCACCTTCAGTTTCCAAAACCACTTCAATTTCTATATATATCCAATTTGAGTATTAATAAATTTCAAAACTAAGCTTGGAATTTATTCTTTCAACAAATTCACTGTTCTATTATTTAGTCTTGAACATTTGCATGATAAATCCATAATCATTTATATAAAACTCAAATTTCCTATAACTAAATATTTCCTTCAATTTATTTATACTAGAAATATTCCTTTAGTTTATCTTGAAATAAAATTTCATTTATTAATATCATACCTTTAAAATTTTCAAGCTTAATAAGGTTCTACATCAACTTATAGAGTTTAATTCTTAAATACGCTCAATCCCAATTTTTTTTATTTACCTTCCATCTAAATTTATTCGAATCATTTAAACTCTATATCCTAAGCATGTACTTAATTATATAATATAAATTATCAACTCCATTTCAACTTATTCATTTTATTTAGCAGATTATACATAGCTTAAATTCAAAATTTTACTATATATATATAACTATAAAATAATATTTATATAATATCAAAATTTAATATTTATTAAACCGTATCATATCCAAACCATAAAAAATCATTTAAAGTTTTTTTTATATATATATATACCGCGGTGCCTTATAAAATTTTCTATCCTATGATCAAGTGATACAGATATTTATCATTTCAATCCGCAATTTAAAAATAAAAATGCGGTTGTATATCATTTCAAACCGCAATCCCGAATGAAATGAAAATGCATAATAACTTGCAGTTTATACAATATAAATTATTGCATCCATTCATCCAAATATCAATCATCAACCATTTATTACAATCATCATCCAATTTAAACAAACATCAATATAGAGCATATAAAAATATAACAGGTAATACATAAAAGGTACTAACTAAAAGTTTATATTCAACAACAAATTTAATAACTGTTTAACAAGCAGTTTATACGCAAATAAATAAATTTTAACTGTCAATTTATATGCAATAATAAAATTAATTAACAGTTAAATTAAATAAATTCGATTTAACTAAGATGATGAAAAAAATAAGCAAAATAGTCATAAATAAATTTCTACTCATATCATAAATCAATTTAACAAACATAAGAAATTTAGAAGTTGTGAGTGAGATAAAACACTCACCTTTTGAATTTTAATTGAATTTAAATCTAATTTAAACTCAAAAATTTGACAGTCTCCAAATTTGTCCAAACCAGCGTCAAAGTGTCTGGAATTTTATTACGATCCTAACAAAAAGTCGCGCGTAAATTCGAGGTCGTATGAGAAAGTTATTCGATTTTGAACATTGAAATCAAAATAAAAACAAACAAAATAAAAAAAATAACAACACACCATTTATAATTCGCCATGTCACCTGCAAAAGATGCGTCTTCTCCCTGGCCAGGAAGCACGCACGCGCAAGAACCAGGACACAGACCGAACCCAAAAAGGCCGACTTTGACCATGATTTTTCGGCCGCCACGACCTCCGTTTGACAAACCGTAGCCACCAACGTCACCGCCTCAGTCTCCTCTTCCTGCCGACGTGGGTGCGGCACCCCCTGGTGCACGTCGCCGCCCCCATGAACCTAGGGTTACGAAATCCTAATCTCAAATTTCCGGCCACCACTCTCGATTCCGGACGAAACGGCCTCCACCATTCAACTCCACAATCCCCCCTCTCCAAAACCCATATCCCAATTTCTCCGATTGAGGCCGAAACCAAAAACCCCCAAATCGTCGCGTAGGGTTCGCGAATTCCGAGCTTTGACCGCGTTTTAGGACGATTCGAGCATCATATACAGAAACGAACACGAGATGTAGATTCATATCGATGAGATCTACGACATATTTTTTTTGATATTTTTCTGAGGACTTTGAATTTTGAATTGCAATTTTGTTTGAATCTACGATTTGCATCCATTGTGGAAGAGAATGAGTTGAGCAAATGAACGCATAAACAATAAGAATAGATGGAGGCTAGGGTTTAGCAGGGTATTTATAGATAAAGATGGAATAGACAGATGGATCCGAATTATAACATGCTAAACGATAATTGGCCCAAAAAGCCCGTTCTGACTCCGGAACGAAATATGGTAAACCCATATATCAAAATAGGTGTTTTAAAATATTCTGAACGCGATGGAAAAAGTTTCACATCCAAATTCCATCGTATGAAGAAGTTCTGCTGAAAACAATATTTTCAAATTGATTTCAAATTGATTTCAATTAAATCGATTTCAAGGCGTTTCTCGGTCGTACGATCAAACGACAAGTCCGATCGCTACGAAACTTGAAACCCTACAATAATTCTCTGTTACGGATCCGATGAAACTAGTTTCGTCGAAATCCGAGTTCGTGATCAAAGTGGCTATTTTTATATTTGTTATCCCATTTTTTGGTCAAAACTAGGATATCAATGTTGAGCGCGTCTCCACCACGATCGAGCTAAGAAGAAGCAACCAGCAAGCGTACCTAAGACCAGAGTTTCACTCAAGATCCAAATACAAAGTCCATTCGGCCTTAGACTCTCATATTCATTCGGCTATGCAAGTATACGGACTCATTCGGCAATCCATGCCTAAGGTCATTCGGCACTCATAATACACGACTCATTCGGCAATCCATGCCTAGGGACATTCGGCACTCCTAATATACAAGCTCATTCGGCATAGCGTTCATCCGGTCCAACACCACACAACCAATGCCGGACCAAACTCCTCATCTACGCCGAACCAAACTCCCCCCATGCCGAGTATAGCCTCACCGGTCCAAACCCTTCCCATGCTACCACCAAGCCAACAACCACCGAACCAGTTCCATTTCCCACCATCACCGGACCACCTAAAGCCGAACCAGCCTAACACCTCACCACCAAATGAACCTCCAAACCACCTACCACCGGTCCACTCCATCACCGGTCCAAGCTCCGACCCCTTCTAGCATGACCGAACCAAAGCTCCGCCGAACCAGAAGATTGCCAGTCCAGATTGCATCAACCCGGGCCCACCAGCAGCTATATACTTCCAAGACCCCTGCCCCCTACCTCATTCTATAAATAGAGGGGCAGGGGTACAACAATGGGGACAATTTTTTGGAGACAAGTTTGAGAGCTCAAGCCTGGAAGGAACTCTCAAACAACTTTAGATACTTGTAATCAAAGCTTTGTACTTGTAATCTGAAGAAAAAGGAGAATAACATATAAAGTGGACGTAGGCACGTTCTTGCCGAACCACTATAAATCTGTGTGTCTTTTACATTTTAGTCCTTGCTTTTAACATATTTGCATAAATCACCCAAATCACTAAACACAACATAAAATCAACCAACTCATACGACTTTGGGTGTTTGCGGCCATTTTTCACGCAAACATTTTGGTGCTTTCATTGAGAGGAACCAGCTTCCACTACATCGGATAGAAGTTGAATTTGAAAATCTAAGAGTTCAGATCTAGGAGTTATGACGAGACAAACAAGTAAAAGGCAAAGGCCAGAGAGAAGTGAACACCAAGGAAGTCAAGAGGCTTCCTCAGGAGGGAATCAAGCATCGATCTTCATTACCAGGGATGAGATGGAGGTCATGATGAGAAGACAAGAAGAGATGATGCAGAACTTACTTCAACAAATTGGGCAAATTGGAGCACAAATCCAAGGAGCAACTGGAGTTCAGAACGGAGCAGGACCAACTGGCGCAGCACCAGAGCTAGGGGGCACTCACGCAGAGCATGTTGATCCGACCCCGGGAAGTGAGATTGGGGCATCCGAGCCACCTGGTAGCAATAGAGGAATGAACGTTCAGCCAAGGAGGCATACACATGGAAACTCCCGCGGACTTGGGGGGCAGGTCGAAGATAGTGAACGAGAACTACAGATTGGAGACAATGAAAGATTAGCAGAGATGGTTAGAAGAGCTATGAGAGGCGGTTTAGTAAACAGAGACTTGGAAGATGTAAACAGGAGTCCTTTTTCTTCTGCGATTAGGATGGCTAGGAACCCACCAGAATTCAAGCTACCATCATTGGACATGTACAACGGGAAAACGGACCCCACGGTCCATCTAACGAAGTATATGAGACATATGGAAGTGCTGGGGGCATCAGAGGAGGTTATGGCCCGGTGCTTTCCACTGTATTTGACGGACATTGCAGCGTTATGGTTTAGGCAACTGGAAAGCGGCTCCATAGGAACATGGGCAGATTTAACCGAGAGATTCATGAGGCAATTCAGGGTTCATATTGCGAGACCCAAGAGTGTGATGACTTTGGCAACCTTGAAACAGAAAACTGGAGAGACTTTGAGGAGCTTTCTAACGCGATTTAATGCGGCGGCAGCATCAGTGGATCGACCAGATCCATCTATGGTCATGATGGCGGCTGTATCTGGAATAGCTGGTAATACAGAGTTCAAGAATTCATTAACCAAGGACCCGCCTATGAATCTGGGAGAGTTCTATCATGAGGCTGAAAAGTTTCTGCGTTTGGAAGATGCTAGTGCAGAAAGAGAGGAAGAAGATGACGTTTACACAATCAAGAGCGGAAACCCACCTGGAAAGGGTGCGGAGACTAGCAAAGGAAAAAGAAAGGCTGAGGATAATGATGACAGGACAAAGTGGCTACGAAGAGAGCCACGATTCACCACCTATTCAGAGCTGAATGAGAGTTTGGAACGGATTTATCAGGATACCAAGGGGCAGGTTCCGTATCGTAGACCAATGCGAAGGGATCCAACCTCTGACGAAAGAAAATCAGATAAGTTTTGTGCATTTCATGAATTGAATGGTCATAACACTAATAATTGTAGGCATTTGAAGGACGAGGTGGAAGGACTTATCAGGAACGGTATGCTCCTTCAGTATGTGAGGAGGCGAACTCCAGCGGTGGAGCCAGAGCGACCACCCTCTACATCAGCTAGAGGTGACCCTGGATCAGGGCACCATTTGATTATCCATTGATTGCTTGATTAAAATAATGATGAACAAGTCGTAAGCTTCCACTAACACAATTAAATCATTTACACATGTACGAGATCGCGAACGATCTCCAGGCATGCTCTGAATGATCATTGACTGCTTCGGAGTGGGGACTTACACTTTGACATCCTTGCTTCGCTTTTGTTTCGTTTTGATTTGAACATTCGAACTCTTCCTGTTTGGACATTTCTGCTGTAAGGTACTATTGCTTTAACATTTACAATTCTATGAAAAAATTATTTACTTGTATGCCCGTTGGATCGCGAACGGTCCACGAGCACCTATTGCATGGCAACGAACTGCCGAAGTCTTTGATTCAAAAACTCCCCCAAACAATAACTCCAACACTGATAATATTAAGTCCCCCCCGGGCACACTCATTCGCCTCGAACGGCACCCGACTTCGAACAGTCACAATTCGCCTCGAACGGCACCCGACTTCGAACAGTCACAATTCGCCTCGAACGGCACCCGATCGCGAACGATCACAACTCGCCTCGAACGGCACAACTCGCCTCGAACGGCACAACTCGCCTCGAACGGCACAGCTCACCTTACCTCAAATGGCTCGATCGCGAACGGTCGTCATTTGAGGTCCGCCACCTGATCACTTACTGCTACACCTTACCTCAAATGGCTTGATCGCGAACGGTCGTCATTTGAGGACCACCACTTGACCGCACACTGTCGCACCTTACCTCGAATGACTTGATCACGAACGATCGTCATTTGAAGTTAGGCGCTTGACCTTGAACGGTCACATTTCATCACAACTGGCTCGGTCTCGAACGATCGACGCGTGGACTTACAGACTCGACCGCGCACTGTCGCACTTTACCTCGAATGACTCGATCGCGAACGGTCGTCATTTGAAGTTAAGCGCTTGACCTTGAACGGTCCTCACTCGACCGCGCACTGTCGCACTTTACCTCGAATGACTCGATCCCGAACGGTCGTCATTTGAAGTAAAGCGCTTGACCTTGAACGGTCACATTTCACTGCAGATGACTCGATCCCGAACAATCGACGCATGGATTTACGCGCTTGACCGCGCAGGGTCGCACTTTCCCTCGAATGACTTGATCACGAACGATCGTCATTTGAAGTTAGGCGCTTGACCATGAACGGCCGCGCTTCATCCCAAATAGCTCGATCCCGAACGGTCATCAGTTGGGGCCATATAAACTATCAAGCTCTTTACAGGTTGTCAACGGGATACGAACATCCAGCTCATGGCATCACAAAACACGCCTTCCTACCGCAAGGCATATTTTGGGGGGCAAAGTGTTATCCCATTTTTTGGTCAAAACTAGGATATCAATGTTGAGCGCGTCTCCACCACGATCGAGCTAAGAAGAAGCAACCAGCAAGCGTACCTAAGACCAGAGTTTCACTCAAGATCCAAATACAAAGTCCATTCGGCCTTAGACTCTCATATTCATTCGGCTATGCAAGTATACGGACTCATTCGGCAATCCATGCCTAAGGTCATTCGGCACTCATAATACACGACTCATTCGGCAATCCATGCCTAGGGACATTCGGCACTCCTAATATACAAGCTCATTCGGCATAGCGTTCATCCGGTCCAACACCACACAACCAATGCCGGACCAAACTCCTCATCTACGCCGAACCAAACTCCCCCCATGCCGAGTATAGCCTCACCGGTCCAAACCCTTCCCATGCTACCACCAAGCCAACAACCACCGAACCAGTTCCATTTCCCACCATCACCGGACCACCTAAAGCCGAACCAGCCTAACACCTCACCACCAAATGAACCTCCAAACCACCTACCACCGGTCCACTCCATCACCGGTCCAAGCTCCGACCCCTTCTAGCATGACCGAACCAAAGCTCCGCCGAACCAGAAGATTGCCAGTCCAGATTGCATCAACCCGGGCCCACCAGCAGCTATATACTTCCAAGACCCCTGCCCCCTACCTCATTCTATAAATAGAGGGGCAGGGGTACAACAATGGGGACAATTTTTTGGAGACAAGTTTGAGAGCTCAAGCCTGGAAGGAACTCTCAAACAACTTTAGATACTTGTAATCAAAGCTTTGTACTTGTAATCTGAAGAAAAAAGGAGAATAACATATAAAGTGGACGTAGGCACGTTCTTGCCGAACCACTATAAATCTGTGTGTCTTTTACATTTTAGTCCTTGCTTTTAACATATTTGCATAAATCACCCAAATCACTAAACACAACATAAAATCAACCAACTCATACGACTTTGGGTGTTTGCGGCCATTTTTCACGCAAACAATATTAATTAAATAAATTTAAAATAAATTAATTAAATCAAATTTCAAAATTAAAATTCTGAAATTTGCAATCTTAATCACTTTATAATTCTCTTTAAACAAATTTTAAATGTAAATTTAGCGAAGATAAATTTATAAATTTCAATATAAATCCTCAATTTCCTTAAATTCAAAATTATAAATAAAATTTCAATAATTCTATAAATTTTCCTTTCATTCTATTATTAAATTCATTACTATCAACCGGATGAAATTAGCATTGGATTCAAAATATATTACATTGATATCCTCCCATTCCTTCTTTAATTCAATTAACGTAAAGTTTAAACGTTATATTTCATTTAATTTCAATAAATCCAATTTATAAAATAAAAGAAATAAATCTTGATTCCCATTCATATTCTATTATCAAATGACCCATAATAAAATTACTTACTTAACTTTGAATATGTCACATTATAGTTTACTGCCTATTATTACGTTAATTAATATAACTTTACATTTATTCCTAATCTACCAATTACAATCAAATAAAACCTTACAATTGGTTTTCATTAATAGGTATTGTAAATTAGTTATTATTCAACTTGCATAATTTTTAAATTCTAATCGCTGCAATAATTAAGCTTTATTATAAATTGGATTTAGATGGAAGGATTTGTTTGTCTTTCCTGAAACTACTATATTCACAAATCCTGCCTTTCTTTGTATTAACTACTATTCCCATTTATATTGAAGTTGTAAAACATATTTATAGTAATTAGAACCTCAAATAAATTTATTCAAATAGGTTTCATTCCTATATTAACTTATGAAATAAATATGCATTTCCGTTGCTAATTACATTTACTCTTTATAATTACAGTTCTTACCCAAGTAATATGAAACAATTAATTTCATCTAAATGTAATTGTCTTCCAATATTTTGATAACTTTATTTTCATGCCCTAAAATACAACAACTGTCAAATAAAACCTTAACATTATTTACAAATATTACCTTAATTAATATTAATGTAATATAAAATTATAATTATCGTAACTGATTCCAAACTTTAAATTAACAAGATAGCATAATAGGCAACATACAGTTACTACTTAATTTATATTTAATAAAAATTTATTTCCAATTTTAATTAACAATAGGTAACGTACCATAAGCATTACCGTTTTCCTTTTATCAAATAAATAAGCTTTTATTACTCACAATTACTCATATAAATTTGGATCGCACTACATATTATTCATCAACTTTTTCTGACTTTACCACCTAAATTTCCGTTATTGAAAACCTTTATATTTTTCCATTTAAATTAAATTTTAAATCCCAATTCAATCAACCATTTTCAACATGCAACTTATAATAATTGCTTACAAGTATGAATGGAATTATCATTTGTTCCTATATTTTCTAACTTTACCTTAACATATTGAATAAATTCCCTTTAAATGAATTTATATCCAGGTGTAATACTTACCCCATCTCATTTATTGAAATTTATTCAAATTTCTAGTAAATAGGTTTTAAGTCACCTTTTATATATTTTATTTTAGCGTTCATTTCAATATTAGTTTATAAAGTTTCCATTTCTACTAAATTTAATTACAAAAACTCATAAATTCACCCAAATTAAATCAACGAAATTTGCGGGTTGTTACAAAATCCTTCTTGATTTATTTAAATTTACGTTCCAAATCCGTAAATTCCTTTCCACACTTTCAAAAATAAACCGATATTTATTTTTAAAACAGATTTCCATTTCATTTATAAATTCCCATTGTGAATTTAAATTTTCAAATATCCACTGATATACGATTTTCAAATTGATTTCCAAATATTCACTTTCAAACACCAAATCAAATTCCAAATTGATTTCTAAATTTGTTTCAGACCCCAAATCAAATTCCAAATTGATTTCCAAATTTATTATCTTTTAAAAAAATTCCTTTATTTCTTTCAAACTATTTAAAATCTGAATTTTAAATAAATTCTCTAACTTTTAAACAATATCACTCGAAATCCATTCATAAAAATCTTTTTCCCATATTTTGGAATTTTATTCGATAGGATTTTAAAAATCAACCTTTACCCTTTTTAAATCTCTTCTTTTAAATTCACCCAATTCTTCAAAATGAATTTACTTAAAATTTTCTAATTTAATTTCCAAAAATTCAATTGATATTTCTGGTATCCTACGATACCAAAAATATATTCGGCTAAATTATAGCCTTCAATTAATTCTAATCATCAATATAATCATTCACACCAATATAATCATTCATAGATTATCACATCACAACATACACAAATAAATTCAACAATGTGAGGAATCCAGTTGGATCCCTCCAACCTATTTCCCTGCATCTACAGATGTTAGCACAATAATTAAATACCAATTCTACTTCGAGGTGGAATATCACGGTATATGGGTTATATAATATCATCCGCTATTATGCGGCACATAGGGTCTCGTCCGCTATATAATACGGGAAATCAATCACTCTAATATATATATACACACACTCCAATATATATATATATATATATATATATATAAACTATCACAATCAATCAAAAACCGAAATTCTTATTTTTCAATTGAGTGAGAAGATCTCACCTTTGCTTTTTCAGATCTTATTTTGACCATTTCTTCACGTTTTCAGACCTTGTATAAACAATTCACGATTTTTATTAATCATTTGAATTAATCGAAAAATTAATTTTCATTTATTTAATTTAACTAAAAATTAGTTTTAAACTAATTCTATTTAATAAAATATTTTTTTAGTTACCACAATAATTACACAAGTTAACCAAACAAATTAATCACTAAATAAATTAATAAATTGTAATTTGTTTTTATTTTCCATTTTTCTAATCTATACATGTAAATACACTTTTCCGTAAATGATGAAACAGAATTTCCTTACTGTAAAATCAATATATCTGTATATATTCAAACTAAATTTAAAATCAAATGATTTAATACCTTACTGCCATCGCCGAAAACGAACTGCCACACGACGATCATCTCTCCACGAACTCGATTCGCCAGTAGCCATCACAGCTCCAATTCGATATGTAGTATATATTTTTTGAGTTGCCGCAATCATGCGCACGCCATCGCATCGCGCACGCTCGCCACTCGATGCACCACCGCCGAGCCTGATCGTCGAGCCTGCCGTCACCTAGCTATCTCGAACGAGAGTGTGTCGCAAAAATCATTTCAATCAAACTCGGTTCGAATTTGAATCGAGCATCTCGATTCGAATTTTTTTCGAACGATGTAATTTGCTTGAGATGCTCGGCCCTAAATTTTTATCTTTTGCTTTGAATTCGATTCGAAAAAAACAGCGACGACCATTGATTTTTTAGATGAACGAAGAGTATTTTTTAATTTAAACAAAGATGTTTCGTTTTTTTATTTGATCGCTTATGTTTTTCTTTTAAACAAAAAAACAACGCGTGTACAATTTTTCAGAGGAAAAGAAACAAGTGTTGTGCAAGAGGACACGTGTTTGAAGAAACGTGTAATTTGCCCTATAAAATTATATTAAAATAAACACATATATTTTAAATTTAAATTCAAAATCAAATCGCTTCGATAAACGCAACTCAAAAACTCGATCTCCAATCGAGGCATGTTGCTAGGCGTTTATAAGGTTATACCCCTATTTCGAACACAACAGAAAAGGTTCCGAGTCCAAATTCGATCGAATGGAGAAGATAGTTTTTGGACCAGTTATTAAGTTAAATTTTCAATATAAATTCAACGCGTTTACAGTCCATACGATCACACGATAACTCCGAATGCTACGAAAATTGAAATCTGATAATAATACACTATTACGGATCCAATGGAACTAGTTTCATCAAATTTCGAGATTGTGCCTCCGAAGGCTATTTTTATATATTGATTTTAAACGATATAAATTCAAAACTAAATAAATCATTTTCAAATTCAATTCTGATGCTTCCATTATCTTCAGTATCATCAATATAAATTTTACAAGCCTTAGAAATATTTTTAATCAGCTTAAAATTGAAGTACAAATTTTTACCCAACTTCACATTATTAAATTCAATAATTTAATTACCAAATTCATAGTAACATTTGAAATTCAAGTTTTAATTAACTCCTAAATATTTACAATCAATTAAATATTTCATTTCAAATGTTCAAAATTTTCTGGCCGTCACATAAAATAAATAAATTTTAACCTTTTGAGGTAGCTTTGATGAGTAAAATTTCAAAATTATGAAGAAAAATAATGTGAAACTACGTTGACATTAAAGTTTGAACTTGTGATATAATATATGTATCAAAATATTCGTTTGGAAATTGATATTATTTTGAGCGAGATTCGAACTCCCGTTAAATTTTAATTTTTCTATAAGGCACTGATATATAAAAGTTCAAACCAATAATGAAAAACATTTCGAAATTTACGTTGAGATTAGAATTAAAATTTGTAATATAATATATAAAAGCATTTTTAGAATTTCGCAGTAGGATTAAAAATTTACAGCTCTATTTCAATTATTAATATACATATTATTATGACCCGTAAATTTTAACGGTTTTTATAATGTAATTAACTAAAATTTTGCTTGTAATTAAATAGTAAATTTTTGAAATGAAAATTTGATATTTGGAATATGTCTATTTAAACATAGCAAATGGTAAGTTTTCATCAGAAAATATGGAAGTTAGTTCTGTTGTGTAATTTTCATTTTCAATTTAAAATCATTTAATTTGATGAAAATAGAATGTTTTTGAAATTTGAATATTTTTATATATAACAAAAATGTAAACTATTTTTTGGGTGAGACGTCATAATTCGTTTCGTCAAATTTGGACTTCTCTAGCCCCGTTTACCTTATTTTTGGCATTTTAGCGGCATTTCGGCAACGAAAATTTGAGTTTTGATAGGATGTTCGTATCACTCATATCTATGTACTATTCTATTCGTCTCGTCATGCTGATCTTCGCAGTATATTCATTTCTGTAATTTGGCGTCCGATACGCGATGAAACCCATGAAACGATCTGCCGTATTGTTTCCGTATTTGAGCCTTTTTAGTTTTATATGTCCATTCATTTGTTCGGTGGTGAGATAAGAAACGGTCGCTACCTTTTTATATTCCCAAAAATAAACTTCTAACTTTTCATTTCCTACCATTTCAATAATATATCCTAGTTCGTTCCGTTGTCTTTTGGTTCATACCCATGCTCTCCGTCCCTTTCGGCTTTATCTTCTCCAATTGAAATTTTTTATAGCTAATATATTTACCTGAGGAGAAGGCATGTCCATTCGCCAGTGCTCTTCACTAAAATCGAACACCCCTATGGCACCGACATTCCCTTCCTTCACCCTGCAACATCCCTGACCGCCTCCATAGTATGCGACCACCTCTCCTTCATTTGCCAAGCCTCCCTCTGACCTAGCGTGCCACCGAAAGCCTTCTAGTCTACCTACCTTCTTCATGTCTTGATCTGCTCCGCCCCTTTCCTCCTTGAATCGCCAACCCACACTCCTTGCCGAACACCCAGACCTGTGGCCTCTTCCTTACCAAAGCTAGCAGTTTTCCCTTCCAAACTTGTCCATCCACCATCATCTGCCAGAGCAATCCGACACACCTCCGCATCGGACCAGCCTCATCAACCAGACCTTGTTTTCCAGTCTCCGGCCCCATCATGACAACCACGCACACGCCACCAAGCCAAGTGCACAGCCTAGAGGAAGCGGACTCTTCCTTCAGGCTGTCATGTTTTTTACGTGTGTTGTGTTTTTATATTTTTTAAATTTATTATACTTGTTTCAAAACCATTTTCAATATACACAATAGGAAAAGGAAAATACATATATTTTATGTTTATAGATATTTGATTAGTTTATATTAATATCTTAAAAATAGATTTCTGAAATAACTTTTATATAATATGTTTATTTATTTAAATTTATATTAATAACTTGAAAAAAAGATTTTTGTAACATATTTAGATATTATGTCTAATCACGCTTTGAGGAACTTTGAGAAATACGTGTTTAAAGAAAAAATATATTATAATATATATATATATATATATATGTTGATTTTAAAATATATAGATTTTAAAAATACAATATATAGATACCTTGATACATGTTGAGTACTGATTTTCAAATATAATATGAAGAATTTTTTATATGTGTTTTAAATTTAACATCGATTTTTTTGAAAAAGAAATATATTATCACATATATATCTTATTCAGTTTATACCGAGCCAGTTTCGATTTGTTTTCCTCAATTCCTAATTATTATCTTTGTTCGTCGAATCAGTGTCCACCTTGCTTTGCTTTGAGATGTATCATTTGGATTGATCGATTTCAAGTTCATGATTCAATTCATAGCTTGTCGTGTTGTCAAGTTCCTCTAGCCTCGAAACGTGAGCAATCACTCATGACTAACCTTCATATATTCAGTAAATTTAATTCACATGAAATGACGATTGAATATGCTGTTAATCTGTATTTCTAAGTTATTTAATTGTTAAATATGATATGCCATTATCCGCAATTGTTTACCTATGAAATATGACACCATATCTTGTTGCATATAATTATATTTAAATGTGTTACTAATGATATACGCCTATTGTTGATATGTTATATTTTTGTCATATTTGTTCTTACTCTGCAAATGATAAACCTAAGTGATTTTCAATGAATTTGGAATTTGCGATTGCGGGTTTAAATGATATATACCCGTAAGAATTTAAATTGCAGATTGAAATGATAAATATTCGTATCACTTGACCATAGGATAAAAAAAAATATACAGACACCGTTGATCTATTTTGAAAAATGATTTCAAAGGTTTAAAAGGAAATATATGGGTTTAATAAATATTGATTTTAAAATATAATATAAAGATTTTATTTTAATATATGAGAAAAATTTAGATTTTTAAAATTATGTATTTGGAAATTTAAAATTTATAAGTTAGTTTTGAAATATAAATTTTAAGAATTTACTTATAATTTCATTATTTTTAAATATATAAAATAATATTTAATATGAAATAAATTTAATAATAAGATTTAATTTAATAAAATTTAATTTAATTGATATATATATATATATTATATTTAGGTATTTATTTAAAATTATACTTTAAAGATAGATTTTGTAATAACTTTAATAAATTAAGGTTCAGAAGATAATTTGAAATTGATTTGAAATTGTAATTGTTTAAGAATTATATTTAAATAAAATTGATTTGGAACTTATTGAATTTGAGATTTTAGAGGTACGATTTTATAACTTGATTTTGATTAAAGGTGATTAAATGAATATTTTCAAATTTAAATAAATTGAAATTGAATATTTAGTTTTGATTTGAATGTGTAATTGGAGATCTTATTTAAATTTGAATGGGTTATTGTAAATTCCTTTGACTATTTGTGAAACCCATTGAATTGGAAATGGTTTGGTTGTAGTTCAAACCCGAATTTGAAATCGATATAGAAAAAATGGTTTTATTAAGAATTAAAATTTAATTTGAAATTGTTGAACGGAGACTGATTTAAATTGAATTTTTGGACTTAAGTTGATCTGAACTGATTTCGAAAATTGGAAGAAACAATTATATATGTATAATATTTTAATATATAAACTATTTTATTAAAGAAAATATTTTTAAATCTATAACCTATTTTAAATATAAACTATTCTAATTTCAACTATTTAAATATACATATACTAATTTCAATATTTAAACTGTTTAAGTTGGAAAGTGATATGAATTTAAAGCTGAATATGATTTCGAAAGTGATATAATTTTGGAAAGAGATATGATTTTGAAATAAATATGATATTTTGAAATGAAGTATAAACTGTTTGAAATATAAATGACCTCGGTGTGAAATAAGCATTTGGTTGTCAAAGAGACCAGGATCAGATATTTTTATACTCTCTACCAATACCGAAAACCACTTTAACAATTGTGCACGTGGTGGAGATTCCAGAACGAAGTAAGATGGTCTGGCGACGATTATGTTTGAGATATTAACGCAACCCTGACTCCCATGTATGACGACCCGTCTCCTCAACCTTCAGAAATCAACACTAATACATCCACGGTATGCACATGCCATAAATCCAAGTGCCGGGGAGGCAGATTATCTGGGGTTTAAAAGAAAATAAAGATAAAAGATAACACAATAATATAATCTCACATCGAATTCAACATTTTAAATATACTTAATTGATCAGAGTCAAAAACAAATCCAGCGGGATAGCTATAACTGTTTATCCGTACATATGCTGGGAAATACATACTACATAACACAACGGAATAGAGGTAGATATCTACATTAGGTACTTCAGTTTCATAGCTCCAAAAGACTTCTCCAAAATGCTCCCTAATATGCTCCAAAATGCTCCTAAGTTATCCCGACCACACTGCTGCCCAAAAAGTAGGACACCCAGTGTTTAAAGGGAAAACAAACTCCGGGTCAGTCATGGGACCGGTGTGTGAACTCAAAGTACGATGTTTTGAAAATAAAAAGGTATCTCATAAGACCACGCTGCACATAAAAACGGAATGGATTTTCACTTTATGATAACCAAAAACTTTTATTACGCAAAATTTGGGGATATTATTTTTAATGACATTCTTTGAAAATATTTGCAAGTAAACTTATTAATCTTAGCCGAAATTGTTACATTGATTAAATTCCAGCATACTAGGTTTAGAATCAAGTCCGCAGGTTCTTATTGGGAAATGGATTTCCATACAAATGACCAGGTGAAGGGACTACCTTAGGATGGGTACACCTCTAAATGGATGCCCTGAGGACCATCACAAAGGATCCTCTACCAACACAAGACCGGCCTATATCTGTAACTAGATAGTACCGAATATATCATCATCCGGTCGTTACTGACATTTAACCGAGCGCGCTCTAGCATACAAACCACATTAATTTACATCTCGAATGTCATAGAGGGAAGAAATATATTATCATGACTAGATTTTTCAACGTCCAGAAATCGACATCAATACGTCCACTGTATTAAATGCCGAACAATCGAATGTCGAAAAACCAGACCGTAAGGGAAAGAAGAAGGAGGTAGAAGAAGAGAAAACAAACAACACCAGTATCTCACAATCGTAGTGGAACAATATATAATAGATAAATGACTGGTCTTTATACAAAAAGAACTATATCTATTTCATACATTACATCATCAGAGTACAACACAAACAAAAACACAACACTGGAAAGTTATGATAACTTGTCCACACAGAAACTGAATTTGCAACAACCATACACAGCGGATAATACATCAAATACTTGTGATACGTCTCACCATCCAACTTGTCTCCTGAGTTCCATAACATCCTATCAAGTATTCTATAATACTCGGTCTAATTCAAGCATTATAAATAAACAATACCCAAGTCAGTCTGGAAAACCAGCGTGAGAAAATACACTCAATTGGATTATTAAAATTTTCAAAATCCTTTGAAATCAAAGGTATCTCGTAAGACCACGCCACAAATAAACATGTCGGGTTTTTTACCTTACGATAACGAATTTTTTTTATCAAATCCCTCTAATATTATAGTAGTGTCTATACATAAATACTTATTCAAATAGCCGAAATTGTTACCATTATTAAATTCCAGCAATACTAGGTTCGACAATCGAAACCGTAAAGGTACGTAGGGAGAATGGATTTCCATCAATGGCAAGGCTACTGGGGTACCGCCCGTTACAATACGTGGTTTAGATCACCGTACCGAGGATCCACCCTGATCCCCTACTACACAAGATCAGAGCTACCCCTTACTGGATAGTCCGAATAAGATCACCCTGCGGTTGGGATCAACAAACGCCTACACAGCCGAATAAAGGGACCTCTAGACAGGGATGACCTTACCCTAATTGGTTGCTAGCCACTTAGACTTGTGTGCACCTCCCCTATTTTAGCCATTCCCGGTTGATGAGGCTCGAGGCTATGCGTTACCTTTTTAGCACATATTCATTTAGAATGCTCATCATTTTCTTGACGATGTTCTGAAAGCATTCATCCACACAAGCCCGTTCCGTGTTCGAATGGAACCGAATGCACTACTCCAACTACATCCATTTTAGAACCACCCTCAGGATTAGTAGCGATTAGCCCTTGCACTTCACTGCTCCATCTTCGACTCCAAGCTCTTGTCTTCCTCACGAAACCATTCAAACCGGATCGAAGTGGTTTTCGAGAAATTAATCCCGATCCCGGTCTCTTCGAAATGATCAGCGATTGGCCAATATTGATAGTCAGTAATTTAACTATCATATAACATCCACAAACAACCATCAAACCTTAATAATTTACCCAATTACTTATTTCAAAATCTCTTCGCAAGATATTTTCTACATTTCAACCCTTTGAAAATATTTTCAAATCATTTTCTCTCGCGGAATAAATTTCCACCCAATTGTTTTATTTCCATTGAAAATCACCAAGCCTTAATACTTTAGGTTTATAAATAATTTTAATCACTTTATCCAAAAATATATACACTTTAAAACATTTAAAATAAAAACTACTTAAAACACTTTATTTAAAATACTAGTTATGAAATCTTATAATAATTTCTCAGATAAAACTTAAACCAAAACTAATTTAAAATAAAAGCTATGAAATTCTATACAAAATTTTCAAATAAAAACTTTAGCCAAACTATCTTTAAAATAAAACTACTTTATAAAATATAAATATCTAATAATTATCTTTTAAATCATAATACTAGTTAAACCTTTAAAATAATTTACTTATATGATTAACTTAATAAAAATTTACTTTTAAAAATTTTAAAACCGCTAAATAATAAATTTTTTCTAAAATATTCTTTTAAAACCACTTTAAAACCTCTACCTTATACTTGGAAATCTTCCTTTGAAAATATACTTGGCTTTTCAGGGAAATAAACTTTCCTTTCCACACCTTTAAAAATAAACCACTATTTATTTTTAAACAAATTACCCATTGCTTTATAAATTCCCACCATGAATTTATACTTCAAATATCCACTGATATCTTATTTCACTTTATAAACCCAGTTTATAAATCCCATAGTCTCATCCTCCTTTAAATCACAGTTTCAAACACTTTAAATCTATTCACAAATCGATTTCCAAACTTTACTACATTTAAAAAAATAAATTCCTTCACTTACTTAATTTTGTTTTCAAAACCCATTAATTTCATATACACTTCTAAATTTATGATTTAAAATCCTATTTTAAACTGAAATACCCACTTTATACTTCATTCAAAATTTCTTCTTTTTATTTCTTCCAAACATTTTAAATCTTTAAACTTTGAAAAATAAAATCCTCTAATTTTAGACAATATCACTAAATCTCTAAAACTCTTTTATTTCCATTTATTTAAAATTTCTATCTTCATTTCCATACTCAGAATTTATTTAATAGAATTTAAAATAAAACTTTTATACTTCTCCAAATTCAATCTTTAATTTACCCAAAGTCACTATAATTATTTTACTTAAAATTTTTCCTTTTTATTCCCTTTAAAAATCCAAACTTTATATATTTTCTCGAAATACCAATATATATTCAACCAAGCCATAACATTCAATAATTTCAATTCCCAATATAATCATCACAGGTTATCACATAAATCATATTACTGAATATAAAATGAATTCAATCATGTTGAGGAATCCTGTAGGAACCCTCCAACCTGTTTCCCTACATTCACAGATGTTAGCACAACAAATTAAAATACCAATCCCACTTCGAGGGGGATGTCGTGGTTTAAAGGGTTATTTGCTATTATGCGGGACGCATAGGGTCTCATTCGCTATATAATGCAGGAAATCAGTCACTCCAATATATATATATATATATATATATGTATTATACTATATATAATAATGCATCCAGGTAATTCAATCAATCTGCTTATAATTTAAATTTAACTATTTAGATTTAAATGGTAATCCAAATGAGTGAGATTAACTCACCTTTGATTTTTGTTTTGCAATTCATTTCCATCTCAACTATTTTCTCCACGATTTATACCTTGAATAAACATTAGATGATTTATTACTAGTCGAACTAATCGAGCAATCAATGCCATTTATAAATTTAATTAACTAATAACTTATTTTAAACCAATAATTTCCTCTTAAAAATATTTTAGTAACTAAATTAAATTATATAAGTTAATTGGACAAATTAATCACTAAATCCATTCTTTTGAAATAAGCCAGTAAGTTAAAAAAGTGTGTATATGTATGTTTATCTTCTTTGAAACTACATACATACATACATACATACATACATACATACATACATACATACATACATACATATATATACTTATAAAACAAATAATAGATTTCAAAGAATCTAGTTTTATATAAACTTTCAACACTTTAAAATTCCTATTTTTTTCCAAAACCTTATATATATATATATATATATATATATCCTTTATTGTAAAAAAAATTTTTGCTCTAATATTCACATATTCGTAAAAATAAAAACTTGGTATAAATACATATATCTAAATCCCTTTCCCGGTATACATACATACATACATACATATATATATATATATATATCACCAAATTCAAATTGAAAAAAATAAAAATATCCACAGATATACCTTACTGAAATCAACCTAAATCGATCACGACGCACTTTCGACACACGCGACCTTCTCCTTGCCATGGGTCGAGAACCGGACATCACCCACACAAGTCGCCATTCGCGATTCCCAACCTCCATACCCGCCATTGACATCTCGAACAAGAAGCCCTAGCCAACACTCGATACGATCGAACCACGAGTTCGAAGCAGCTACCGTGCCTTCCCACGCGAGCGGCCCTATCCCACCTCACCGTCGCTCAATCCTTCTCCATCATCAATCATCGCGACACTGCCACACTCGCCTCTTACCTGATATCCACCGCCTTGCGTGAAAGTGACTTGGTCGCCTCTTGATTTTAAATTAAATCGATTTGATTTAGTTCTTGTTTGAAGAGGAAAATGATCCAGCACTTTCTTATTTTGATTTGAGAAGGCCATTCTTCTTTTATTTTGATTTTTAATTTGCGAATTAAAAACTGAAGGGGGAAATCTTTTTCGTGATTACGAACAAAAAGGGGAAGAGGAGACCAGTTTTATTTTTGTTTGCCATTATGATTCCAAGCAGCGATGATCATTTGATTTCCTTTTTCAAGCTTTTATTTTTCTATCTGAAATCTTTTTACTCTCTTACTTCCACGCATGAGATTTAACAGGAAAGGGGAAACATGTGTTTTAAATTTGCCTTGCGTGGTTGTAGGCTGCTACAATGTTTCATTGCAATTATACTATCTATATTTAAATTTAAATTCAAATTTAAATCGTCTAGAATTCGAAGCTTAAATTTTTTTACATCTTATCGAGGTGTCCCGCCAGACGTTCATAGTGTTATACCTACACAACGGAAAATGTTTCGAGTCCAAATTCGATCGTATAGAGAAGATAGTTTTTGGACCTTATTATTATACTGAATTTCTATTTAAATTTCAGCGAGTTTACTTACCGTACGACCTTACGATAACTCCAAACACTACGAAATTTGAAATCCGATAATAATATACTATTACGTATCCAATGGAATTGGTTTCTTCGAATTCCGAAACTGTGCCTCGGAAGACTATTTTTAAATATCAATTTAAACGATATATTTTGAAAACTGAACAAACGATCTTTAAATTCAATTTCAAAAGTTCTATTATCTTCAGTATTATCTATATAAATTTTATAAGCCTTTGAATTTTTTTAACAAGCTTAAAAACCAAGATTCAATATTTTACCCAATTTTCTCTTATTCAATTCAATAATTGAATTGCCAAATAATAATGATATTTGAAATTAAAGTTAAACTAACTTTCAAATATTTAAAATCAATTAAATATTTCAATTTTAAATATCTAAAAATTTCAGGTCTTCGCATTTCTCTCCCCTTAAAAGAATTTCGTCCCCGAAATTACTAGTTAAGAAGAATGGTCCGATACCCGTTTATTATCTTTCCAAATCCAAACAGTTTTTAACAACTTTCCAAAACCATCTTTTTATTAAGAACACACTAACATCCTTACTAACTTTCCAAACTCATCCATAGTTTCCAAACAACACTACTTACTCAACCATTCAAATTATAATTCAAAAATCAAATTTTAAATTATCAAAATTTTCAAACTTCCTAAATTTTCAAAAAATTTCGCCAGCGTCTCCTCTGCGCGGCTAGATCGGTACAACAACAAAATGCCTCTACGGGCCCTCAGATTCAAAAGGAAAACAAAAGGCCAAGTGGCTAGACCAGAAAATCACCAAATTTCATACAAAAATTTAAATACATACCTTTTTGTCGAGCAGTTCAATTTGTCTTCTGGAATTTAAAACACCATTTTCTCTTTTGCTTTTAAAAACCTGTATACTACTAAGCAATAGTATCCAATCATAGCATTCAAAATTATTTTAAACATTTCTTTAATTTTTTTTTAATATTTGCTTCACTTTAGACCCGTACAATGCACATATATCATCCATACGCAATACCAAATTCGATCGCTCACTCGATTACACAGTTTCACTTCCGAATTAGTATCGTTCACCCGACTTCCTAATGCGGACTCGGATCTGGCTCCTTGATCATAAACCGTCATTCTCCTTTCATATCCATATACTATGGTGGAGAATTTCCTGAATTAATCAAAAATCCATATCCAGGTTCGCCGTCGAAAATCAAGTGAAAAATCCCAACTCAGACCGATATAAATATCCGAAATTTTGTGCTCGAATATGGATCAATTCGTTATGTGAATAAAATGATATATGAACATCCTACGTACTTATCTCAATTAATTATTAGCTATATCAATTCAATTTTATACATCTTTATTTTTTATTTTCATCCAGTTATCCAAAGTTTTCTTCTTCACCACTTTTATTAAATCTTTATTCAAATATTAACTTAGAATATTTTCCCCAAAACCAAATTTACTTAAGAATTTCACCATTTCTTCTTAAGTTTAATATAAATATTTTATACACTTCTTATACTTATTTTCTATCTCACCATTTTGGTTTAATATCCATTTTTATTAAATTTACATTTTCAATTCTATTCGAATTTAGTTCATCTTCAAATCCCGAATATTGAATTTTATTCACCTTATCTCAAACCCATTCTTAATTAACCATTTCTTTAAATTAGTTTCATTGACTAATTCGTTTTTCAATCAATTTCAATTTCAAATCTGATTAACTTGCTAATTAATTTATCACTTCATTTCCAAGTTAAATTTCAAATTTAAATATAAGTTCTATTTCCAAACTTTTACTTCTTTTAGTTCCCTCGAGCAAATTCTACAATTTCAATTTACTTAACACAATTTAAATTGATTCCAATCTTCAATTTCAATTCCAATTCTATCTACTTACCTTTTTTTAATTTATTCATTCATAAATTTATTTTCAAGTTAATAAATTTTATTACAATGACATTTCACTTTTCCTACTTAGACTAAAATTTATTTTTATTTAACTTGATTCAGTTAAATTTCATTCCCATTTAACTTCAAATTTTTAACTTCTATAATCTTTCCCCACTTATTAAATTTTTATAATTTTTTCAAACACATTTATTATCCATAAACATTTTTAATTAAACTTCCAGAGTTTAAACAATTGCTTAAGTATTCCAAAATCATTTTGAAATCAATTATATCCAAAATCCTTTGGTATTAAATTATCTCTTGAATTTTTAAACCAAACTCAGTTTTGCAAGCAACTCCAATTTAAAACATTTTGGCAGCAATTCCTCTTTTGGAAACTCGAAAATGAACATCGATGATGCTGTAGTCATCACCGAAGCTATTTTCCAGCGATCGAAAAGAGTTTATTGCTTTTATTCTTTTAAAAACCTTTTAAACATATTTAAATTCCAAATCCCACCAGATTTCAAATCCAATTCAAAAATATTTCTCAAATAATATCACCATTATTCCTTCAATACGTTTGAAAATCATTTTCAAACTCAAAGGAATTTAATTTTCGAAATTTCGAATTCCTAATCCTTTCAAAACATATAAATATTACTCTGGAATTTTTATTTCATTTTCAATTATAAATCACATTTATAATTCACATTTGCAAATCCCATTATGTTATATAAATTTATTCCTTTGGTTATAATTTTAATCCCTAGTTCAATTTCCACACAACAACGATAATAATTTAATATTATCATTTCCTAACAACCAAGCAACCATATATAACTATAATATTTTATGGAAAATTATTCCTTTTATATACAAAAATAATTTGGGTAAAATTATTTCATTTACCCTATTTTAAAACAACACTGTCGGTTTATCTTGTTTAAGTGTTTAGAAACCCCTATCGATGACATGGCATCCCATATATCGACCAGAATCCACAAACACTCAACCGATATGTCAGCACAATATGAAAATAATTTTTATATTCACTAACACGCGCTCATATCTATTAATGCACTCAAACTCATTCTAGAGTACTACGGTCTCTATTTTTAATGAGTAATCCCCACCAGAGCCAAAGTTCTTGCTTAACCTTCTGCTCTGATACCAAAATGTCACGATTCGATATTTCGACGCCCGAAAATCGACATCAATACGTCCACTATATTAAATGCTAAACTATAGAATGTTGGAAAACCAGACCATAAGGGAAAGAAGAAGGAGGTAGAAGAAGAGAAAACAAACAACATCAGAATCTCACTTTTGCAGCGGAACAATATATAATAGATAAATGGCCGATCTTTATACAAAAAGAACTACATCTATTTTATACATTACATCATTAGAGTACAACACAAAAAACCCAACACTGGATAATTATGATAACTTGCCCACAAAGAAACTGAATTTGCAGCAATCGTACACAGCGGATAATATATCAAATATGTGTGATACGTCTCGCCATCCAACTCGTCTCTTGAGTTCCATAACATCATATCCTGTATTCTATAATACTCGGTCTGACCCGAGCATTATAAATAAACAATACTCGAGTCAGTCTGGAAAACCAGCATGAGAAAATACACTCAATTGGATTATTAAATTTTCAAAACCCTTTGAAATAAAAGGTATCTCGTAAGACCACGCCACAAATAAACATGTCGGGTTTTTACCATACGATAACCAAAATATTTTTATCAAATCCGTCTGATATTATAGTAGTGTCTATATACGAATACTTATTCAAATAGCCGAAATTGTTATCATTATTAAATTCAGCAATACTAGGTTCTACAATCAAAACCGTAAAGGTGCGTAGGGAGAATGGATTTCCATCAATGGCAGGGCTACTGGGGTACCGTCCATCATAGTACGTGGTCTAGATCACTGTATCGAGGATCCACCCTGATCCCATGCTACACAAGACCGGAGCTACCCCTTACTAGATAGTCCGAGTAAGATCACCCCGTGGTTGGGATCAACCACCGCCCACACAGCCGAATAAAAGAGACCTCTAGACAGGGATGACCTTACCCTAATTGGTTGCTAGCCACTTAGCCTTGTGTGCACCTCCCATGTTTTAGCCATTCTCAGTTGATGAGGCTCAAGCCTATGCGTTACTTTTTTAGCACTTATTCGCTTAGAATGCTCATCGTCCTCCTGAGATGTTCTGAAAGCATTCATCCATACAAGTCCATTCCGGGTCCGAAGGCACTACTCCGACTACATCCATTTTGGAATCACCCTCAGGATTAGTAGCGATTAGCCCTTTCACTTCACTGCTCCATCTTTGACTCCAAGCTCTTGTCTTCCTCACGAAAATGTTCAAAACGGATCGAAGTGGTTTTCGGGAAATTAATCCCGATCTCGGTCTCTTCGAAACGAGCAGTGCATTGGTCAATATTGATAGTCGGTTATTTAACTATCATATAACATCCACAAACAACCATCAGGCCTTAATAATTTTACTAATTACTTATTTCAAAATCTCTTCGCAAGATATTTTCTACATTTCAACCCTTTGAAAATAGTTTCAAATCACTTTCTCTCGTGGAATTAATTTTCACCCAATTGTTTTATTTCCACTGAAAATCATCAAGCTTTAATACTTTAGGTTTGTAAATAATTTAAATCACTTTATCCAAAGTATATATACTTTAAAACGTTTAAAATAAAAACTATTAAAACACTTTATTTAAAATAATAGTTATGAAATCTTATAATAATTTCTCATGTAAAACTTAAGCCAAAACTAATTTAAAATAAAAGGCATGAAATTCTATACAAAATTTTCAAATAAAAACTTTAGCCAAACTACCTTTGAAGTAAAACTACTCTATAAAATATAAATATTTAATAATTATCTTTTAAATCATAATATTAGTTAAACCTTTAAAATAATTTACTTATATAATTAACCCAATAAATATTTACTTTTAAAATTTTTAAAACCATTAATAATAATTTTTTTCTAAAATATTCCTTTAAAACCACTTTAAAACCTCTAACTTATACTTGGAAATCTTCCTTTGAAAATATACTTGGCTTTTCAGGGAAATACACTTTCCTTTCCACACCTTTAAAAATAAACCACTATTTATTTTTAAACAAATTACCTATTCCTTTATAAATTCCCACCGTGAATTTATACTTCAAATATCCAATTATATCTTATTTCACTTTATAAACCCAGTTTATAAATCCCATAGTCTCATCCTCCTTTAAATCACAGTTTCAAACACTTTAAATCAATTCTCAAATCGATTTCCAAACTTTACTCCATTTGAAAAAATAAATTCCTTCACTTACTTAATTTTATTTCAAAACCCATTAATTTCATATTCACTTCTAAATTTATGATTTAAAATCTTATTTTGAACTGAAATATCCACTTTATACTTCATTCAAAATTTCACCTTTTTATTTCTTCCAAACATTCTAAATCTTTAAACTTTAAAAAATAAAATCCTTTAATTTTAGACAATATCACTAAATCTCTAAAACTCTTTTATTTCCATTTATTTAAAATTTCTATCTTCATTTCCTTATTCAGAATTTATTTAATAGAATTTAAAATAAAACATTTATACTTTTCCAAATTCAATCTTTAATTTACCCAAATTCACTATAATTATTTTACTTAAAAATTTCCCTTTTTATAAAATCCAAACTTTATATATTTTCTCGAAATACTAATATATATTCAACCAAGCCATAGCATTTAATAATTTCAGTTCCTAATACAATCAATATAATCATCATAGATTATCACATAAATCACATTACTGAATATAAAATGAATTCAATCATTTTGAGGAATCCAATTGAATCCCTCCAACCTGTTTCCCTGCATCCATTGATGTTAGCACAATAAATTAAAATACCAATCTCACTTCGAGGGGGATATCGCGATATAAAGGGTCATCCGCTATTATGCGGGGCGCATAAGGTCTCATCCGTAATATAATGCGGGAAATCAATCACTTCACTATGTATAATATATATAATAACGCATCCAGACAATTCAATCAATCAACCAATAATTTAAATTTAACTATTTAAATTTAAATGGTAATCCAAATGAGTGAGATTAATTCACCTTTGATTTTTGTTTTGCAATCCATTTCCATCTCGACTATTTTCTCCATGATTTATACCTTGAATAAAAATTAGATGATTTATTAATATTCGAACTATTCGAGCAATCAATGCCATTTATAAATTTAATTAACTAATAACTTATTTTAAACCAATAATGTCCTCTTAAAAATCTTTTAGTAACTAAATTAAATTATATAAGTTAATTGGACAAGTTAATCACTAAATCCATTCTTTTAAAATAAACTAGTAAGTTAAAAAATGTGTACATGTATATTTATCTTCTTTGAAACTACATATATATATATATACTTATAAAATAGATAATAGATTTCAAAGAATCTAGTTTTATGTAAACTTTCAACACTTTAAAATTCTTACTTTTTTCCAAAACCTTATATATATATATATATATATATATATTTCCCTTAGTGTAAAAACTTTTCTGCTTTAATATTCACATATTAGTAAAAATAAAAACTTGGTATATATACATATATTTAAATCCCTTTCTCGGTATAATACATACATACATATATATATATATATTACCAAATCCAAATTGAATAAATAAAAATATCCACAGATATACCTTACTTAAATCAACCTAAATCGATCACGACTACACTGTCGACACACGCGACCTTCTCCCTGCCATTGGTCTAGAACCAGACATCACCCACGCGAGTCGCCATTCGCGATTCCCAGCCTCCATACTTGCCACTGACTTCTTGAACATGAAGCCCAAGCTGACACTTGATACGATCGAACCACGAGTTCGACGCAGCTACAGTGCCTTCCCACGCGAGCAGCCCCATCCCACGTCACCATCGCTCAATCCCTTCGCCGTCACCAATCATCGCGACGCTGCCACACACACCCCTTGCCCGATATCCACTGCCTTGCGTGAAAGCGACTAGGTCGCCCCTTGATTTTAAACGAAATCGACTTGATTTCGTTCTTGTTTGAAGAGGAAAACGATTCGGCAATTTCTTATTTTGATTTGAGAAGGCCATTCTTCTTTTAGTTGACACTGATTTTTGTTTGCCATTAAGATTGAAGTAGTGATGATCATTTGATTTCCTTTTTCAAGCTTTTATTTTTTCTATCTGAAATCTTTTTACTCTCTTACTTCCATACATGAGATTTAACAGGAAAGGGAAACACGTTTTTTAAATTTGCCTTGCGTGGTTGCAGGCTGCTAAAGTGTTTCAATGCAATTATACTATCTATATTTAAATTCAAATTTAAATCGTCTAGAATTCGAAGCTTAAAATTTTTACATCCTATCGAGGCGTCCGGCCAGGCGTTCATAATGTTATTCCCCTATGGCGAACACAGTGGAAAAGGTCTCGAGTTCAAATTCGATCGTATGGAGAAGATAGGTTTTTGGACCTTATTATTATACTGAATTTTCTATTTAAATTTCAGCGTGTTTACTTAGCGTATGACGTGACGATAACTTCAAACACCATGAAATATGAAATCGGATAATAATATACTGTTACGGATACAATGGAACTGGTTTTCTCGAATTTCGAGACTGTGCCTCGGAAGGCTATTTTTAAATATCAATTTAAACGATATATTTTGAAAACTGAACAAAACATCTTTAAATTCAATTATAAAAGTTCTATTATCTTTAGTATTATCTATATAAATTTTATAAGCCTTTGAAATATTTTTAACAAGCTTAAAAATCCAGATCCAATATCTTACCCAATTTTCGCTTATTAAATTAAATAATTGAATTGCCAAATAATAATGATATTTGAAATTAAAGTTAAACTAACTTTCAAATATTTAAAATCAATTAAATATTTCAATTTCAAATATCTAAAAATTCTGGGTCGTCACATATATCTAGAAGGGGATGATCATACCCTACATGGGAATGGCCCACTTAGCCTTGCTGCATCTAACCCTGTTTCGGTCATTTTCGGTTGATGAGGCTTGAGGCTACGATTATCTTTTCATATAGCACATAAAACATCACTTTGAATGCCATATTGCGATTACACATTCAAATGATTGATTTTTACAAACGTATAACTTCCTGAGCTCATATGTCTCGGGAAATGGTGTTAAGCTAAGAGAAGGTGTCTTCTCCGCCACCGAGTTATATACTTTTACAGAGATCACTCATTATGATTTGGAATGCAAGGTCAGACATTCATACATATATATTTGTTCTGGGATCGAACGAAACCGAAGGTACTTTCCTCGGCCATTACTAAGCGAGAAGCCTTTGTGGTTTTGAGGTTTTTCATAATAGAGAGATCATTGCTACAATATAGTGAATCGGGAGTTTATCCCCAAATAATCAACAAGTTGTCCCTCGTTATTATTCGTCTCAATATCTCCGTCTTCAAACATCTTCAATCTTTGAACACGTAAACTGGTTTGAAGTAGTTTTCGGATAGGAATCACCCAATTCAGACCCTGGTTCCTTCGAAATCCAATCATCGATAAAAATGATGTAATTAGGTGATTGTTTTTCGATTCATTCATTTTCCTTTACCAAAATATCTTCGAGAGATATATATTTTCAAAATATTCTTTTAGTGAGTACGGAATTATTTAAACCTCTTTTTGAATATTTCTCAAATCATTTTTAAAGACAATCTTTTGGGAAAATAGGATTATAGAAATCATTCTACTTTTATCCAAAATCAACTTCTGTATTCAACGAGTGTTAGGGGCGGAATAATGGTTATATCACCTTTTAGATTCCATAAATAGGACATGTTCCCTCTTCGAATTTTAATAATGAGTATAAGAAGATTATTTCTATAAAATCCATGTTGAGCATCCGGGCTTTCCTTTCGATATGTTCCACCCCTCGCCTAAAAGAGAAAACCGAGGCCAAGTAAGTTCATGGCAATGGTTGCTCCATCCCTAACCTTAGTTACAGACCTTGTTTTCATGTTTAGATCTCACAGGCGGGACAAATGTACTAGTCATTTCTGCATACTCATTTTCCCTTTTTAAATCACTTAACTATTTGTTTAACCATCTTTTAAATAATGTTAAATTTTTCAAATTTCTTCTATAATGCTTTATCATTTACTTAAAAACATTTACTAAGGATTTGAGAAATAATTGTTAAGTTTTGACCTTTATTTCCATAGTTATTGAAAAGCGTTGCGAAAAGTGTTGCAAATAGTGTTACAAAAATGCTTTAAAAGCTATATTATTCAAAACAACTTTTATATCATTTAGAAAACCATCTTTACAACTCAAATCACCTTTAAAACATTTTAAAAGATTTTTAGAATTTATTTCCTATTTTTAAAACGACTATTTATCAATTTCCAAGTTTGGTCATTTAGTGCAAAAACCAGATTTTTCTTGAAAATTGATTTTGCCATATTTCAAAATATACAAGATGAAACCTTGATTTGATTTTTTTATATGAAAGATATGGATATAAGATTAGGAAAATTCTTACTTGAATTCCGAATTACATTCCACTTCGTATGTTCATTTGAACTTCTGACGCGAAAACACGAACTACCATTACGCGACGCATCAAATTTTAGGTGTATTTTGAGATTCTTATCCAAACTTTGTCGAAACAAGTTTAACATTAGGAATCATTTCAAAAGTATATTTAAACATTTTTAAAGGTACAAATGATTCCATGTCACAATTTATTTCTTTTGGTAAGTGATTTCCATGTGATTATACGTCGTGTAAATCCGTGACTTGTTTCAACATATATTTTCAATATACAACTAATAAACATCCAAAACAATGTTCATAACCATTTTTAACATATTATTACATGTTATATGAACTTACAAATCAATTTAACAACTTTTTATTTACAATGTCACGTTATTGTCATTTATGTACATATTTGCTTACTAACTTTTGCAAATGACTTAAAGGGGTTGCTTTCTTTTTCAAACACTTATCAAACATTATTATTAACATCCAAACAACATTTATGACTTGCAAAAGATCATATAAATATTTCCTGCTTAACAATTTAGAGTTCTCACTTTGTTTGGTTTTGGTGAATGGAAAATCGGCTATAGCTTCGCTACACGACGTTTTTAGCTTATGACTCCTTGAACGCTTGGACTTGGATGGCTCAACTTGACTTGGGGAAGGCTAGGAGTGCTCGGCCAAATGGAGGAAGTGTAACGACCCAGAATTTTTAGAAATTAAAATTTGAATATTTAATTTATTTTAAATATTAACAAGTGAATTTATAAGTCAAATAAATTTTTATTTGAATTATTGAATTTAATTGGATTATTAAATCGATAATTTAATATGTTAAATTATGGAAATAATTGAAAATTGAGTTAAATATGATTGAAAATGATTTGTAAAATTTTATTTTATCATATGGGAGTTAGAATGATATTTTAGAACTTTTAAAATCGAATTAAAAGTTAATTTGTGAAAATTGAATATTTTAATATTTAAATCGACTAGTGAAAATAGTCAATTTTTGAACAGTCTCAGAATTGAACGAAACCAGTTCCATTAGATCCGTAATAGTTAGTTATTACCGGATTTCAAATTTCGTGTCAATCGGAGTTATCGTTTGATCGTGGCAGCTCGAAACGCATCGATTTATTTTTAATTTAAATTTGGCGAGTGAAAATAGCCATTTTTCAAAAAGTCTCGGATTTCGACGAAACCAGTTTCATCGGATTCGTAATGTGATATTATTGTATGGTTTCAAATTTCAAGTCAATTGGATTTACGGTTTGTCCGGTACAAATTAAAACGCCTAGAAATCGACTTAAATCGGTTTAATTTAAATTGAGCGTTTATAGCCATAACTCGTACATACTTCCGAATTAGCTTCCGAAACCTGTTCCATTGTGTCCGGAACGCGGGGTAAACCCTAGAAACGCTGGTTACGGCGCGTAAATCGGAGTTCGGAATTTCCGGGATGAATAGTGTCGCTCGTTCCTTATAAATAGCCCCTACTCTTCATAATTTGATAAAAATTTAAACTAAACCCTAATTTTATAACCTAGCCGGCCCTAGAAACTGAATGGCCAGAAATTAGTTTCGATTCTCCCCCATTATCTTCAAATCCAAGCATTATTTCAAGAATTTATCAACTACAAAGTTATAGAGCACATCAAGATCTACAAGATCAACGGCTATGATTTGAAACGGAGCTGTAGATCGATGGAAAATTGCGTTCAAAGACCCTAGAGTCGGCCTCGTGATGCGTGCTACAGGGGTGGCCGAGCTCCACCAGGGTTGGGCCGAACATGAGGGGGGTGATGGCCTTTGATTTGGCGCGTCTTGATCGAAGTATCGTTGAGAAACAAGGTTGTAAAGTTTAAACCTAAATTGAGTGTCATGGGTTCTTTTGTCGTGCAAAATACTGGGTATTTGCATGATGAGGAAGGAGAAAGGGGGGTTGGGGACGCACGGGCCTGATGGCTTGGGGTAGAAGTGGACGGCCTAGATTGAGTTGAGTTTGAAATTGGTTAAGTATATGTTGATTATGTTAATATAAATTCGTGTAAACTTCAACGATTCATAACTTTTTCATACGAGGTCGAAAAAATGCAAACTCAGTTGCATTGGAATCGTATGGACGAGCACTACGCGATGGAGTTGGTTTGGAGTCATTTGGAGTTAGTGAGAATTTTGGGTAAAATTAAACGTCCGTTTAATTTTATTCGAAATAAAAGCTGAAACGGAATTTAAAACCAAGGTGAGAACTTCTCACTCAATCGAATCGGTTTCGATTTTATTTTAAATAGTTAGATTTAAAATATTTGAATGCATGTTTGAATGATGATTGATATCTATTGATTGTTAAAATAGACATTATACGCCGTTAGTAAGCGGATGTTATTTATTAAAAACATATACCGCGAATATTTCATAAACAGTGAAATTGGTATTATAAATAATATCAATATATATATATTGGCATATGTATATATTGCAGTTGATTGATTTCCCGTATTTTTTGTTTAGCGGATGAGACCCTATTGCGCCGTTATTAAGCGGATAATATTTAATAAGAACATATACCGCGATAATTTCGTACTGGAGCGAAATTGGTATTGTGCTAATGTTTTTGGATGCAGGAAAACAGGTTGGAGGGATCCAACTGGATTCCTCAACAGTATTTATTTGATTTCAGATATTTTGATATTTGATGGATTATCATATTGATATATGATATCGTTGTTGTCGTGATTGACTATTTGGTGTGTAGCATCATTGGACCAAATTTGGAATTTTAAAATGATTTTAAAGTGATTTTTGAAAAGTATACATTTTATAAAATAATTTTGGAATTGATCCATTTTAAATAAATAAACGTTATAATTTTTAAAGTTATAAAAATTATGATTTTTGAGAAATATAGTTAAAAACTGATTTTTGAGAATATGATGCTAATGATTTTATAAAATAGTTTAATCGGGATTTTAGAATTTATTGTGAAAAGTTTAAATATAGGATTTACAAAATTTAATTATTTTATGAATCAAAATGGTGAAATAATAAAGGAATTTGAAGACGTTTTAAAAGAATAATATAAATTGATTTATATTAAGAGATTTATAAATGGATATTTATAAATTGAAATATGGACATTTTAAAACGAGTTTTTATAAGTGTTTGAATGAAGTGAAAATGAATTTCATAAATGAATGAAATTTATAAAATTATAAACAGTGAAGTTATAAATGTAATTTTATAAGCAGTAGGTTTATAAAATTTGAAAAGTTAATTGAAGAATGAATTTTTGATTAATTGAATCTTATAAGACATGAGATTTATAATTATGAAGTTCAAAGGAACGATTTTTGCAAACGAATAAATTATAAGTATTTCACTTATAATACGAACTTTTAGTTTATAATTGAGTTATAAACTGGAATAGGTTAATAAAAGAATTTATAAAAAGGAAGCTTTTACAAAATAAATAGAAATGGAATTTATAAACGTTGTTTTATAAATTCGCAAACAACTTATTTTGATAAGTTAATTGTTGAAACCTATAAATGGAGTTATATTCACATCTTTGAATAGTGAATAATCCTTTGAATTAAAATGAATAAAAGGATGAAATTGTTAACGTAGTATATTCACGTTTTTGAATAGTGAATAAGATGTTAAAGAAATTGTTTTGAATGTGATATTGAAATAGAATTAAAACAATCTAACGAAGTTTTAATTGTGTTGAGATTCGAAACCATAGATTTCAACATTAATTGTTGAAATAGACGTTTTCGAGAAATAAAAGGAGATGATGGACTATAACACTGTTGTTATAGTAAATGATTTCCGAAAGGAAATGTTTTGTATAGTATTGGGATTTATATATCTATTTTAATTTCGAATCCCTATACTAGTGATTTTGGGTTGTCGTAACGATGTTTTACGTAACATTCGTTTTGGCCCAAATAAATATGTTGAAGAGAATGATTTCCTTAAAGAATGAAATCATACTTAATTTCGATTTAAGTATATTGAATATTTTCTAAGTGTTGAAAATAAATAAAATTTGTGAATTACTTATGAATAAATAAGTATGGAAATGTTTTCCAATATAAAGTGAATATTTTGAGAATTTATCTTTTTGAAGATAAATTGAAAAGGAAAATTGAAATGAATAATTGAAATCGAATATTCATTGATATTTTGGAATTATAAATTCACTAAGGAATTTATAAAGGAAGTGGAATTGGTTTAAAAATAAATATTGATTTATTTTTGAAGTATTGAAATTATATATCTAGTGAAGATATTTTGGAAAATAAATAATTTGGAAAATTATTTGGAAACTGGTGATGTGTGCATATCAGTGATAGTTCAATAACCGACTATCAATATTTCCCTTTGAATGGGTAATTGATGTGAATTGTTTGAATGTGAATACTACACTTATTTTTAAATAAGCGCTCACTATTCGGGTTAACCGGGAAAGGACCATGGGGTCGTATAACCCATTCCGAATATGTGATACGTCGTTGTGAATTGCATTGAAGATCGGTGTTGAAGACCCGGTATTTGCGAGAGCGATAGGATGACCTGTCGAATTACTCTGCACCGAGTAGCTACGGTATAGAGTTCTCCATATGTGATGGTGAATCCGATCAGGATTGTGAATATCCGGATTGCAAGGACTTCTTTGTAAGTGCCTTCGGTTTTGTTCGAGCCCGGAACAGACTTGTATGGATTGTGTGTCTGACATTACAAGCTGAGATATAAAGCCGATTTCATTCAAATATATTTCTGTTGGTGGCGGAGGATTTATTCTTTTAGCTTAACACCCTTCTCTGAGACGTACGAGCTCAGAGGTTATATAGTTGAAGTTATCAGCGATATATTCCCAATTTGGTAATGTGATATGCTGAGTGATGCTAAAATGATCATTGTGTTGATTATTGTGATAAGATCGTTTATTTGATCGTCTATCTTGATGATCATTGTGTTGATCATTTGTTGACCCAAAGCATGGCTTTTGTATAAAGTATGTTTTTGTGGACGTGACTTCGTCGAACCTCACACCCCGGAAATGGTCAAAACAGGAAAGATGCGGCAAGGTTATGAGGGGTAGCACCCTTTAGGGTATGTACATTTCCTTTTGGATAGAGGTGGTATCATGGTATGGAGCCCAGATATTTAACCTATGTGTTTACTACGAATTTATTACTTTGTGGTTGTTGGTTTTCGGGATCCCGTCAGAAAGGTCGTTTACGATCGGGGATTGGCGTGCTCGTGTCAGTAGTTACCCAGTTAGGGGTAACCCGGCCTTGTGTTGGCAGAGTTCCGGTTTGGTTCTCGGGGATGTCTTTCCAGAGGCATTCTCATGTGGCAATGGGAAGTTCCTTGGCCTGACCATTTGTTGGAAATCGAATTCCCAATACGAAACTTGTACGGTATTAGTTGTAGAACCTATCATTCACTTATGGTGGTCACCACTGTTTGGATGGTAGCTATAGTAGGCATAGTTCGAAATGTCTATGTTGGCTAAGATTTATATTCTACTTTCGAAATAAATTTTTCTCTACACTATGCACTAGTAATAATATCAAATGTTATTTTAAATGCGTATCAAGCATCTTTGACTATCATAAGGAGAAATCTCCTCCGATTCTGTGTTTGCATTGTGTGTGTGTGCGGGAGGCCTTATGGTAGTCTCATTTTTAAAAGCATTGCGAATTGAATTTAAAAATATCTCTCTATTTTGATTTTAAAGTTAAATAAACTGTTTTGAGTTCTCACACCAGTCACATGACTGACTTGGAGTTTATTGTTTTCCTTCCTAAACTCTGGGTGCCCACCAATTTTTACACGGGCAGTCAAGAGTAAGGTTTATCAGGATATTCTGGATATTCTGGAGTTGCTGGAGGCAAGCTGGATGGCATGGCATATTACTTATATAGTATTTCTTTTTCCGCTGTTTGTTTGATGTTGTATACTCTGATGATATGATGTAATGAAATGTGATGTGATGTAATAACTGATATAGTTCTTTGTTTAAAGATTATTCATTTATTATTATATGTTGTTCCGCTGCGAATTGTGAGATTCTGTTGTTGTTCTGTTGTTTTCTGTTCCGTTCTATTTTCTTCCATTTTCTTTTTCCTCTATTTTCTTTCTCTTCTCTTTTCTATTCTATTTTCTAATTTTCTGTTTTTCTTCTCTTCTTTTCTACTTTTTCTTTCCTTAAATTTTTTTTCTAAAACCCATAACTATTCGGTTTTTCGGCAACGAAAAATCGAAACGTTACATTTGGTATCAGAGCTGATGGTTAAGCGACAACCATGGTTCTGTTGGGTATTATTCATTAGAGATAGAGTCAGCAGTACTCTAGAATGAATTTGAGTGTAATAATAGCTATGAGAGCGTATTTGTTAGTGAATATGAAATTGTTTTATATTGTGATGATTGGTTTGTTGAGTGGCATATGAACCTTCGTCGGCGCAGCTTCGAAACTGAACCGAAGGGGTTTCTAAACGCTTGAATAGAACAATTCGACACGGTATTGTTTTAAATTGGGTAAATGAAATAATTTTACCTTGAGTATATTTTATATATAAAGAAATAATTTTTCAGAATTATTAAAGTGTATATAAGTTGATTGTTTAGTTGTTTGAATAATCTAAATAAAAGAATAATTGTATAAGTAAAAAGAATTATAAGAATTGAATTATAATTAAAGTGATTTACAATTGTGAAATAAACTTATATATATAAGAAGTGAAACTATATGAATATATTTATGAATATGAGTTGTAAATAAAAAAGTGAATTTAAAGTTAAATAAAAAGTTACTTTAGAATTTGGAAGCTGAATTGATTGATAAATGTGAACTTAAGTTATATAAGTGAAATTCAACTTTAGTAATTGAATTGAGTTAATGGATTAAATGTTAATCAATTAAATGTAAATTTAAGTTGATATGAAATATGGATATAAGTGTTAATTCATTAAAATCTAATGTTATTAGAAAGTTGAATAATTGAATGAAAATCAATTAATTAAACCAATTGATAAGCAAAGGAATTTGGTTGTAATTAATATACATTGATTGTTATATGATTGTTAGTTGATTGTATATAATTCATTAAGTGTTAATGAAATTGATTTAATAAAATTGGAAGTTAAAGTAATTGAAATTCAAATTAGAAGTAAATAAATTTGAATTGGAAGTGAACCAACTTGAATATAAATTAGTGAATATAAACTAATTGAGAATGAATGTTAGTAAGAACATCCACTGTTAATGAATCAAATGTGATTTAAATTGAAAACCAATTCATTGAATATTAATGAGAATATAAATGAATATATATTGATTATGAATTTGTTGAATGTTAGTTGGTTGATGTTTGAATATGTTGCATTTGCTATGTGACATATATAGTTGTTATGGAGATATATGTTGTATATTGAGATTATTTTCATATATGCATGATTCTCATGTTGTTTGTTGAGTGATTAGTAGGTGCGGATCGCGTTTGCTTCGCATTTGGAGCTCGCTTTTGCGCTATATTAGCCGTATATGCTCGCTAATAAAATATAAGGTACATATCTCGGATTAAATACAGTACTTTTACACTTTTTTTCCCTGCGGGATGCCTCATTACTTGATGAGATGTATATTTGTGATATATATACTATCATTTTTTTTCGGATCGAGCCGCGCAAAGGAGACTATGGCGAATTTTTCCGAAAATTTAAGGCGTTAGAAAAAATTTGAGAAAGTTGGAAAATTTTTTGAAAACTTTAAACTTTGTTTTGAAGTTGAAAGTTAAACAATAGTAGTTGTTTTGAAAAGATAACTAAGTATGATTTCAAAACTTAGTAAGGTTATTGTAAGGAATTTAATTATGAATTTTGGAAAATTAATAGATTCTGTAATTTTTCTTACTTGTAATTTCGAGGACGAAATTCTTTTAAGTGGGGAAGATTGTAACGACCCAAAATTTTTAGAAATTAAAATTTGAATATTTAATTTATTTTAAATATTAATAAGTGAATTTATAAGTCAAATAAATTTTTATTTGAATTATTGAATTTAATTGGATTATTAAATCGATAATTTAATATGTTAAATTATGAAAATAATTGAAAATTGAGTTAAATATGACTGAAAATGATTTGTAAAATTTTATTTTATCATATCATATGGGAGTTAGAATGATATTTTAGAACTTTTAAAATCGAATTAAAAGTTAATTTGTGAAAATTGAATATTTTAATATTTAAATCGACTAGTGAAAATAGTCAATTTTTGAACAGTCTCAGAATTAAACGAAACCAGTTCCATTGGATCCGTAATAGTTAGTTATTACCGGATTTCAAATTTCGTGTCAATCGGAGTTATCGTTTGATCGTGGCAGCTCGAAACGCATCGATTTATTTTTAATTTAAATTTGGCGAGTGAAAATAGCCATTTTTCAAAAAGTCTCGGATTTCGACGAAACCAGTTTCATCGGATCCGTAATGTGATATTATTGTATGGTTTCAAATTTCAAGTCAATTGGATTTACGGTTTGTCCGGTACAAATTAAAACGCCTAGAAATCGACTTAAATCGGTTTAATTTAAATTGAGCGTTTATAGCCATAACTCGTACATACTTCCGAATTAGCTTCCGAAACCTGTTCCATTGTGTCCGGAACGCGGGGTAAACCCTAGAAACGCTGGTTACGGCGCGTAAATCGGAGTTCGGAATTTCCGGGATGAATAGTGTCGCTCGTTCCTTATAAATAGCCCCTACTCTTCATAATTTGATAAAAATTTAAACTAAACCCTAATTTTATAACCTAGCCGGCCCTAGAAACTGAATGGCCAGAAATTAGTTTCGATTCTCCCCCATTATCTTCAAATCCAAGCATTATTTCAAGAATTTATCAACTACAAAGTTATAGAGCACATCAAGATCTACAAGATCAACGGCTATGATTTGAAACGGAGCTGTAGATCGATGGAAAATTGCGTTCAAAGACCCTAGAGTCGGCCTCGTGATGCGTGCTACAGGGGTGGCCGAGCTCCACCAGGGTTGGGCCGAACATGAGGGGGGTGATGGCCTTTGATTTGGCGCGTCTTGATCGAAGTATCGTTGAGAAACAAGGTTGTAAAGTTTAAACCTAAATTGAGTGTCATGGGTTCTTTTGTCGTGCAAAATACTGGGTATTTGCATGATGAGGAAGGAGAAAGGGGGGTTGGGGACGCACGGGCCTGATGGCTTGGGGTAGAAGTGGACGGCCTAGATTGAGTTGAGTTTGAAATTGGTTAAGTATATGTTGATTATGTTAATATAAATTCGTGTAAACTTCAACGATTCATAACTTTTTCATACGAGGTCGAAAAAATGCAAACTCAGTTGCATTGGAATCGTATGGACGAGCACTACGCGATGGAGTTGGTTTGGAGTCATTTGGAGTTAGTGAGAATTTTGGGTAAAATTAAACGTCCGTTTAATTTTATTCGAAATAAAAGCTGAAACGGAATTTAAAACCAAGGTGAGAACTTCTCACTCAATCGAATCGGTTTCGATTTTATTTTAAATAGTTAGATTTAAAATATTTGAATGCATGTTTGAATGATGATTGATATCTATTGATTGTTAAAATAGACATTATACGCCGTTAGTAAGCGGATGTTATTTATTAAAAACATATACCGCGAATATTTCATAAACAGTGAAATTGGTATTATAAATAATATCAATATATATATATTGGCATATGTATATATTGCAGTTGATTGATTTCCCGCATTTTTTGTTTAGCGGATGAGACCCTATTGCGCCGTTATTAAGCGGATAATATTTAATAAGAACATATACCGCGATAATTTCGTACTGGAGCGAAATTGGTATTGTGCTAATGTTTTTGGATGCAGGAAAACAGGTTGGAGGGATCCAACTGGATTCCTCAACAGTATTTATTTGATTTCAGATATTTTGATATTTGATGGATTATCATATTGATATATGATATCGTTGTTGTCGTGATTGACTATTTGGTGTGTAGCATCATTGGACCAAATTTGGAATTTTAAAATGATTTTAAAGTGATTTTTGAAAAGTATACGTTTTATAAAATAATTTTGGAATTGATCCATTTTAAATAAATAAACGTTATAATTTTTAAAGTTATAAAAATTATGATTTTTGAGAAATATAGTTAAAAACTGATTTTTGAGAATATGATGCTAATGATTTTATAAAATAGTTTAATCGGGATTTTAGAATTTATTGTGAAAAGTTTAAATATAGGATTTATAAAATTTAATTATTTTATGAATCAAAATGGTGAAATAATAAAGGAATTTGAAGACGTTTTAAAAGAATAATATAAATTGATTTATATTAAGAGATTTATAAATGGATATTTATAAATTGAAATATGGACATTTTAAAACGAGTTTTTATAAGTGTTTGAATGAAGTGAAAATGAATTTCATAAATGAATGAAATTTATAAAATTATAAACAGTGAAGTTATAAATGTAATTTTATAAGCAGTAGGTTTATAAAATTTGAAAAGTTAATTGAAGACTGAATTTTTGATTAATTGAATCTTATAAGACATGAGATTTATAATTATGAAGTTCAAAGGAACGATTTTTGCAAACGAATAAATTATAAGTATTTCACTTATAATACGAACTTTTAGTTTATAATTGAGTTATAAACTGGAATAGGTTAATAAAAGAATTTATAAAAAGGAAGCTTTTACAAAATAAATAGAAATGGAATTTATAAACGTTGTTTTATAAATTCGCAAACAACTTATTTTGATAAGTTAATTGTTGAAACCTATAAATGGAGTTATATTCACATCTTTGAATAGTGAATAATCCTTTGAATTAAAATGAATAAAAGGATGAAATTGTTAACGTAGTATATTCACGTTTTTGAATAGTGAATAAGATGTTAAAGAAATTGTTTTGAATGTGATATTGAAATAGAATTAAAACGATCTAACGAAGTTTTAATTGTGTTGAGATTCGAAACCATAGATTTCAACATTAATTGTTGAAATAGACGTTTTCGAGAAATAAAAGGAGATGATGGACTATAACACTGTTGTTATAGTAAATGATTTCCGAAAGGAAATGTTTTGTATAGTATTGGGATTTATATATCTATTTTAATTTCGAATCCCTATACTAGTGATTTTGGGTTGTCGTAACGATGTTTTACGTAACATTCGTTTTGGCCCAAATAAATATGTTGAAGAGAATGATTTCCTTAAAGAATGAAATTATACTTAATTTCGATTTAAGTATATTGAATATTTTCTAAGTGTTGAAAATAAATAAAATTTGTGAATTACTTATGAATAAATAAGTATGGAAATGTTTTCCAATATAAAGTGAATATTTTGAGAATTTATCTTTTTGAAGATAAATTGAAAAGGAAAATTGAAATGAATAATTGAAATCGAATATTCATTGATATTTTGGAATTATAAATTCACTAAGGAATTTATAAAGGAAGTGGAATTGGTTTAAAAATAAATATTGATTTATTTTTGAAGTATTGAAATTATATATCTAGTGAAGATATTTTGGAAAATAAATAATTTGGAAAATTATTTGGAAACTGGTGATGTGTGCATATCAGTGATAGTTCAATAACCGACTATCAATATTTCCCTTTGAATGGGTAATTGATGTGAATTGTTTGAATGTGAATACTACACTTATTTTTAAATAAGCGCTCACTATTCGGGTTAACCAGGAAAGGACCATGGGGTCGTATAACCCATTCCGAATATGTGATACGTCGTTGTGAATTGCATTGAAGATCGGTGTTGAAGACCCGGTATTTGCGAGAGCGATAGGATGACCTGTCGAATTACTCTGCACCGAGTAGCTACGGTATAGAGTTCTCCATATGTGATGGTGAATCCGATCAGGATTGTGAATATCCGGATTGCAAGGACTTCTTTGTAAGTGCCTTCGGTTTTGTTCGAGCCCGGAACAGACTTGTATGGATTGTGTGTCTGACATTACAAGCTGAGATATAAAGCCGATTTCATTCAAATATATTTCTGTTGGTGGCGGAGGATTTATTCTTTTAGCTTAACACCCTTCTCTGAGACGTACGAGCTCAGAGGTTATATAGTTGAAGTTATCAGCGATATATTCCCAATTTGGTAATGTGATATGCTGAGTGATGCTAAAATGATCATTGTGTTGATTATTGTGATAGGATCGTTTATTTGATCGTCTATCTTGATGATCATTGTGTTGATCATTTGTTGACCCAAAGCATGGCTTTTGTATAAAGTATGTTTTTGTGGACGTGACTTCGTCGAACCTCACACCCCGGAAATGGTCAAAACAGGAAAGATGCGGCAAGGTTATGAGGGGTAGCACCCTTTAGGGTATGTACATTTCCTTCTGGATAGAGGTGGTATCATGGTATGGAGCCCAGATATTTAACCTATGTGGTTACTACGAATTTATTACTTTGTGGTTGTTGGTTTTCGGGATCCCGTGAGAAAGGTCGTTTACGATCGGGGAATGGCGTGCTCGTGTCAGTAGTTACCCAGTTAGGGGTAACCCGGCCTTGTGTTGGCAGAGTTTCGGTTTGGTTCTCGGGGATGTCTTTCCAGAGGCATTCTCATGTGGCAATGGGAAGTTCCTTGGCCTGACCATTTGTTGGAAATCCAATTCCCAATACGAAACTTGTACGGTATTAGTTGTAGAACCTATCATTCACTTATGGTGGTCACCACTGTTTGGATGGTAGCTATAGCAGACATAGTTCGAAATGTCTATGTTGGCTAAGATTTATATTCTACTTTCGAAATAAATTTTTCTCTACACTATGCACTAGTAATAATATCAAATGTTATTTTAAATGCGTATCAAGCATCTTTGACTATCATAAGGAGAAATCTCCTCCGATTCTGCGTTTGCATTGTGTGTGTGTGCGGGAGGCCTTATGGTAGTCTCATTTTTAAAAGCATTGCGAATTGAATTTAAAAATATCTCTCTATTTTGATTTTAAAGTTAAATAAACTGTTTTGAGTTCTCACACCAGTCACATGACTGACTTGGAGTTTATTGTTTTCCTTCCTAAACTTTGGGTGCCCACCAATTTTCACACGGGCAGTCAAGAGTAAGGTTTATCAGGATATTCTGGATATTCTGGAGTTGCTGGAGGCAAGCTGGATGGCATGGCATATTACTTATATAGTATTTCTTTTTCCGCTGTTTGTTTGATGTTGTATACTCTGATGATATGATGTAATGAAATGTGATGTGATGTAATAACTGATATAGTTCTTTGTTTAAAGATTATTCATTTATTATTATATGTTGTTCCGCTGCGAATTGTGAGATTCTGTTGTTGTTCTGTTGTTTTCTGTTCCGTTCTATTTTCTTCCATTTTCTTTTTCCTCTATTTTCTTTCTCTTTTCTATTCTATTTTCTAATTTTCTGTTTTTCTTCTCTTCTTTTCTACTTTTTCTTTCCTTAAATTTTTTTTCTAAAACCCATAACTATTCGGTTTTTCGGCAACGAAAAATCGAAACGTTACAGGAAGGGGGCGTGACCAATAAGAGGGAGGAGGAGTTTGAAGTAGTTCAGACGGAGTTTTGTTGATATTTTCCTTTGTTTTATTTTTTGGAATATTTTGGCATTATTTAATTATGGAAAGAAGCCATTAATGGATGTAAGAGAGCTTGAGAAAGTAGATAAGAAATGGTGCAAAAGTGAAGAAGAAGTGGATGGGTATTTATAGAAAATACTTACGATTAAAATATAGATTTATGTTTTTACTTATGTAACCTTCCTTAAGAATTAAGTAAACTTATTTAATTCAACACTTACCATCCACATCACATCACACGTTTAATATTCAAATACTTATAAGTTAAGTAAGAATAAGAATGATTACTTTACTTTATGCTACATCTGATGTGACATGTGTTTTGCCTTTTTAGTTTACTTTTGCTAATTACTTTCTAGAATTTTCTAAGTGTGATTATTAAAAGTAACCTTGTTTAGTTAATTGTTAACTACCTTCATATGTTAACATATTTATTAAAATACATAAAGGTGCAATAACGTTGCAACCACTTTAAATTGACAAAACGATGATTTTTGACAAAATGTTTTACAGTCATATTTTGACGTTTTATTTAAAATATTTATTTATGTAAACCAAAGTTAAAAATAAATTTGTATAATGTTATTGAAAAATTTAAACACTCATAAATAAATTAAAATAATTTATTAAACCATTTAAACTTACTTTTCTGAAATTAGGATTTTGTCACTTTTGTCGATATAAGCAAATGTTACTATTTTTATGTGTATTTTTATTTCCAAATCCTATCTAATATTGGTTGAATTATAAAACCCTTTATATTTTATATTTAAAATCACTTTAAATATTATATTTTGAAGTGGTTAAATTTTGGGTCGTTACATTCTCCCCTACTTAAAAGAATTTCATCCTCGGAATTGGATAAGAAGAAAATAGCTCGAAAGGAAATATATTCAATAAGATGGAATATACAATAAGTGACTAAACCATAGGCAGCGAGTACACTCAAACGATAGATAAAGTCTGTACATCGATCCTACACTCGGGATATGCTTTTCTCGTTCTATCTTCTGTTTCCCATTTGCAATCATCAGCATCCTCGCTCCATTGGACTTTGACCAATTGTACTATCTTCCTTCTAAATCGTTTTTCATCTTGATCCATGATTCGAATAAGCTTTCTAATAACCGCTAAGTTTGGTTCCATCTCTAAGTCATCCTGAGCAGCCGTTTCTATTATTTGTTCTGGGTCATTTACATGCTTCCGTAAATGTGTTACGTGTAAAACATTGTGCACACCAGACAATAATTCAGACAATTGTACTCGATAAGATAGTGGGCCGCTTTGTTCAAGAATGGGAAAATGTCTAATATATCGAGGTGCTAACTTTCCAACTCTTCCAAATCTTACTACTCCTCTCATTGGAGAGACTTTCAAAAAGACTGAATCGCCAACTGAGAATTCCAGATTTCTACGCCTTCGGTTTGCATAACTCTTCTGTCTACTTTGGGCTTGTTTTAGCTTCTTTCTAATCCTATCAACTTTCTCTGAAGCTTCTCGTTTCATATCTGGGCCAAGCACTAACCGATCTTCGGATTCTATCCAACATGTTGGCGATTTACAAAGAAGACCATACAAAGATTCATATGGTGCCATGCTGATACTAGCTTGATAGCTGTTATTATAGGAGAACTTTATTAAATGTAAATGATTCGCCCACGAGCCATCAAAGTCTAGAATACTTTCTCTTAAAAGATCTTCCAAAAAACATTTGATTCTTTCTGTCTGTCCATCCGTTTGGGGGTGATATGCAGTGCTTATACTCAGCTTCGTTCCCAAAGCTGTTTGTAGTGCTTCCCAAAACTGACTAGTGAAGATTGGATCACGATCGCTTGCTATGCTGCTCGAAACTTCTTGCAATCGGACAATCTCCTTCATATATATATATATATATATATATATATATATATCTGCAAGGCTTGCTGCAGTTCTTGTTGGCTTAACTAGAATAAAGTGTGCACTTTTGGTTAATTGGTCTATGATAACCAAAATGCCTTCATTTCCTTTCCTTGTTCGGGGTAAGCCATCATTGAAATCCATGGATATCTGATCCTACTTCCAAGCTGGAATCTCCAAAGGTTGAAGTGATCCTGCCGTCTGTTGGTCACTTTTGATTCTTTGGCAATTTTCACAACTGCTAACATAGATAGATATGTCCCTCTTCATACTTCTCCACCAAAATGTATGCTTCATGTCTCGGTACATCTTATGAATTCCCAGATGAATGCTAAGTATGGCTGTGTGGCATTCAGCTAATACTTCTTGCTTAAGATTTCCAATATCCGGAACACAAATTCTTCCATTTAACCGCAATATTCCAAGGTTATCTATTTTAAAGCTTGAACTCCTTCCTCTGTGTATATCTTCAATAATCTTCATCAGGAATCGATCTTCTTTTTGCTTGTTAGTTATTTTCTCCTAAAGAGTTAGAGTTACTACCAAATAAGAAATAGTAGCTAACTTGCTACTCAATGCATTTGCTACTACGTTGGCTTTCCCGGGTGTATATAGAATATCTAGATCATATGACGCGAGAAATTCTAGCCAGCATTGCTGTCTCATGTTCAAGTCCTTCTGGATAAAAAGATACTTCAAAAATTTATGGTCTATGAAGATTTCGAATTTTTCACCTAAAAGATGGAATATTATTTACTAAGATCAATTCAAATTTTTATCGAAATAAACTACGAAAGATTCTTACCCAGCAAATAATGTCTCCATATCTTTAGAGCGAACACAACAACTAATAATTCTAAGTCGTGTGTTGCATAATTCTTCTCCTGTGTCTTCAGTTGTCTACTTGCATAAGCAATCACCTTCCTATCTTGAATTAAAACCGCACCAATTCCTTATCCACAAGCATCTATATAAACGGTTAATCCACTATTTTCATTTATAATTGCTAAAACTGGAGCGGTCGTCAACCTCTTCTTTAGTTTTTGGAATGCTTCTTCACACTTAGGAGTCCAGATAAATTTAGCATCCTTCATTGTCAGCTTTGTTAGGTGATAGGCAATCTTAAAGAAGTCTTGAAAGAAACTTCTGTAGTATCCTGCCAAACCTAAGAAGCTACAAATCTCTTTAAGAGTTTGTGGTTGCTTCCAATCTTGAATAGCTGCAACTTTCCTTGGATCCACTAAAATTCCATCCCTTGATATTATATGTCCAAGGAATCTTACTTCCTTCTCCCAAAAATGGCACTTTGAGAATTTGGCTTTAAGTACATTATTTCTCAATATCTCCAACACAGCTTCTAGATGCCTTGCGTGTTCTTCTTCTGTCTTTGAGTAGATGAGGATATTATCGATAAAGACTAACATGAATTTGTTTAGCACATCTCTATTCATCAGGTCAACAAAATAAGCGGGCGCATTAGTCAGCCCAAAACGTATAACCAACCACTCATAGAAAGTATTCGGACCTTTGAGTGCAGTTAGATGGATGCAATCTGTTGCTATCCTTAACTGATGGAATCCTGTAGCTAGGTCCATTTTAGAAAAAAATCGAGCTCCAGATAACTGGTTAAACAAGTTATCTATTAGGGGTAAAGGATACTTGTTCTTAATTGTTTGTTTATTTAGATCCTGGATAGTCTACATATAATCTCAAAGATCCATCTGACTTAGCAACAAAAACTACCGCCGATCCCTAGTTTGAACAGTTGCGTCTTGTCAATCCTTTCTTTAATAGCTCTTGGGTTTTGTTATTCAACTCATCTCTTTCTTTTGGAGCCATCCTTCTATCTTGTTGTTTAATTGGCATTGCACCATGAACTAAATCAATGCAGAATTCGATTTCTCGATGTGGAGGCAAACTTTTTACTTCCTCAAAGACATCTGCAAATTCTTTAACAACGAGTATAGTTTCTAATATTGTCTAGGATGTATCTAAAGCATAAAGAAAATTATCCCTTCTTGGACTAGGATCTTCATAAGGTATTTCTATAAATTTACCTAACTTTGTTTTCTCGCGACTGTTCTTTTCAAATAATCTAGAATAGCATCATTTTTGGTTAACCAATCCATACCAAGTAAAATTTCGAATCCTGTAAAATCTAAAACGAAAAGATCAAATGGAAAGTGACGGGGAGGATAGGAAATTGGGACTTTTTCATAGTGCATACAAAGATTAGTGGAACTTCCTATAGGATTCGTTACGCAGATAAGGTCGTCAACAATATTAGGTTTAAGTTCTAATTCTTCTGCAGTTGTTTTAGAAATAAAACTCTGAGAAGCTCCTGCATCAAATAATAGTCTAAGTAAAACATCTTTGATGAAAATATTACCTTCCAACACTCCTTTTCCCTTCACATCTTTGGAGGTTGAAGGCTCATCCTTGATAGCGTACACTTTGGCTTGTTCTCCTTTGTTTATTAAGGGACAATCCATAATCGGGTGCCCTGGTTTATGATAATTATAGCAGTTTCTTAGTGCCGATCCTTAAGTGTCTTGAATTCTGGGTTTTCTATAATGAGTTGATAAGTGGCCCTTTTGTTTGCAATTGTAACAAGTGACATCTTTGAAGCGGTTATCCTGAGGTCCTCCTTTGGGTTTTCCCTGCTATGGCTTCTTGCCATTGAACTTCCTTTTTTTCCAGCTATTGTTGTTGCGTTCTTTTATTATGGGTGGATCTATCTTATCCCAAGCTTCATATCTGTATCCCATGTCTATTAAGTTTAAAAATGGTTATTTCACATGCCCAATCATTCTGACATGGTATTTCTTCTTCATTCCAGAAATAAACTTTCATTCTTTTTAAGGGACATATCTATCAATCCAGGCCCAAAACAAGATAATCCGTTAAACTTGTTAACATACTCCTCAAACGACATATCCTCCTCATGTTTAAAATCCATAAAATTTCGATAAAGACGCGATTTTCCTGCTTCTGGCATATGCTGCTCGTCCAGCACTTCTTTGCATCGTTTCCATGAGAAATCATCTTCTGACTCATTCCGAGTAATAGATTCCCACCAAACTAGAGCTCCATCTTATAGTTCCCAAGAAGCTAAGAATATCTTCTGCTCATCTCCAATATTCAGCCTTTTGAAAATTCTTTTACAAGATACGATCCAAGCTTGTACTTCAATGACGGTTTCTGTTCCTTTGAAAGGTTTACCACCAAGGCTGGTATATTTCCTGCATAAAGTTGCAAAGTTAATTTGGGGATGTATCGGGACTTCTACTTCCTCAACTACTGTAGCTGCGGGAATTTGACCATTTGTGGTGTTACTTCCTCCCCTAACTTGTACTCTTCTTCCGCTCATTTTCTACTATCTATATATAGTAAGAAAAAGACCGTTAGGATATATAGACGAGATATGTTAAGGAATGCTATACAGTATGAATATACTTATTCAAGTTAAAAGTTTTAATTATGCGCTCTTTCAGACTAAACTCATTTTATGGCATTACTAACCCTATCTCTAATAAGTCATACCTCAACAAAGTCAAGGTTCTTGATTAACCTTAAGCTCTAATACCATGTTTGACGACCCATCTCCTTGACCCTCAGAAATCGACACTAATACATCCACGGTATTCACGTGCCGTAAATCCAAGTGTCGGGGAGGCAGATTATCAAAGGGGTAAAAGAAAATAAAGAAAGAAGATAACACAATAATAGAATCTCATATCGCATTAAAAATCTTAATTATACATAATTGATTAGAGTCAAAAACAAATCCAGCGGGATAGTTATAATTGTCTATCCGTACATATGCTGGGAAATACATACTACATATCACAGCGGAATATAGGTAGATATCTACATAAGTTACTTTAGTTTCATAGCTCCAGAAGACTTCTCCAAAATACTCCCCTACACGCTCCAAAATACTCCTAAGGTATCCTGACTACCTGGCTTCCCGAAAAGTAGGGCACCCAGAGTTTAAAGTGAAAACAAACTCCAGGTCAATCATGGGACTTGTGTGAGAACTCAAAGTACGATGTTTTGAAAACAAAATGGTATCTCATAGGACCATGCCACACATAAACACGGAATGGATTTTTACCTTATGATAACCAAAACCTTTTTTACGCAAAATTTGGGGATATTATTCTTAATCACATTCTTTGAAAACATTTGCAAATAAACTTATTAATCTTAGCCGAAATTGTGACATTGATTAAATTCCAGCAAACTAGGTTTACAATCAAGTCTGTAGGTTCTTATTGGGGAATGGATTTACATACAAATGACAAGGTGAAGAGGCTACCTTCCGATGGGTACTGTAGGATCTAGATTAACCCTAGAGGGGGGGGTGAATAGGGTTATAGCAAATTTTCTCGATTTAAACACAGAAATAAACTACAGAAATAAATATGCAGTAAAGTAAATAACACACAAAATTTACCCAGCTTCGGCAACCCCTGCCTACTGCTGCATTCACAGATTTCTATTAGAATTAAACAGTATCACGCTTACAAACACTCTACTAGACTCGCAGACCCTTTTGCTCCCGATCACAAACACTCTACTAGACTCGCACACCCTGCTCCCGCCTATAGAGTTTTGCTCACTCGCAAACACTGCTCCCGCCTATAGAGCTTTGCAAACTCGCACACCCTGCTCACTGAACTAATTCTAAATAGACAATCTGACACTACCTAATCCCTAGGTGGTGATTTACAAATTCTTCGACTCGAAAAGAAAAAATAACTTCAAAAATAACCGCAGGAGCAAAAATTAAAATACGAACTTGAATGCATAATTTTTGCTCAAATAAAATAAGAAAACCCCTTTAATTTAAAACCCTAAATAACTAAATAACTAAATCCCCTTTGAAAATAAACAAGGCCGGCCCTTGTTATTTTTCACCCGATCCACTGTGAAGTAAAAATGCGGCCTCTCTTTGTCGAATTAGGGCTTCGGCTTCTTTCTCGAATTAGGGCTTCGTTCTGATGATCGATTCTCTGATTTGTGACCGATGGCTTGCGTCGCTTGTTCTCTGATAATTGATTCTTGTTGCTAGCTTATTCTCTGATGATCGATTTGCGTTGACAGTACGTTCTCTGATGATCGAGTTGTTGATGATTCGGTATGTTATTTCTTTTCGTTGTTGGTTTTAATGATTTGCTTGACTCTATAACTCGATGCCGATGATGTAAATTGGATTCAGTATTTATATGAATTCGTGACACTTGAATTTCTTCGTATCAATTTGATACTTTCCTAATTCTCAATTACCTGTTGCGCACGTCTTTCCTGATTTTGTGACATCTTGATACACACGGCTCTCCTGATATTTTTTAACTTGATAATCACGGTTTTGAATTGAGAGCGTTCGATCCTTTTTGTATAAAAAACAGAAACTTTCCCTTTGTAATTTGCGTTGACTTTTTCAAAGAATACAAATTTGAGTTTCATTGAATTCTGACTTCGATTTGTATTTTACTTTGATCATCTCTGCAATGTTGAACTTCGTCAATACTGTATTCGTACGTGAATTTTTATCACTGCGTTACATTTGTACGTCTGCATTGTTATTCTTCGACTTTGGCACTGATCCATGATTTCGACTTGGACTTTGCATTGAGTACATATGATGACATTTTGGTTTACCACATGCTGCTTGCTTTAGTCTCGGCCTGAACCTTTGCATTTCATCCATACGTATATGCTCACTGTCTTTGTATACATTTTGCACATTTGTTACTCTCACTGCATCATATAATGTTGCTGTAGCATGTACTCGAGTCATGATAGCATTTGCTTCTGCACTGATACATACATTTGTCTTGTTGACATGATTTGCACTTTCACTGTTGCTCTCAAGTTTTGTTCATCCAATTCGTTGATACTTGTAACTTTCTGCACATATAAACTTGCATTCATGTATACTGATGTTGTGCACTGATTTAAGCTTCACTGAACTTTGGCCTTGAGCATTGCTGTGTCATTGAGCATTTGGTTTTGTTTGCATTGTTGATTCATCACTTCGTTTGATATGTTGTCCACCTGAGTTTGAGCATTTGCACATTTGAAGCCTTGTATCATGATGCAGTCTTCATTAGCTCGTGTGCTTCCAGTGTTGCCACTGTGTTTCATTTGCATAGCTGAACTTGTGTTGTCTTTGATGTTGTTGAACATGGTGACATGCATTTCTTTAAATCTGCCTTTAGTTGTATTCATTGTGTTGTTGTCTACTGTATTACTTCATTATGTTCTTGATAAATGCACTTCTGGAGCTTGTATAATTTGAGTTGTAGCTTGATGGTTTCATGCTTCATGCATGTACTCTGTTCATATGTTCTTGGTGGCATTTCTTTGGTCTGCACTGCTTGTTGATGTTGCTTGTGCACTGCCATATTTTGATTATTACTCTGTTGCTTCATTTGCCACTGAGTTGCATTGAGTAGCTGGTCTTTGTAGTTGCTGCTGTGCCTCTCTTGTATTATTGGTATCTGCAGTGTGTTGCATTACCATCATTGCTGTTTGGTCTGAACTTGACGTTGCAGTTTGTAGCTGTTGACTACACCACCATATATCAATTGCTCGGCCTTTGGTTTCATGTGCATTGAGTTTTGACCCTTTGTTGTTCATTCGGGCTGCTGGACTTGTTGTACATTTCATAGTGCATTGCCTTATTTGTTGAAGTTGTGCTTGCACACTTGCTATTTTTGACTGCGCACACGAGTTGGCGAGGCAGTGCACACGTGTATGAACGTACACGTGTGTATTGCAGCCACTTATGATTACCTGTCCCTGTAATATCTATGTGCACGACTTTGTGATGAATTCAAGTGTGAATGATGACGAACAACCCAAATAACTTAGGCAAACCATATTTTCAAAAATCGTATTTTATTTTATATTGCAAAAATATTTCTTTTTCAATTTTACTGCGTTAGTGAATATTTTTGCAGATTTCTCAGATGCTGGATTCAAACTGGAATGCGGTTGAAGACAAAATACGAGTGTGAGTGATATGTAGTGAGGTTATCAATGTAAAAATATTTGTGATGTAATCGTGATGTAATCAGAAATGTATATGTATAGTGAGAGCATGAATTTGTACTATTCAAGATTGTAATAAATATTTGTTTGAATAAAATTTCTGTTTGGATTCAAAATCTGTGTAACTTATTCTGTTTGAATTCAAATTCAAATTCTGTGTAATTTATTTTATTCAACAAATATTTATTTAATCTATGAAAAACAAAATAGTACATTACCAAATACATTTAAATGAATATATATGTTTATTATCATCAAACAAAAACATATAAGCGCATATTCAACAGGTACACCTCTAGATGGATGCCCGAGGACCATCGCAATGGATCCTCTACCAACACAAGACCGACATATCTCTGTAGCTAGATAGTACCAAATATATCATCCCTCAGTCATTACCAACCTTTAACCGAGCGTGCTCTAGCATACAAACCACATTAATTTACAACCCGAATGTCATAGCGGGAAGAAATATATCTAGAAGGGGATGATATACCCTACTTGGGAATGACCCACTTAGCTTTGCTGCATCTAACCCTATTTCGGTCATTTTCAGTTAATGAGGCTTGAGGCTACGATTACCTTTTCACATAGCACATAACACATCACTTTGAATGCCACATTGCCATTCCACATTCACATGACCGATTTTTACAAACGTATAACTTCCTTAGCTCGTATGTCTCAGGAAAGGGTGTTAAGCTAAAGAAAAGGTGTCTTCTCCGCCCCAGACTGATATACTTTTATAGAGATCACTCATTGTGATTTGGAATGCAAGGTCAGACATTCATCCATACAATTTCATTTTGGGATCGAAAGAAATCGAAAGCACTTTCCTTGGCCATTACTAGGCGAGAAGCCCTTGTGGTTTTGATGTTTTTCACAACAAAGAGACCCCTCCTACAATATAGTGAATCGGGAGTTTATCCCTAATTAGTCAACAAGTTGTCCCTCGTTATTATTCGTCTCAATATCTCCATCTTCAAACATCTTCAATCTTCGAACACGAAAATTGGTTCGAAGTGGTTTTCGGATAGGAATCACCCAAATCCGACCTTGGTTCCTTCGAATTCCAATCATCGATAAAAATGATGTAATTAGGTGATTTTTTTTTGAATCACTCGTTTTCCTTTAACAAAATATCTTCAAGAGATATATATTTTCAAAATAATATATCATTCATTTAAACCTTTTTTTGAATATTTCTCAAATAATTTTTAAAGAGTATCTTTTGAGAAAATAGGATTATAGAAATCATTCTACTTTTATCCAAAATCAACTTCCGTATTCAACGAGTGCTATAGGCAGAATAATGGTGATATCACCTTTTAATTTTCACAAATAGGACAAGTTCCCTCTTTGGATTTTACTAATGAGTATAAGAAGATAATTTCAATAAAATCCAAGTTGAGCATTCGGGCTTTCCTTTCGATATGTTCCACCCATCGTCTAAAAAAGAAAACTGAGGCCATATTAGTTCTAGACACTGGTTTCTCCATCCCTAACCTTTGTCACATGCCTATTTTCACGTTTAGATCTCACAAGCAGGACAAATGTGCTAGTCGTTTCCGCATACTCTTTTCCCTTTTTAAATCACTTAACTATTTGTTTAACCATCCTGGAACAATGTTAAATTGTTCAAGTTTCTTCTAAAACACTTTATAGTTTACTTAAAAACATTTACTAAGGATTTGAGAAAGAACTGTTAAATTTCGACCTTTATTTCAAAAGTTATTGAAAAGTGTTGCGAAAAGTGTTGCAAATAGTGTTACAAAAACTGATTTAAAAGCTATATTCTTCAAAACAATTTTTATATCATTTAGAAAACCATCTTTACAACTTAAATAACTTTTGTAACATTTTAAAAGTTTTTTAGAATTTATTTCCTATTTTTAAAACGACTATTTTATCAATTTTCAACTTTGGTCATTTAGTGCAAAAACTAGATTTTTCTTGAATTTTTTTTGCCATATTTCAAAATATACATGATAAAATCTTCATTTTATTTTTTATATGAAATATATGGATATAAGGATTCGAAAAATTCTTACTTCAAAGAATTCCGAACTATATTCAACTTCGTATGTTCATTTGAACTTTTGACACGAAAATACGAACTACCGTTACGCGACGCGTCAAATTTTAGGCGTATTTTGAGATTCTTATCCAAAGTTTATCGAAACAAGTTTAAACACTTAGGAATAATTTCTAAAGCATATTCAAACATTTTTAAAGGTATAAATGATTTCATATCATATTTTATTTCTTTTGGAGAGTGATTTCCATGTGATTATACGTCGTGTAAATCCGTGACTTGTTTCAACATATATTTTCAATAAACAACTAATAAACATCCAAAACAATGTTCGTAACCATTTTAAAATATTCTAACATGTCATATGAAGTTTCAAATCAATTTAACAACTTTTTATTTACAATGTCACATAATTGTCATTTATGTACATATTTGCTAACTAACTTTTGCAAATGATTTAAAGTTGGTTGCTTTCTTTTTCAAACACTTATCAAACATCATTATTAACATCCAAACAACATTTATAACATGCAAAACATCATATAAATATTTTCTACTGAACAATTTAGAGTTCTCACTTTGTTTGGTTTTGGAGAACGGAAAATCGGCTATAGCTTTGTTACTCGACGTTTTTAGCTTACGACTCCTTGAACGCTTGGACTTGGATGGTTCGACTTGACTTGAGGAAGGCTAGGAGTGCTCGACCAAATGGAGGAATGAGGCGTGAGCAATAAAAGGGAGGATGGGGAGTTTAAAGTGGTTTGGATGGAGTTTTGTTGATATTTTCCTTTGTTTTATTTTTGGAAATACTTTGGCATTATTTAATTGTGGAAAGAAGCCATTAATGGATGTAAGAGAGCTTGAGAAAGTAGAGAAGAAATGGTGCAAAAGTGAAGAAGAAGTGGATGGTTATTTATTGAAAATACTTAAGATTAAAATGTAGATTTGTATTTTTACTTAAATAACCTTCCTTAAGAATTAAGTAAACTTATTTAATTCAACACTTACCATCCACGTCACATCACGCTTTTAAAATTCAAATACTTAAAAGTTAAGTAAAGAATAAGAATGATTACTTTACTTTATGTCACATTTGATGTGACATGTGTTTTGTCTTTTTAGTTTACTTTTGCTAATTACTTTCTAGAATTTTCTACGTGTGATTATTAAAAGTGACCTTTTTTAGTTAATTGTTAACTACCTTTATATGTTAACATATTTATTAAATTGTGTACATAAAGGTGCAATAACATCGTGAAAACTTAAATCGACAAAACGTTGATTTTTGACAAAATGTTTTATGGTCATATTTTGACGTTTTAGTTAAACTATTTATTTATGTAAACCAAAATTAAAAATAAATTTGTATAATGTTATTTAAAAATATAAACACTCATAAATAAATTAGAATAATTTATTAAACCATTTAAACTTACTTTTCTAAAATCAGGATTTTGTCACTTTTATTGATATAAGCAAATGTTACTATTTATATGTATATTTTTATTTCCAAATCCTATCTAATATTGTTTTAATCAAAAACCCTTTATATTTTATATTTAAAATCATTTTAAATAATATATTTTGAAATGGTTTAATTTTGGGTCGTTACACCGTGAGTTAGCTTGATGTGGCTAAAACAGGAGCCATGCCGGGCTAAGTGAGTTTGCACCTCCGATCGGGCACATTTCTTCGATACCATTCTATTACTTTGTAATTTTATTGGGTGCACCTTTGATTTTGGGAGTGTGTCTCGAGGTGGACGGTAGTAGCTGCTATGTTTTACCACTAGTTTGGATCCGTAGAACGGTAGTATCCTACCCCGAACATTGCCTCGCGTGCCTTGTCACATGCCTTATCTCGCCTTCTACGAGTTTGTTTTGTAATGTACCTATGAGGTGCTCTTTGGTAATCCACCGGTTTGGTGGAGCTTACGACATTGTATAGACCATGGGAATGTATAAAATGTGTTAAGGGGGATATGGGTAATGCCGTAACGCTACTTTAATACTTTACTTTACTTATAGACATATTATAATATCATATATTACTACATAGCAGACGGTTCAACGGATCCTTGGAAATGCCGAACATCCTTTAAGTTATATTGTATTTCAGTCGGATATTTCACTTGAGTTGATTTAATAGTATAACAATGTTAATCTTGACTCGAGTGTTTTACGTTTTGCTTATGCTCGAGTCAGGCTGAGTGTCATAGCATTTGAGACTCACCTTGGAGCTTTGCTTGAAGATCTGTCGTTTATTTGTTCAGCTTTTGGTTATTTCCAGTTATTTCTATTTAGTCTTATCAGTTACTTTTGTATTTGAGACTACTCTGTATTTAAGATTTTAGTTGTATTTAATTCAGACTCTGTTGTTTATTATAGTAGCTTCATGAACTACTATTTATCTATTTCCGCTGCTTAATTATTTTACTCTACATCTGTGATTCTGTGATTGATTTATTTACTGTGTGTGCTAAGGTTTTCCAAATATAAATTAACAATCTATTGTTTTGAGCAATTAAAGTTTGACATAAGTGGATGGTTGTCGATTTGAACGGTTCAAAATACCAGGTTGTTACACACACACACACACACACACACATATAATCTTAGTTTAGGATCTAATTAACTAAATATCTTGTTTGACTTGTTTGTTCAATTTATGAAATTTTATTTATTTGATATAGATGTGTTTCATAGTATTTTAAGCATTGTTATCAACACTCCAAAAATAGATATGAGATGGTCATTATTTTATTTCTCTCCGCAAAAAGTAAAACCACTATGAGAGATACACACATTATAAAATAAAACTTACTTTTCCTATTATACCTATCTTCTTTTCTACCCCAATCAAACTTTATCTTCACTTCTACTTCGACAGCATTTCATTAAAATTGTTTATGCCTTTCATGAACGACCGTTGCTTGCCAAAGAAATAAGTTAAAATCGACTACAAGACGTCGAACTAAAACAAATAAAAATATGTGTTAAGGGTTTTTTGATTAAAAATTATTACTTGACAACTTTCGGTCGAATTAGAGCCAATCATTCGGGAACGGCATGATTATGTCGAACATAAAAGGGACAGTCGAAGCATATTCATCAAAGAATAGAGAAACTCATTTTTAATCTAAAGTAGACATAGAGCAATCAATTTTGATGATATCGGTCGATACATATTTTCCGAAGCTGCTTTGAGTTTACAGTTTGGTGTCACCGAAAATAAGCTACGGCTCTAATAACCTAATTTTGACAATGCATGGTCGCTTCTATATTTGGCTCGACATTTGATTGTCGTAACTGCTTTGAATTCGAGCCAAATAATTCATATTGTAAAAGGGTACATTGGTCATACTATAATTTAATTTTATGATAGGGATATTTTCTGCAGTACCCCTTATAGTAAAAAAATTAAAAAATGGCCCCCTCATATCCATTTTTGAAGTGTTAGTAACAATGCCCTTATTTTATATTCAACTTCTAATTTTGTTGGACTTACCCACAAGCTTATATGTAGGTCAAGTGGATAATTAAGTTGTCCAAGTGAAAGGTACCTAATTGAGTTTAACAAAATAAAACGAATAATTTCTATTGTTGGATATAAATGTACCTTCCTATTATCACCTTGAAGGTTGGTATATATAAAGAATAGAAAATTTTAATTGGATGAGCTCCCTCTCTCTACCCACTCGTCTAGTTTCCATCTCCATCGAAAAAGCTTGTTAAACTAAATAGGTCAAGAAGGAGAAATACAATTCTAGGCAATTATTCACTAGAAACTAATTTCTTTTACTAGGAATCAAGGTACGGTCCCTTAATATACTATATGATTATGAAAATCATTTTGTTCAAAGATCTAGCTTATTATGATTTAGATCTAGCATGTTATGATTTAGACCTAGCTTATTATGATATATGCAAAATTAGTTTTACATTTTACTGATCTAAATATTAAAGCTTACAAGTTATTAATCTTAAAATTAATGGTTACATGTGGTATCGGAGTTTAAGTTGGGAACTCAATGATTTTCCATAAATGCTTATTTTGTTTCCTCTACCGCGATATATTTTAAATTTATCAAATTATGCTATATATGGTTGCTTGTATGCTTGCTTTTGTCTCACATAATGAAAGAGTGTATTGCTTTATTGCTATAATAATATTGACTTATATGTAATGTTTAGATTACGGTACACTATTGTAAATGATTAATATATATAATATACAGGTTTCATCATTATGTTCATAGTACATGTATGCTACCATTCAAATTAAATTATTATCATCATGTTATTTGCTTTAAAGTGATTATTGTAACAACCTGGAATTTTACCGCCTTAATTTGCGGATATTTAATAAATTTTAAATATTCAAATAATATGTTTTATAATTAAAATATAACCCTATTAAATAATAACAAACGATGATAAAATAGTTTTTTAATGACCTAGGATTTTGCCACTTTGAAATAGGCTATTTAAATATATTTTATATACTTAATGAATGGATTTTTATTAGCAAGTAAACCTATTTTAATTATTTAATAATGATGATAAAATAGTTTTCAAAATCTGTTTACCATTATAGATAGTTTAAATAAGAATAGAAAATGTGATCGAAGAGCGTTTTTCAAAATTACAACTTTTTAGTATCGAAAAGTTGTCGAGAAACGTTGTGCACACTAGTGTACACATGCACACATACGTACATGTGCCATGATAAGATAATTAATGTTTTGGTGCTAAATAATCATGCTTAGTTCAAATTAGTACTTAATGTGAGCATTTATGCCTTAGTTTATATATATATATATATATATATATATATATTTAAATCTTATCATATCTCATGCCATACCTTACCTCAAGTACACATCATGGCAGCTCCTTGATATAGGGGTATAGAGGGCCATAACCAACATAAGAAATGGATGGGGTAGGGTGGACATGTGGCATTTTTCTAGTGGAGGGTAGTTTAGTAATTTTGCATTTATATGTTTATAAATACCACCTTCTCTTCATATTTTCCACTTTTTATTCTCACTTCCTCATTTCTATGTCTAAAATTTCTAACATTCTTCATATACTCATCCATACTTCTATGACCACTTAAAACAATTCCTAAGTTAAAATTTTGTGTATACACTTCTCAAATCAAGTTTAACACCATCCCACTTCACTTCGAATATCATCCCTCTTCAAAACAAGTTCCATCATCCCCAAACAAACCTTGGCCGAACCTATTCCTCCTAGGGCCGAGCCCATCTTGCTTCCAAATTCCCACAAAACCATCTTATTTCTAAGTCAAGGTATGGATCTAAGTAGATTACTAGAGTTAGTAAAGGCCGGAGTTAGTATGGAAGCTTTAAAGTGAGTAAAGTTAATGCTTTTTAAGCAATTGGTTAACTTTATAAAAGTTAGAAAATTTATGATGTATTTTGTTATATGAATATTACATATGGTGTGTGATTGATTATGTGATGATTTGGTGATAATTGTCTATGCCGAAGTTTGAATATGCAAGAAAGTCTCCATCTTGTATTTTGGAAAAAAGTTAGTTAGCTATTGCGAAAAAAATATTATTGCTTATGTTAGTGTTATGATGTATGTTTTGGTATGGTGTTTGAAATGAGTTATTTGTTGCATATGGGTTCATGACATGGAGTTAGCGATTCGCTAACCAAAAGCGATGTAGAAATCCACTTTTTGTCGAAAGTTTGATTTTTGTTTCAAAGCGAATAATTTTCAAGTTTAAAACTTTTATTTGGTTTTCAAAATTTTATTTTCATGTTTAAAATATGATAAGAGTTCAAAAGGGAAGTTTTAAAAGTTATAAAAAGTAAAATTTCAAGTTTTGAAACTACGGGTCTGTCGGAATACCAAATTATCTTTCTAATCTAAACTTGTTTTCACTTAGAAATCATTTAGAAAATGTTTTCTAACTTTAATTTAGTAAGCATAGAGTAATTAATTAATTAATCAATCAATTTTTAATTATTATTTAATTGATTAATTAATTAATAAAGGTAATTAATATTTAATCATTTATTAACAATGGCTTTTGAACCTAAATGTTAATCAATTAAGCTCATCATGATTTGTTACTTAATTTAAGTTAGTTATTATTTAATTATTAATTATGGATTAATTAATTATTATTTAGTTATTTATTTTAGATAATTATTAATTAATTATTATTGAAAAAGGGATTTTATTTAATTAATCTTTGATTAAAGTTAATTATGTTAATAAGATTTAATTAAGGTTTAATTACCTTTAATTAGAGTTTAATTACTATTTAACAGGGATTTGATTCTCATTTACAAGGGTTTTAAATTTATTTTATAATTGCTTTGAGTTTAAGTAATGAGTTTTTTTAAACCGTTTTCCTTTCAAATTGTATTAAATCAATGGATTTCTGTGTCACTTATCTTTAAATAACCTCGTATGATTAGGAAAACTAATTATCATTTAATAGCAGAACAAAACACCATTCTGCAATTACAATTAATTTAGACATTTACTTAAGCCGATTGAGTGTTATGTGTTGATCACTTATGTACCTGTTGTTATGTGGTGCCATGTTAGGCCGGATAAGTAAAATCAAATTAAAACAACCATTATGGTTGCTAAGTCTCCGTCTGATTTTGTTAAGTTAAATATTTCATTTTCCTTCTGAAACGGTTTCAAAGTTATTTCATTTTGAACAAGTTATTTAAAGGAATTTGGAAATGTATAAAGTGTTTTGTTTAAATAGATCTGAGTTTTTAAGCAAAGAATATTTCATAATTAAGGGAGATTTATAAAATGGATTTGTTTATTAAAGGAAGCTAATTTGATTCAAGCTTATATGGGAAGTTGTTTGATTGGTTTATAGAGAAGTTTTATAAATGATTTTGGGGCATTTATAAAAGATGTTTTAGACAATGACTTGGATATTCATAAAGGGAGCTTATAAAAAGTTTAGATATTTATAAGAAATTTATATTAAAAGTTTGAATATTTACAAAATAATTTTATAAATGAATTTGGAAAGCAATTTAAAAGGGATTATGATTCAAGTAAAAGAGATTCCATGAATGAAATAGATTTGATTACAAAGGATTAATCGAAAGAAATAATAAAAATGAATTTGAGATTTAGATTTCTCTAAACTGATCTTTTAAAAATGGTAGTATGGAACATCCCTTCCACATTTAACACTGAGGGAATAGTGTTTAAGGTTGTCCTTACGTCCAATTTAAACAGCATTTGTTTAATCCTTTTAACTTAATTCGGAAGTAAGAATTTATTCGTAATGTTTTGTGAATATACTTATGTCGGTGTACGAATGTTTCGGACAAACGTTTTTGAAAGAGATTTATTAAATAAAGATTTGTTTTGAGGCTTAATGGTTGTTATGGATAAATGAATCTCAAATGGAATTGGTTGTTGTTTGTTTATTTGATAGTTAAATAATTGACTATCAAATATGGACCCAAAACGTAACTTTGGAAATATCTAGGAGAAACATGTGAGTTATATAGCTCAGTCATCTTCGATGATGTTGTACTGTGCATGTAAATCTTGTTTCGTTCTCCTAGGACAAATGATAAGGAAATCCGTCCACTGATGGTTAGGAGTCGATCTCCACTCTTATCTTTGACTATTTATTTTCTAAAAAACTAGGGTTGAGTTTACTGGAAAGTATCGAAAGTTGTTTCGAAGCGACTGGAATTGGATATGTTATTCGAAAACCACTTCATCCAACTCAAGCGTTTCGAAGTGAAGACGTTTTGGAAATGATGGAATTGCAGAGGAGCTCCTAAGCATTTTGTTTAGTCCTAGAACGAATTTATATGAATGTTTGCTGGCATTGCATTGTTACATGGAGGGCAGTGTTAGCATTCTAAATTGGAAGTGCTTATAAAATTTAAAAAGTAGCCTCAAGCCTCATCAATCAGGAATGACTAAAACAGAGGAGATGCAACATGGTTAAGTGGGTCGCTCCTAATTACGGTATGATCATCCCTATCTAGAGTCGACATTATCTCTCATTTTATGCTTTGGGGCCCATTAACTATCGGGTGATCATATTCAGTACTACTAGTCAAGTGGTAGGCCGGCTCTATGTTAGCAGGGGACCCTGGCGAGGTCCTCGGTGTTATTTTATCTAGAGATGAACCGAGACGAGCGGTAGCCCAGTAGCCCAGTCATTGTATGGATGCCCAACTATATTGAAATAGAGATACAAGTATTTCAATTATACTCATACTTTACTTTGACCCCTAGACATTATTATAGTATCAATGGATTTTCTATGCAAAATGTTTTGGTTATCGTTAGGTAAAACCCCATCCGTGTTTATATGCGGTGTGGCCTTACGAGATGCCTTTGATTTAAAGGTTTTTATAACTTAAAGACTTATGCTTTACTCACACCAGACCCATGTCTGACCTAGAGTTTATTTTCTTTTCCTAAATTCTTAGGTGCTCAAATTTGAATGGGCAGCCAAGTAGTTCAGGTTTTCCACAGATTCATTTTGGAGGAGCTTTGAGACGACCCGACTTTCTACTCCCAGGAAATCGCGTCATCTTGAAGAAAGAAAGGGATCGAAGAATAAAAGAAAGAGAAGAAAAAGAAACAACACATTAGAATCTCACAGCGGAACGATTTAAATATAATATAGAACATATACATAGTATCATATACATTAGAGTACACAACTAAACATCTCAATTTACACAGTTATAACATTTCTGTCTAATACAATACAAGACATCATACAGAATAACACACAGCGGAAACTCTAACCATATATCTACACGGTGAAGCCTCCTGCTCCAAAGCTCCTCCAGAATTCGTCAAGAGATAACCTGAATCACTTGACTACTCATACATAATATGAGTACCCAAGAGTTTAATAAAACAGAAAATAAACACTCGGGTCAGACAGGGGTCTGGTGTGAGTAAACGGTTTAAGATTGCTTAACTTTAGAAAATCCTTTGAAAAGAAAGGTATCACGTAAGACTTCCCACACATAAACATGGAAAAGTTTTTACCTTAAGCTAACCAAAACATTTGATAGGAAATCCAGTGATATTATAATAGTGTCTAGGGTTTTCAAAATAAAATACAGAAATAGCTGGAATGGTTACATCTCACGTTCCAACAGGGCACAATCAAAACCGTACAGGCACTTATTGGATTTTGGATTCCACCAATGGAAGGGCCACTGGGGTACCGCCCGTCACAGTACGTTGCCTAGATCACCGTACTGAGGAGCCACCCTAACTCCCCTGCAACACAAGGCCGGGACCATTCCTTACTGAACTGTCCCGAACAAGACCACCCCGCAGTTGGCCGCGACCCAACTGCCCACACAGCCAAATAAAAGGGACTTCTAGACAGAGGAAAATCTTGCTCTCTAGTGGGAGCTACCCACGAAGCCTTGCTGCACCTCCCCTGTTTTAGCCATTCCCGGTGGATGAGGCTTGAGGTTACGATTACCTTTATAGAACACCTTTATCTTAGAATGCTCATCGTCCACCTGACGATGTGCTGAAAGCATTCAATCCATACAAGTTCATTCCGGGTTCGAACGAAACCGAAGGCACTATCTCGTTGCACTCATTATTGGAATCACCCTCAGAGTCAGCGACCATAGCCCTTGCACTCTGATTCGCCATCTCGAATCTATAAGCACTATTCCGTCAACTCATTATGGAATCACCCATAGAGTTATACTGACGTATAGCCCTTACACATCGAGTCTTCACTTGCTCCACTTAGATACACGACCTAACGTTTAATTGGACTCGATGTGGTTTTCGGATCCCAAATATGGAAATCCAATCCCGATCTCGCCGAAACCAAATGCCATTTTGATGTCCAAGTACTTAAGGGTTTAAACAGTTTAAACTTATATTCAGGACGATATATAAACAGATAGATGAATCATATTATTACAAGAGATAATTCATATCAATATTCATCTTCACAAAGCAGCATATCACATAACAGAGATATCCAGTATCAACCAAAATCAAACATCCAATAGCATCACCAAAATATTAATCATCCAATATTAACTAATTAACCCATATTAATCAATTAACCCATATTAATCAAACATCCAATATCAACCATTTAAGATCAATCATTCATTCATAACGGAATTGATTAACTCTTAATCACTTGGATTACTTAAATCTTTCTTCATTATTTATTATGCCAAATAAAATAAATTAATCATCTCTAATGATTTCCTTAATTAATCTCCCTTGATTAATTAAATTCAATTACATTTAAGTAATTATCCTTAGCCTTATACAGTAAGTAACCCTTTGATTTCTATCATTAATTACAAAAATTAATGATCGTTAATTAATTAATTAATTATAATTAATTACATTAATCCTTAATTAATTACAATTAATTAATCATACTTTAAATTAATCACTTATATTAATCAACCTTGATTAATATCCTTAATCACATTAACTAATGATCCTTATTAATTAATAATACTTTAAATAATTAACTTATAATTAATTAATTCATTAATCATAATCAGTAATTAACAATTTGCAATTACTTATTTTAATTAATTAACTTCTTAATTAATTATTAATCTTTGATTAATTAATCTAATTAATTAATCTTTAATTACTTCATTAAGTAATTATTAAACAATTAAATAAATAAATAAATCCTTAATTAATTATTTTATTAATTAATTACAATTTAATCAATTACTCTTGGTAATTAATCTTAAATTAATCTCATTTATTAATTAATTAATCACATTGATTAATTAACTAAATAATTAAGTAATTAACTCTTAATTACTTACATAAGTAATTATCTCTAATTACTTCCATAAATGAATTTTAATTACTTTCTTAAATAATTAATTCCATTATTAAATAATCCTTAATCCTTTAATTAATTATTTCATAATTAATTATCCTTAAAACAATTATATTAATCAATTCTTTAATTGATATCATTAAGAGATTAGCCAATAATTACTTCAACTAATTACTCCATGAGTGATCATCATTAATTACTTCCAAAAGTAATTAACTACCTTAATTACATTCACAATTAACCATTAATTGCTTTATTAAGTAATTATACTTAATTAATCCATAATTATGTGATTATTTAAAATTAAATAAATAATTAACTAATTATTTAAAATTAATTAAACAATTAATTAATTAACAACTTATATTTAAAAATTCTTAATTAATTAAGAAAACATTTATCTCAATTAATTCTTTACTTAATTTCAAATCATATTTAATTAAGTATTCGCAAGTTAATAACAAAGATAAATTAACCCTATTTATCTTCATAATTAAATTATTTGAAATTAAATCAACTTTTATTAACCTTAAAGACAAATTTATTCAATTTGGTCTACATAATTATAATTTAAACTTTATTGGAAAATAAGGTATTCAGGAACAAATTTCAAATTTTAAAACACTTAAATCATCTAATTTTTAAACCTATTTATTTCAATATAAATTGAACTTGGTTTTTAAACATTACTTAAAAATTTATCTCAAAACTTTGATTCACTATTTAAATTCAAAACGCTCCTTTTAAAATTAAATTTCAAATTTTAATTAAGATAACTACCTTAAAAAACAATCATTTTAAAACATTTTAGATTTGAAATGTAAATTCGATTACATTTTAAAGTTCGATTAACTTGATTTTCGAAACAACAAGTTTTAACGTTATTCATTCGTCTCTTTTATTCGACCAATCTCACGAACAACTGTAGAAGTTCTGACCCCAAAACTCATCGCCGCCGGTCATAGCCACCACCGAAAACTCCAACAACCACCTCACAGCATCGCCGCAACCGCCACGCTACTATATCCAAGCCGTGATCAACTCCGGTCACGAATCCCAATCTCAATTCCCTCAACAGCCAAGCCGAAACAAAGAACGGACTAAACCCTATTTCGATCGATTATGATCAAATTACTCATTGGAAAAATTCGAAGGTATTTTTCCCAACATCCACATTCCAGAAACAAGCCTCGACCCTAAATTCATCTTCAATCATTGATTGAATCTTCGTCCATCATCAAAAACCTCCAAAGTATTCAAACACAAAATTCACACCAAATTCTCAAATAAAAATTATGATATAAATTTTAAAAATCATAAATTTTGATTCTTAACATATGCACGTAATCCTAATCAGAAAACATGGAAGTTGATTTGATTTTTTTCTTCATGCATTAGGAGTTTATAGTAATTTCATTTTTTTATTCATATGTAATTTAGAAATTACAGAAACTACTCTTAAAGTTTCTACTTATCATTTACATGCAAAGTTTCATTTGAACGTTATAATCAAACAATGGAATAGTGGAAGATTTAAATTTTATGAAGAATTGAACAGCCTGTCTAAAAGAAACAGGAAGCATGGTGTTTTCATTTTTACATAAATACACAGAGTTATAAACATAACTACAAATTCAATAATAACTGAATGATTTTCAGGCCATATAAATCAAACTTTCAGATCATCATATGCATGTAATAAATTCCAATTCAACTGTTTTTAAAATTGTTTCCTCACCTTATAGATGATATGCAGAGCATAGCAGAAAACAGAACATAGTAGAATGAATTACCAGGCCTTGCTAATTTGAAAAACTTTGATTGCATGCTTCAATTGATTGTTAAAAATGTTGAAACTAATCCGAACTTGCTGCAGCCCTTCATTTTGAATGCAGTTTTGAAGAAATGCAGATTTAAACTTCATGCAGGTTGGTTTGGTTATATGAAGAACATTCAAATTTGCAGATTTCATTGATTTGCCCCTTTTTTTTTACTTTGCAGATCTTATTTTCACTTCAGATTTGTAGTTAAGATTTTTTTTTTCTGTTTTGAGCTTTAGAAAAGAAACAAAGGAGAAACAATTTTTTTTTTTTTGTTATAAATTTCAAATAAATGAAAGATGAATGCCACATGTTGATAATTTGAACAAATGTCATTTAATTTGTTTAATAGCTTTACATGTGTTAAACTCTTGCATAATTGTATTAAAAACCTTATTACAAAGATAATTATATTTTATATTTATGTGAATGTGAATTTTGTAATTTATTTACATGCTACTTATGTTTACAAATTATTCTAAATTATAGAGATTATTTTAAAAAGATTTTATTTATAACTTTATATATTTATAACCATTTTAAAATTTAAGCATTATAAAAGAAAACAAAAAAAAACTTAAATTACATCCTTTTTAAACTATCTTATTTAAAAATAAATAATTATCTTACATTTTGAAAACAAATGAATTGATCTTTGAATTAACTTTTGAAAATATAAATTTCTAAACAAAGCTTTAAGTTACAATATCCATTCATATACAAATTATTAATGGATTAAATTTCAAAACAATATCAAACTATAACATATACATACATATATGTTACAATTTGAAAGTTAAATCTTAAATTAAAACAAAAGCTCTTCCATTCACGATATATATCAATTGTATATATTATAAACAGAATAAAAAATTTAATTAGCTTCTGAAAAACAATTCTTATCAAATTTAAATTTTCAGAAAGATATAAATTACAATTATCAGATTAAACATTTATTAACCATAAAAAGAATAAATTAGCCAATTTTTAAATTAAAATTATAAAGAAAATTATCAAACCAGTTAAATTATTAATACAGATTATTAAATTGTTATTGCCCAAAATTCCGGGTCATTACAATCCTCCCCCCTTAAAAGAATTTCGTCCCCGAAATTTAAAAGCAAAGATAATTTAATAACCCAGTACAGATTTTAATTTCAAACAGTAAAGCATTCCTAACAACCAGTTACTAACAACCAAAGCAAACAAATAAACAAACAAACCTAACTAATTATTCTGACACAAATCAGAATAAATCTCTAATACTATCTCGAGTTTCCCAAGTATAAATCACCGGGAGACTCGCTCTACAAAAGCCAACAAACTAACTACACAACCAAAATTCAGAGCTCCACTCATCTCTAGATCCTTCAATCTGAACAGAACATCAGATTACTATCAAATCCAGCTCAACTTCCAAATCCAACTGAACTACAGATTCAACAACCAATGATGAATCATACACGTACTCCCTCAGAGACACGTGTTACGAAATGAATTCCAGCTATCCAAACTGGAAATTCAATCTTATCCTATCTAAAATACAGATAAGACATCTCAAATGCTACAGCACTAACCAACCAATCTTATCCAATTGCTGCTCTCTTAACCAGAGAATTCTTATCAACAATGAAGACTCCAACTTTAAATACCAAACTCCTTATCTCATATCTGTATAACTCCACAGACAATCCAAGGCTGCCAATCTTTTTCCTAATCATCTCAACCAATGATGATACTTCCAGAAACAACTAAACCAAAGCAAAGCAGATTCTGGATCCTATCCAATAGAAAAGTCTTCCAAAATCCGTCGAAATCCAAAACTCAAGCTCTACTACTCAAGCAATAGCAATCTGAACTTGTTTCCTTCCTTGCACAGCTGCTACCTTGCTTCCGCTGCACAACTCTGATTCTGAAATGGATGAAAATACTGCTGATGAACACAGATACAAACTTATCCAATATATTCGGAAACCTTGTTCATCAAATCTATAAAAATCTGAGTGACACATCAGACTTGGTCACACAACCTCAAAACAGAATCCCATTCAAAAATTAGATCAGTCCAATTCCCCTTCCAGAAAATAATTCTGATCTGCTACACCAACTCTCCTTTCTCCAAAAGCCATCCAACTATTAGGCTAACTACCAAAATTGCTTTTGGAACCAAAACAATATGAAACTCAACTCCAGATGCTGAAAAACTTCTGATTACCTTAGTAGCTCCTACCTCTCATGAGAATCCTCAGCCTCAACAAAAGATAGCCTAAGAAAATTCCCAAACTAATCGCAAATCACTTTTGCGATCCAACCTAATTCGGATTCCAAAGAAACTGTCCTTTCTTTACCAATTAGAACAGCTTAAACTTCTCCAAACAAAGATAACCCTTTAAGAAAACATCACCACCTTCATCCCGGACCGCTGAAAGAGAACCACAAAGATTCCTAAATCATCGGGGAAACAAACCACACTGCTACTTCTAAACTCCACCTTGATGATACTGCGAAGCCAAAAGATCTCCTCGTCAGCACACCGAACACTTCGAGTTGCATTGCTACCACAGTTAACCAAAGACTTCAAATCCAAATGCTTCTCCAAAACCAAAACCATCAACAAACCACACAAAAGACCTTCGAGATGGCATGCATCCCAAAAGAAACTCGGGCTCCAAATCCAAGCCAAACATCCATAACTCGCTTACCTTAAGGAATAACAATGAGACCATGCCAAAGCAAAACACTTATAGACCTTAGTCTCATATCCCAAACAGCCAAACTCCTTACTAAAGATCCAAACAACTTATACACAGACGAATCTTCCCTGAGGCAGGTAAAGACTGCTCCTCAACCATTTCTAAAACTGCTTCAAAAGAAAACACCTTCAGAAAATATCCAAGGATACTGCATCTCATCACGCAGTTATCAGGATATCATCACTTATTTCTGCACTTCCAACAGATCCAAACTCAAGAAAAACTCGCTTACCCGAGAAATCCAAACTTACACTTCAAAGATACACTTCGAATCTTTAAAAGATTTCCTTCGGATATTAGAGAAATCCTTACTCCAAACTACAAATCTTACTTGAGACGGTATTAGGTCTACAGTCTCGACAAATACTTCCAACCTCAACATATGGAACCTCTTCCATTAGTGGTAGTCGTGTTACCCACACACATACCACTACTCCATCCATCTACCTCTAAAACTTATGTTGGAAAATCCGAACAGATAACCCAACAGACCAGGTAGATATATATATAAAAATATAGATATATATAAAATTTACAAGTACGCTCTCTCAAGAAAGACACTACTACAGAGCCTAGGTATTCACTCAACCTAATGCTCCCTAAAGAAAGACACACTTCAGAGCCTAATGCTCTGATACCAAGTGAGACGACCCGACTTTCTACTCCCAGGAAATCGCGTCATCTTGGAGAAAGAAAGGGATAGAAGAATAAAAGAAAGAAAAGAAAAATAAACAACACATCAGAATCTCACAGCGGAACGATTTAAATATAATATAGAACATATACATAGTATCATATACATCAGAGTACACAACTAAACATCTCAATTTAGACAGTTATAACATTTCTGTCTAATACAATACAAGACATCATACAGAATAACACACAGCGGAAACTCTAACCATATATCTACACGCTGAAGCCTCCTGCTCTAAAGCTCCTCCAGAATTCGTCAAGAGATAACCTGAATCACTTGACTACTCATACATAATATGAGTACCCAAGAGTTTAATAAAACAGAAAATAAACACTCGGGTCAGACAGGGGTCTGGTGTGAGTAAACGGTTTAAGATTGCTTAACTTTAGAAAATCCTTTGAAAAGAAAGGTATCACGTAAGATTTCCCACACATAAACATGGAAAAGTTTTTACCTTAAGCTAACCAAAACATTTGATAGGAAATCCAGTGATATTATAATAGTGTCTAGGGTTTTCAAAATAAAATACAGAAATAGCTGGAATGGTTACATCTCACGTTCCAACATAGTTGGGCACAATCAAAACCGTACAGGCACTTATTGCATTTTGGATTCCATCAATGGCAGGGCTACTGGGGTACCGCCCGTCACAGTACGTGACCTAGATCACCGTACCGAGGAGCCACCCTAACTCCCCTGCAATACAAGGCCGAAACCATTCCTTACTGAACAGTCTCGAACAAGACCACCCCGCAGTTGGTCGTGACCCAACTGCCCACACAGCCGAATAAAAGGGACTTCTAGACAGGGGAAAATCTTACTCTCTGGTGGGAGCTACCCACGAAGCCTTGCTACACCTCCCTTGTTTTAGCCATTCCTAATTGATGAGGCTTGAGGTTACGATTACCTTTATAGAACACCTTTATCTTAGAATGCTCATCGTCCACCTGACGATGTGCTGAAAGCATTCAATCCATACAAGTTCGTTCCGGGTTCGAACGAAACCGAAGGCACTACCTCGTTGCACTCATTACTGGAATCACCCTTAGAGTCAATGACCATAGCCCTTGCACTCTGATTCGCCATCTCGAATCTATAAGCACTATTCCGTCAACTCATTACAGAATCACCCACAGAGTTATACTGACGTATAGCCCTTACACCTCGAGTCTTCACTTGCTCCACTTGGATACACGACCTACGTTTAATTGAATCGATGTGGTTTTCGGATCCCAAATATGGAAATCCGATCCCGGTCTCACCGAAACCAAACGCCATTTTAATGTCCAAGTTGTACTTAAGGGTTTAAACAGTTTAAACTTATATTCAGGATGATATATAAACAGATAGACGAATCATATTATTACAAGAGATAATTCATATCAATATTCATCTTCACAAAGCAGCATATCACATAACAGAATATCCAGTATCAAGCAATATCAACCAAAATCAAACATCCAATAGCATCACCAAAATATTAATCATCCAATATTAACTAATTAACCCATATTAATCAATCAACCCATATTAATCAAACATCCAATATCAACCATTCAAGATCAATCATTCATTCATAACAGAATTGATTAACTCTTAATCACTTGGATTACTTAAATCTTTCTTTATTATTTATTATTCCAAATAAAATAAATTAATCATCTCTAATGATTTCCTTAATTAATCTCCCTTGATTAATTAAATTCAATTACATTTAAGTAATTATCCTTAGCCTTATACAGTAATTAACCCTTTAATTACTATCATTAATTACAAAAATTAATGATCATTCATTAATTAATTAATTATAATTAATTACATTAATCCTTAATTAATTACAATTAATTAATCATACTTTAAATTAATCACTTATATTAATCAACCTTGATTTATATCCTTAATCACATTAATTAATGATCTTTATTAATTAATAATACTTTAAATAATTAACTTATAATTAATTAATTCATTAATCAAAATCAGTAATTAACAATTTGCAATTACTTATTTTAATTAATTAACTTCTTAATTAATTATTAATCTTTGATTAATTAATCTAATTAATTAATCTTTAATTACTTCATTAAGTAATTATTAAACAATTAAATAAATAAATAAATCCTTAATTAATTATTTTATTAATTAATTACAATTTAATCAATTACTCTTGGTAATTAATCTTAAATTAATCTCATTTATTAATTAATTAATCACATTGATTAATTAACTAAATAATTAAGTAATTAACTCTTAATTACTTACATAAGTAATTATCTCTAATTACTTCCATAAATGAATCTTAATTACTTTCTTAAATTATTAATTCCATTATTAAATAATCCTTAATCCTTTAATTAATTATTTCATAATTAATTATCCTTAAAACAATTATATTAATTAATTCTTTAATTGATATCATTAAGAGATTAGCCAATAATTACTTCAACTAATTACTCCATGAGTGATTATCATTAATTACTTCCAAAAGTAATTAACTACCTTAATTACATTCACAATTAACCATTAATTGCTTTATTAAGTAATTATACTTAATTAATCTATAATTATGTGATTATTTAAAATTAAATAAATAATTAACTAATTATTTAAAATTAATTAAACAATTAATTAATTAACAACTTATATTTAAAAATTCTTAATTAATTAAGAAAACATTTATCTTAATTAATTCTTTACTTAATTTCAAATCATATTTAATTAAGTATTCTCAAGTTAATAACAAAGATAAATTAACCCTATTTATCTTCATAATTAAATTATTTGAAATTAAATCAAATTTTATTAACCTTAAAGACAAATTTATTCAATTTGGTCTACATAATTATAACTTAAACTTTATTTGAAAATAAGGTATTCAGGAACAAATTTCAAATTTTAAAACACTTAAATCATCTAATTTTTAAACCTATTTATTTCAATATAAATTGAACTTGGTTTTTAAACATTACTTAAAAATTTATCTTAAAACTTTGATTCACTATTTAAATTCAAAACACTCTTTTTAAAATTAATTTCAAATTTTAATTAAGATAACTACCTTAAAAAAACAATCATCTTAAAACATTTTAGATTTGAAATGTAAATTCGATTACATTTTAAAGTTCGATTAACTTGATTTTCAAAACAACAAGTTTTAACGTTATTCATTCGTCTCTTTTATAAAACTTGTTTATAGATAAATGCTTAATCTCACAAAAATCAAGTTTTCAACGCAACCAAAATTTATACAGTTCCTGACAAAAACACAACAATCCAACACACGAGAAAAGCATGGCAACATCACAAGTCTTCCCCGAGAAACTACAACTCCCCATCTTCTTCGAGTCAACCTGCAGGAAAACGCGAGCTTTCCTTCGAGGGAAACTCGTCTTCTCGAATTCGAAACTCTAGTGCACACGAACGTGCACTCGTGCACGTCTCCCACTACCTCCGGCCACCGTGGGCAACTGCGATCATCGCCGCTAACCACTCGAACGCACGCGACCTTGACTGAGCACCCAGGATGAACAAAACTCCCTCGAATCGAAATTCGACCAATCTCACGAACAACTGCAGAAGTTCTGACCCCTAAACTCATCGCTGCCGGTCATAGCCACCACCGAAAACTCCAACAACCACCTCACAGCATCGCCGCAACAGCCACGCTACTATATCCAAGCCACGATCAACTCCGGTCACGAATCCCAATCTCAATTCCCTCAACAGCCAAGCCGAAACAAAGAACGGACTAAACCCTATTTCGATCGATTATGATCAAATTACTCATTGGAAAAATTCGAAGGTATTTTTCCCAACATCCACATTCCAGAAACAAGCCTCGACCCTAAATTCATCTTCAATCGTTGATTGAATCTTAGGCCATCATCAAAAACCTCCAAAGTATTCAAACACAAAATTCACACCAAATTCTCAAATTAAAATTATGATATAAACTTTAAAAATCATAAATTTTGATTCTTAACATATGCACGTAATCCAAATCAGAAAACATGGAAGTTGATTTGATTTTTTTCTTCATGCATTAGTAGTTTACAGTAATTTCATTTTTTTTATTCATATGTAATTTAGAAATTACAGAAACTACTCTTAAAGTTTCTACTTATCATTTACATGCAAAGTTTCATTTGAACGTTATAATCAAACAATGGAGTAGTGGAAGATTTAAATTTTCTGAAGAATTGAACAGCCTGTCTAAAAAAAACAGGAAGCATGGTGTTTCCATTTTTGCATAAATACACAGAGTTATAAACATAACTAAAAATTCAATAATAACTGAATGATTTTCAGGCCATACAAATCAAACTTTCAGATCATCATATGCATGTAATAAATTCCAATTCAACTGTTTTTAAAATTGTTTACTTACCTTATAGATGATATGCAGAGCACAGCAGAAAACAGAACATAGTAGATTGAATTTCCAGGCCTTGCTAATTTGAAAAACTTTGATTGCATGCTTCAATTGATTGTTAAAAATGTTGAAACTAATCCGAACTTGCTGCAGCCCTTCATTTTGAATGTAGTTTTGAAGAAATGCAGATTTAAACTTCATGCAGGTTGGTTTGTTGATATGAAGAACATTCAAATTTGCAAATTTCATTGATTTTCCCTCTTTTTTTTACTTTGCAGATCTTATTTTCACTTCAGATTTGTAGTTAAGAATTTTTTTTCTGTTTTGAGCTTTAGAAAAGAAACAAAGGAGAAACAATTTTTTTTTCCAAATAAATGAAAGATGAATGCCACATGTTGATAATTTGAACAAATGTCATTTAATTTGTTTATTAGCTTTACATGTGTTAAACTCTTGCATAATTGTATTAAAAACTTATTACAAAGATAATTATATTTTATATTTACGTGAATGTGAATTTTGTAATTTATTTACATACTACTTATGTTTACAAATTATTCTAAATTTTGGAGATTATTTTAAAAAGATTTTATTTATAACTTTATATATTTATAACCATTTTAAAATTTAAGCATTATAAAAGAAAACAAAACTTAAATTAAATCCTTTTTAAACTATCTTATTTAAAAATAAATAATTATCTTACATTTTGAAAACAAATGAATTGATCTTTGAATTAAATTTTGAAAATATAAATTTCTAAACAAAGCTTTAAGTTACAATATCCATTCATATACAAAATATTAATGGACTAAATTTCAAAACAATATCAAACTATAACATATACATACATATATGTTACAATTTGAAAATTAAATCTTAAATCTAAACAAAAGCTCTTCTATTCACAATATATATCAATTGTATATATTATAAACAGAATAAAAAATTTAATTAGCTTTTGAAAAACAATTCTTATCAAATTTAAATTATCAGAAAGATATAAATTACAATTATCAGATTAAACATTTATTAACCGTAAAAAGAATAAATTAGCCAATTTTTAAATTAAAATTATAAAGAAAATTATCAAACTAGTTAAATTATTAATACAGATTATTAAATTGTTATTGCCCAAAATTCCGGGTCGTTACAAGCTTGGAGCAGGTGGCTTCATCGATAGGTAGTTGTTATCTTGATTTCCGCTATAGTATATGTATGTTATATATATACTAGATAGGGACATGCTATTATAACTATTCTAAGCTAGAATTTGTATTAGAATGGCTCTAATGTAACATTTTTGAAATGACTTTGTTATATATTATGTTGAGTGATATATATTGTTCCGTTGCATTGTGAGATTCTGCTTTGTTATTTTCTTCTCCTTTATCTTTTCATTCTCACCCCTAATGACCCATCTTTTTGATGACTAAATTATCGACATATGAACACCGAGGATGTTTTAAGTTTCTTCTTTAGTAGTAAGAAAGGCAGATCGTTACATTTGGTATAGAAGCTTAGGTTTTGCAAACAATTAGGCTTTGGTGGGGTAAATTAGTACAGATAGGGTTAGTAGTGCCTTAGAATGAGTCTGAATATACTATATATATATATGTATATATATATATATGAGTGCATATTTATTAGTGAATAAAATGTTTTATATCATGTTGTTTAACCCATTGAGTGGCTTAAGAATTCTGGTTGATGTGCTTGATTAACGTTATCATAAGGATTTCCTAAACACTTCAATATGTTAAATTGACATAATATTGTTTTAAATTTGGTAAATGGAATAATTTTACCTAGGAATATACTTTCTATATATGAAAACGAATAATTTTTAGAATCTATGTAGTTATCTATGAGGAGAGTGGGTTAGGAGTCAATAACATTTAAATTATTGGCATTTAGGGTTTTCTAGTCATGCTCGTCCAGTTTTAAGCATGACTATTGTCAGATTTAGTAATAGATTTCCTTTTTCCATCATAGGTTGGGTAGGTTGAATTTGTAGAAACATTAAATCGAATACCTTGTGAATTATGTTTCGCAATTTGACTATAAGACGTTCGATGACGTGTAGGGTTAAAAATTGAATTTTAATAAAGGTGTTTATTAAAGGAAAATCTTCAGATAGTTTTCGTAAGATGAATTAACAGAGATGATTTTACAAATCAGAGGTATTAAATATGTGTTAAAAATGAAAAGGGTTTTGAGAAGTTACCCCCTGGTGGCTTTGATAAATTCCAAATAATTTTGGAAAATAGAAGTAATCTTTCTTAAAGATATTTTAAGATATAGTAGTTTAAAATAATGTTTGAATGTAAGGTTTTCTTTGGACGGTTCGAGAATAAGTTTTTGATATGTTTTATGGTGATTGGAATAATCTTCTAAGTTACAGTCGAATGTTTGCTAAGGTAGATAGGATAGTGCACTTAGTAAATTATTCTCTTTGTCATTGTACAAATCGAAACAAGTTCAAATCTAAGTGAATCGAAAGTAAGTGGATGATTTTGTTAAAAGCTATTTGTCTATAAATAGTATTGTATCAGAAGAAATTGGGAAAAAGAAGAAACTTTTTTATTAACTAGTTCAAATGTCTTGAAAATGACTAAAAACCGATAAGAGACGTGTTTGGATGGAAAACATTTCTCTTGAGTACTACCCTTCTTAGTAAAGGGGTATATGATACTATTTGATAGCACCTAGTTCCTTGACATCATTTTGGAGCTACTCGGGCATATGTATGTTTTCAAAAGGTTTTTGAAATAAAAAACGGGTATTGTGTTCTTGATCCCTTAAAAGGAAGAGGTTTTAAAATAAAAGATATTTTGATGGTGGCTAAATAAATGAAGTTTTAATTAGGTTAAATTTAAGTTAATACACTTTTTTTTATTTAAATTGTCTTTTGATTTTAACATTTAGGATGTGATGAATTATTTGATGTTATTAGGCCGGCTAATTGAAATTTTTACCTTAGTAGTGTCAAAGAGAAAATAGTTAGATAGTAAGGATCGTTAGATCAGAATGTAGGTTGTATGAAGATCATTTCTCCTTTTCACTTAATTCTCAATCCTATATTAGAGTAATACGACTGGAGGTGTTTTACACCATTCTGAATAAGGATTTATCACTTGATTTTTGACGGCAAGCGTTGGTAAGGTTTCTTACATGGAACCAAAAGTTGTCTATCATAGTTTATGGCTATGCAAGGAGAACATAGGTTTCTAATAAAGAGGCCTGATCAAAGTCCGCGGTAGAAAGTCGGGTAAGTGATACTAGTTCAAAAGTGAAGTTATGTGTTCGAGTGAATGATCAAATTATATTTTACATAGGAATGATCTATGTTTAGCATACGGATTGATGAATAGTTTAAGTGTTTCTGGGAATTAGAGTTATGGTAAAATTTCAAGGACGAAATTATTTTTAAAGGGGAAGAGTGTAACGATCTGGAATTTTACTTCCTTGATTTGCGAAAATTTAATTAATTTTAAGCATTCAAATAATATATTTTATGATTAAATTATAACACTTTTAAATAATAACAAATGATGGTAATATAGATTTATAACAACCCAGGATTTTTCCACTTTGATACAAACTATTTAAATATAGTTTATATAATCAATGAAAAGGACTTACATGTCTACTCTAAAGGACTTGAAAAGGTTAAAGACGCGGTGATTAAGGAATATGTAACACATATACTGTACTTTGCTATACTGTAACATATGTTCTGTTTTCTGTTTAAAATATTTTGTTCTGAACTATGCTCTAATACCAAGCCGTGAAGCCCCACCCTGAGGCCCACGTTAACAAAGAGTATTACTAGGTAATACCGTATGCTAATGTGGAGAATAGGGATGGTTAGGAGCGACCATCAACAGCCTTGTCTTAAACATCTATTAAGTACTTCGATTTGGTGCTCTAATTTTTTTCTTTCTAAAGTGGATCGACATATTCAATAAATGCTTAATACAAAACTACAGTAGCTAACAGATCCATCATAACAAAATACAACAACAATATGCACAACACATTACAAAACAACAGTCAAACATATATATACACACACACATAGATACATCCCAGTAAAATACAAAATGATACAACAGAAGTGGTGTAAGGACCACACTATATACAATGAGTCAAAATGAATGGATACATCAGAGTTTACAAAACACAACTACAAAACTATAAAAAGGTGAAAAATAGATATCCAAGGTGGAAGAAGCCTAGAAAAGTCCTATAGCAGGTAACTAACCAGAAACAACTCGGTCTGACACGAGTATATAAAAATACATGGGTCAGTCTAGCTTAAACAACTGATTAGTATAAGATAGGTGTAATGAAGGGTAAAGGGTAATAATTCTTATTAAAGAGAAGAAATAACACTAATGATATGTCAACACTCAAGTGAGGTAATTTCACCAAAATATATATACAAAAGAGGTAAACTCAACGATAAAATCAATTATGCACAGCAATTGCCTCATATGATCGGCATAACAAAAAAGCCAATATAATTGTTTTCGTAAACCAAACTCCTAAATAGCATATCACAAAACTTAATATTCGCCAAATAATGGCAATCTCAAATAATTCCCAAAATAGGGAATCCCAAGATCTAAAAATATGCCAAAGATGGCAATAAAATATATCTCCTAAAAAGGAGATTATAAATCTCAAATAAACACCAAAGATTGTCAATCACAAATCTCAATATATAAAACTAGATATGAGTTCAAACACCAAAAATGTAATCGCCACATAGCAGGGTCTTAAACGGCTCAAATGGCCAAATAATCTTGAAATGGCGACACATTTGGAAAGTCACAATAAACCATGAAATCTTCACAAAAGATAGCACGTACTTATAAAATGGCTGAAGCCCACCAAGTACCGTCTCTAAAAATAAGGCGCCACATCTCAAATGGACAACATCCCAAGGACAACATCCCAAAGGACAAAAACATCCCAAAGGACAAAACCATCCCAAAGGACAAATACGTCTCAATGGGAAAAAAATCCCGAAGGACAACATCTCAAAGGACAAATGATCTGAAGGTCCGGTACTGGAAAAAACTCATGAATGTGTCACGAACTCTCAGATAGGAACCCTAAGTGTTAACAGTGCGTCCTATACCACACGTTCTCACTTATCGGTTTACTAGCTGTTAGCCAATGCAACACTAGAAAACAAAATCATTTAAATCACAAATATTTGCATTGAACGGGCAAGTTTGGAATTAACCAAAAAAGTAAACGCATGTATCCTATGCCACATATTTTACTAAATTGTTTAATTCACTTTCTCGTACGCCCAAAGAGTGCAAAGACGTGTATTTTATACAGAAAATAATTTGTTTGGGAAAACTTGTTTTTAAAACAAATTTTGAAATTCTTTTTGAAAATAATCCTTTCAAATTTCTCTTTATTATAAAGAATATATAAATTTTTTAGCTTTAAAATAATTTATAAATATTATAAAATATTTATTTCGAAAGCCAATTTATTTTAAAAATCTCTTCGAAATTGTTTTGGAAAATCCATGATCGAAAATAAGAAATCATCAAAAATACCAAACAAACCGACATTCGAAATCATATAAAAAATTATTCAATTCAAATTACGAATTCACTAAAATTTTGGTTTGCATATTGATATGCTTCATCGCCTTCAAAACATCTCAAAAATAACACAAAACCAAATGCAAAGAACAGTAGAACAAGCTCGAAAACAAGACTTAACAAGAAGAAGCATTTAGGAAAAAGCAATAAGCTAGGTCGACCTTATATGTGCATAGGTCGATCGTACGGTCGACCTATGTATGCTCTAGGTCGACCTTAGGGTCAACCCCTGAAGATGCTTGGTCGATCTGCTGTATGCGAATTTCTACAGCCAATTCTTCTGCTTTGAGCAATTGATTCAGGCAGTAACTAAATAAATCAGGCTATGAAAATTTGCATGCTGAAACTACAACACCTAAACTACAATTCGAAAAAATTCAGGCAGCATTTCAACAACAGAATTGAAAGATATGAACCCACGAAGATGCAATCAAGAACAATATTTACTGTAATTTCTATGCAACTGAAACTGGTTTACAGCAAACGATTTTTTGCATATTTTTTAACTAGCAGAGCTTTGTTTTATCCAAATAATATGAGTTAGCAACTCACCTTAGCAATTAGAAGATTAAACTTGAGCAAACTTGGAGAAAGCTGAAGGCTTTTGGCTTGCAAGAGCTTCAGCAACCTAAAAAGAAACAATATACGGACGTGCAGAAGGAAATTTACTAGTTATAGACAATCCAACTTTTGAAAATCAAAAATTGATGTAGATCTTTGGTTTGGAGTGATTACGTTAGAAAATAGCTTTAATTTGATTAAATTTCAACAAAGGAGTGAATTAATTGGAGATTTTGATTTTTGGTTTTGAAAGAGGAAAGTATTTTCAGTTTTCTTCTTGATGTTAGCTTTTTTACAGTACGTACTTTGATCTGAGGAAGAAAGAAACTCTTTCTTCTTCAGGTTAGTGGTGAAAATGGGCTTAGACTCAATAAGAATTAATTAGCCTAATTATCAAATTAACACTACATCACTAATACCCTTTTATTAATAAATATAAACAACTTATTTAACATAGTTTCACCACTATAACTCGCACAACATTTTGCAATTTCTACAAGACCTAGGACCCAACTTAATAAGTATCTTATCGAAAACTTAAGACAAAGAATTAAGAAAAAGCAATCGATCAAAAAAGGGCAAGTCAAGTGATACAGAAAGAACTCTGTTCTTTGTTAGTCCTATCTGTAAGAGGAGAGCATATGAAAAATGTAACCGATTCTTTCGTTTCCTTATGCCACTGGCCATCAGCCAGGAGTTTCGAGTTTAATACCGATACTTTAGCAACAAATCTAAGTCTAGTGCTTGGTGTATTGATTTTTAACATATTTCTATGTTTCATAAAAATATTCTACAATAAATAAAAAGATAATTTAGTAACAAAATTTATTTTTCATTATTAAAACTCTTATTTTTGATTAAATACACAATTTACACTATGATTTACACAAAACACTATTTTTAACACCAAAAATTACATAAAAATTATTTTCTTGTATAATTAAATACAACAAACATTTTAACATCATTTTTACGGCCAAAAATTATTTTTAAACCCAATTCCACCTTTTTATTTACATTATAAAGTGTAATAAATCAAATACCCATTTAACAAAAATTGATATTTGACAATAATTTCCAAAATTATTGCATTTTATCAAATTAAAACCATATATTGCTCATTTTTATCACAAACAACCAAAATAAAGTTTCTAAAACTTTATTTTAACATTTTATACATTTAAAACCTATTGTTTATTTAAAATAAACAAGTTCAACAAATTATATCTCCAATATATTTTTATTTCCAATATTAAATCATAACTGCCGTTATAATTTAATATTACATGTAATCACCAAAAACAAGGTTGTTATAGACTCTCCCTTATAAAAATTACGTCCTCACATATTTTACAGAAGCGCTGTATTTAATACGATTAATTTCATCAAGTAAAAGAAAATAAGTAAGCTTGAGTTTAAAATTATCACCATCGATATGAGAAGATAGAAATCCAGGATAAGATCGCTCGATAAATTCTCTGGTTTCTCAAGTGCAGTCGTTAGGATTAACAGAAATTTGTTGTAATTTGTTTGAAATCTGAAAGTAACACTTATTTTTTAAAATAAGCGCTCTTATTCGGATTAGCCGGGAGAGGACTTTGTGTCATAAAACCCATTCCGAATAATGAAACGACGAAATGAGATTGCATTTGAAGATGGTGTTAAAGACCGAGTATTGTCGAAAGCAAAAGGATTACATGTCGAATGTCCCTGCACCGAGTTGCTCCGGTATGGAGATTTTTATCACCCTTTGTGATGGGGAGACCGAACGTGATTAGTGAATATCCAGATTTGCAAGGGCTTCTTTGAAATGCCTTCGGTTCTGTTCGAACCCGGGACGGACTTGTATGGATGTATTTCTGACGTTACACTTTGAGATGTAAAGCTGGTTTCTATCAAATACATTTCTGTTGGTGGCGGAGAATTTATTCTCATAGCTTAACACCATTCTCTGAGACGTACGAGCTCAGAGGTTATGTAGTTGATGGTTACTAGTGATACATTCTCAATTTGGTAATATGGCATACGAAGTGCTGCTGATCATTCGTTGATCGAAGTATGGCTTTTGTGAAAAGCGTAGCTTTGTGGACGAGACTTCGTCGGACCTCACAAACCGAAAATGGTCGAAGCAGGAAGGATGCGGCAAGGTTATTTAGGGGTAGTGCCCCTTAGGTTATGTCCATTTCCTTCTAGAAAATGGTGGTATCATGGTATGGAGCCCAGCTATTTAATCATGTGGTTGGTGCAAATTTATTACTTTATGGTTGTTGGTGTTGAGGATCCTCGGATAAAGGTCGGTAACGACCGAGGGATGGCATACTCGTGTAGTAGTTACCTAGTTATAGAGACAACCCGGCCTTGTGTTGGCAGAGATCCGGTTAGGTTCTCGGGGCATCCCTCTATAGGCGTACCCATGTGGGATAGGAGGTTCCTTAGCCTGACCATTTGTTGGAAATCCAAAGAAACAATACGCGCCCTGTACAGTTCTAGTTGTATAACCAGCCATGGAATGTGGCGATAACCTGGTATTAAACATGTTAGCTACAGTAGGTATAACATTATGGTGGTATGCTCGCTAAGATTAATATTATACTTTCGAAATGCTTTCTGCACTATGCACTAATAATAATATCAAAAAGGATTTTGCGTATCAAGCATGTTTGACTATTGTAAGGAGAAATCTCCTCCAATTCTGTGTTTGCATTGTGTGTGTGGCGGGAGGCCTTATGGTAGTTTCAATTTCCAAAAGCATAGAGGATTTCTATTCCTTTCTTTGTGAAAATTACCGTTTTAAGATCTCATACCATTCCCATGACTGACCTGGAGTTTGTTGTTTCCTTTCTAAACTCTAGATGCACATAATTCTCCACATGGGCAGCCTAGAGTCAGGTTAGCTGTTTTGGAGTGAAGTCAGAAAAGATATGTTATGGAGATCAGAAGGCAAGCTGGATGGCGAGACGTATCACTTACATTTTGTAGTGTCCATTGCGTTTGGGTTGGTGCAAGTCTGAATTTTCATGCAAGCAAGTTATAATAACTGCCAGTGTTTATTGTGTCATTGTAAACTTTGATGATGTATGTATAAACTGATATAGTTCTTTGTTTTAAAGATTATTCATTTATCTATTATATGTTGTTCCGCTGCGAAATGTGAGATTTGGTCGTTGTTTCTGTTCCTTCTTCTATCTTCTTCTTCTTCTTTAACCCTAACGGTTCGGTTTTCCGTCATTTGATTGTACGGCATTTGATACAGTGGACGTATTGATGTCGACTTTCGAAAGTTGAAAATTTGGGTCGTTACAGGGACATACTTTTATAACATTCCTATGATATAATTTGTATTAGTATGGCTCTAATGTAACATTTTGAAATGATTTTGTAATATATTATTGTAATGATCTGCCTTTCTTACACCTAAAGGCAACACTTAATACATCGTATGTATTCGTGTGCCGATCATTTAAGTGTCCAAAAGACAGTTCATTTGGGATGATGGGAAAAGAAGATAGAGCATAATCTCACAAACATGATGATTAATATATGATATGAACAAGCCTTTACAAAAAGAAATATCTTTATTACACATAACATAAGAGTAAATTAACTTATTATCTACCTGCATAATTATAACAGCCTGTCCTTACAATTGCTAATAAATACATACATGAATAAAATAAAGCAGAGTAGTAGATGAATAAAAGGTATGGTGAGTACATCTTGGGGAATCCAGCTCGTCACTTGAAATCTCCAAAACATCCAGCTAAATCTTGAAAATATGATCGGTAACCCGAGCACTATAAGAAAAATAACACCTGGATCAGTGTTGTAAAACTAGCGTGAGAAAATCAAATCAAAAGGAATTTATTTATTTAATTTTTAAAATCCTTTAACATCAAAGGTATCACGTAAGGCCATGCCGCATGTAAATATAGACGGATTTTTACCTTACAATATCCAAAACACTTTCTATACAAAATCCACTGATATTATAATAACATCTAAGGTACAAATACTTATTTGCCATAGTAGAAATCGTTACATTATTAAATTCCAAGATAATAGGTATACAATCAAGTCTGAAGGCGCTCTTTGGAGAATGGGTTCAAACTATAAAAGGGTAAGGGTCTATCCACTGAATCCGTACACCTCTAGATAAAGTGTATGGTAGGCTACAACACGTTGCATCTCTACTGCTCAGGACCGGCCCTACCCCATACCGAATAGCGCTGAATATGATCACCCCTTGGTTGCGATCAAACAACCATAATGGGCCTTAAAGCATACATAGAGATATTGGTACTAGATCTTAGGATGATCATACCATAATGGGAACGATTCACATAGCCTAGTCGCATGTCCCTGCTTTAGTCATTTTCTCTGTTGATGAAGCTTGAGGCTATAATTACCTTTTCATATAGCAACTATCTTGGAATTCTAACACTGTCCTCCAAGCAGCAATACAGTGTCAACATTCATCCATACAAGATCGTTCTGAGTCTGAACAAAACCGAAGACACTACCTCAACTACATCCATTTTAGAATCACTCTCGGGATTAGAAGCAAGTTTCCCTTACACTTCAAAAGCTCTGTCTTTAATCAACTTCAAGATATCTTCAGTTTGAAATGGTTGAGTTGGATCGAAGTTGTTTTCGGGTAATTTATACCTGTGTGATCAAATTCTCTTTAAAACAACTTTCGATAGTTCTTGTAAACTCAACCTCTGTTCTTTTGGAAATAATCAGACAATACATAGGAGCAGGAATCACCCCTAACCATTTAAATGGATGGATCTCTCTATCATTTGTCTTAGGAGAACAAAATGAGATTTATATGCATAGTACAGAATCATTAAAGATGATCATGCCATATAAATCATGTGTTTCTCCTAGATATTTCCAAAGTTATATTTTGGTCCAGATTGGATAGTCGGTTATTTAGCTACCAGACAAACAAAAAACCACAAATTCAGAGATTTAATTACCCATAGCAACCACTAAGCCTCAAACTAAATCTTTCATTTATTAAAAATCTTTTCATAAGTGTTTATCAAAAACATTCATATACTTATCTTACTGACAGAAGTATATTCACAAAACATTTGTGAAGGATTTCTCATTTCCAAAATCATACAAAACGATCATAAAAAAATGTTATTAAATTATATATAAAGGTAACCTCAGACAATATTCCTTCGGTTTAAGTGTGGAACGAATGTCTATACCACCAAAATTAAGAAGGTCGGTTAATGGAAATCCAATCTCAAATCCTTTTATAAATTTCCTTCTCTAAATCCTCTTAATAAAACTCTTTTATTTATGAATCTTCTTTACTTAAATTCCAAACCCATTTACAAAACTCTTTGTAAATCACCAAGTTAAATTTACAAAACTCTTTTATAAATTTCAAAATACTTTGTATATCCCTTTATAAATCTCCAAAATTATTTATAAACTTCCTTTATAAATGTCCAAAATCATTTAAAAAACTTTCTTATACATATTCCTTATTTAAAACAAAACTCCTTTAATAAAGTCCTTTTGATAAACAAAACGATTATTTAAAATTCCTTTGCTAAAATCATTACTTAACTTGAAACATATTAAAAGTATGATTGACATTAAAAAATTAGAAAGAATCTTAGAGAGCGTAATGGTTCTCTTTTAATTAAGTTTACTTTTCAAATTATAACATGGGTATTTACATAACAAGCAGATATCTATAGGGGAATTAGCCAACAACAAACAAATCAATATACATGAAAGATGTCAAAGTTACTATAATAGCAGACGAGGATTTGTTTTGCTAAACATATGTCTAAGTTAATATAATAACAGAATGAGTTTTTATTCTGTTTAAATAGATGTTTACATAATCTACTTGGGAACTTATGGCAGAACCATGATTTATTCTACCAAACAGATGTCGAATACAACTCAATTAGTAGGACAGTATTTTATTCTACAAAACAGATGTTATTGGGTTTCATATTCAATTGGGGTTACTTAAGGGTAATCGACGAAGAAATCCCTTGGATTTAAAATATTTTTTTAAAAGAAAGTTACTTTAAAACAAAACCAATCTTCGGAATTAAAGTGTTCAGAAACTTTAAAAATTTATATGTAAATTAAATGACAATTAAACTCTTCACTTAATAATAATTAAACCTTTAATTAATAATTAAATAATAATTAACCATTAAATAAATAATCAAACCCTAATTAATCTTTGATTAATTATTAAATAATAATTTAAATTAATTAATCTTAATTGATGAAATAAATACTCCTTAATTAAGAATTAAATAATAAATTAAACCTTCATTTAAAATTATTAAATCATAATCAAGTCTTATTAAAGCTTAACTTAAATTTAAATTAACTAATAATTAAACCCTTCTCAAATAAATAATTTGATTAATCCTAATTAAATAACGATTAATCTCTAAATAATTGATTAAAAAGTAACTAACTCATATAATTAACAAATTAAAATTAATTAAATTTTATTAAATTGTAATTAACTCTTACAATTAACAAATTAAAATTAACTTAAAAATAATTAAGTACTAATTACCCTAATTTGATTAATGATTAAGTACTAATTATCTTACTTAATTTATTAATTAAATAATAATTAAATAATTACTTAATTAAATTATAATTTGTTTTGAGTATTTAAAATATGTTTGAAAACACTTTTCAAAAAGATACTTAAGTTAAAACATTTTAAATTCAAAAAGAGTTCGTTTTACGCGGACTGCATTTATAACGACTATCGCTATACGACTTGAATTTTCATAAATTCATTTTATGCTCTAAATCACTTTTCAAACTCTTTCTTTTATATTTAAACTACTTTATAAACTTTGAATAAATTTTTAGAAAGATAAAGTCTTTAAAACTTCTATAAAACATTTTTAAAAGTAAAGTTAAAAAACAAGTTTAAACCAAAGGATCTCAATGTCATTTTGACAAGTCAAAATACTAACTGTCTTAGCACATACAACACATACATAAGCTCATACATCCAAACACATACCATAACAATATATATAAGCAACAACTATAAATCAAAATTATATCTTTCAAACTAACTTCAACATTATACTTCATTTCAACTCTAGCTTCCAATCACATACAACAACATATGATATTGTCTAAACCAAACATCCAATATAATTGACAATCGAATAACAATATTTATTATCAAAGTAAGCATCATATTTAATGTTAGAACTCTTTAATGAATTCGTGAGTTATACTCACCCAAAAGCAACTAAAATGACTCGAACTTCCTTAACTTTTGAACCGAGCCTAGATCCATGCTTTGACTTTGGTAAGAATAAGATTTGGTGGCCGTATGGTGGCTTTATTGTTAGGCCAAAGTTATGTGCACATGGTCCAAAGTTGGTGGTTCTTGACCTTGAAAGGTGGAGGGACTTCGGATTATCATAAAATCCATATAAATCCAACTCGAAAATGGGTCTTCTTCTATCTGATTTTTGGAAAAATAACTCACTGAATTTTGGAAAGTTGTCAAAGTTAAAGTTCTTGGAAATTCTTTCCTCTACAATTTTAAGAAAATAATTACTCAATTTGGATCTGTTTTGAGGAAGATATAGTCAAAATAAGAAGAGGTATTTTCGGACTTGAAAATATAGGTCCAAAAATAGGTCTGAAAGAAATGAGATTTGGCATAGCTAAGCTCAAAATTTGAAGAAGTGATATAAATTATAGCCACTGAAATATTACATGGTTTGAAAAAAAGAACACCTCCATTTGCTTAATAAATGAGAAAGATATGGCTGAAGGAAGAGAAGGAAAAATTGTAGAAATTAGAGGAGTATTTATAAACAAGAACAAAGTAAATTACCTAAACACCATTGGTCCTTTACCCTCCACCTCCTCTTGCCGCCACCTCACCTTCATGTATCTCAGCCCACAAGCTTGTCCTTCTCCTTTTTCCAACATGTTTAAACATGTTTTTGATGACATGATATTCACTTTTCTTTTTTAAATTTAAGTATAATTTCTTATTTTCACAAAATGTCACATCCATTTATATACTAACTTAAGTGTGTTTGTGTGCGCGCGCGCGTGCGCGCGTGTATATATATGTATCATAATATAAAAAACTTCTTATAAATGAATGTATATATGTTATCAATAGAGTTCACAATGATTTCGATAACTTTTGGCCGATGAAATTCAAAAATTCGGAAAACAAATTATAGTCTTATTTTTTATTTTTCTTCGAACTATATATTTTGTAAACAAATTTTGAAAACCATTTCACTATTACTATTTACAATTTTAAAAAAAATTGTTTTAATTATAAAACCTATTATTTGAATATTTAAAATTAATTAAATGTTCCCAAATTAAAGCGGTGAACTTCCGAGTCATTACGATTATGTTAAGTAACATATATTAATCTGTTGCATTATGAGATTCTTTGTTGTTTAGTTCCTTATGTTCTATCTTTCTTTCTTTCATTCCTAATGACATGTCTTTTGGATGACTAAATGATCGGAACATGAATACCAAAGGTGTATTAAGTATTGTCTTTGGTAGTAAGAAAGGCGGTTCATTGCAGTTGAATACGGAAATTAATCTTAGTAAAATTAGTCAAATGTTTTTACTAAATACAAATTGATTTGGATTTACAGTATGATATCTTAAGTAACATTTTTTGACCTAGTTAAGATATGTTTTGGGAAAAAGATTTTTTTTTTAGATTAGGAATTAATTTTTCCTAAGTTAATGACTTGAAGATTTCCAAGATTAAAAGGGTTTTGATTAACCAGTAAAAAGTTAAAATGAAAAGAGGCATAGCAAAGCATGTATACACTTATTCACATTTTTATCAATGATTGCATTTTGAAGAGTCCAAGATTGAATTTGGGTGATTCCTATCTGAAAACCAATTCGAAACAATTTACGCATTTGAAAGTAAAACTTGTTGAAAACCAAGACAATTGAATACGAAGATCTTCATGATTTAGAGCAGCTTGCCACTAGAAACTCGAGGAAGTTACTATATCATATACTTATGGCGACAATAGTGCTCTATGATGAAAATCTTCGATTTGAAAGGACCAATCACTAATGATCCTAAGGATGATTCCCAAAAAAAATGTGATAGGAGAAGTACTTTCGGTTTGTCCTGTTCTTGGACAACTTGTATAAATGAATGTCTGACGTTTCATTCTAAACCACATTGACTATTCTTTATAAAACTTATCGTCTATTTGGTGGTGGAGAAGGCAACTTCTGTTATCTTAACACCTTTTTTCAAGATGTACGAGCTCAAGAGTTATGCATTTACAGAAACTAGTTGCGTGATTATGGAATGGCTAGGTGGCATTCAAAGTGGAATATGTTATATGAAAGGTAATCGTTACCTTAGGCCTCACTCGTGGAAGTGACTAAAACAGAGTAGATACTGCAAGGCTACATAGTTTGCAATCAATGGGTATTATCATCCCCTTATAGATATATTTCTACCCACTATAACGTTCGGGTTTAAATTATTGTGGTGTATGCAAAGAGAGCTCTCGAATAGGTCGGTAACGACTAGGGTTGTGACAACCCAGAATTTTGAATATTTGAAATTGAAAATATTTAACTGATTTTAAATGTTGGAAGTTATTTTAACTTGAATTTCAAATATAACAATGAATTTTTCAATTAAATAATTGAATTTAATTTTTGAAATTTGGTAAAATACTGTATCTCCATTTTTAAGCTGGCTAAAAATATTTTCAAAGGCTTGAAAAATCTATACTGATAATACTAAAGATAATGGAAGCTTCATAATTGGATTTGACAATGTTTTGTTCAGTTTTGAATTTATATCGTTTAAATCGACATTTAAAAATAGCTTTATGAGTCACAGTCTCGGAATTCGACGATACCCATTCCGTTGGATCCGAAATATTGTATTATTATCGGATTTCAATTTCCACAATGTTTGGAGTGATCGTTTGGACGTACGATAAGCAAATGCGCTGAAAATTTTATCGAGATTTAATTTAATAACTGGGTCCAAAAAGCTATCTTCTCCATACGATCGAATTTGGACTCATAACCTTTTCCATTGCATTTGGAATAGGCGTATAACATTACAAATGCCTAGCGGCACGCCTCGATTGGAGATCGAGATTTTGAATTGCGAAATCGAACGATTTAAATTTAAATTTGAATTTAAATTATATATATTTGTGTATATAATATAATATTATTTCCCAAGATAAACTACACGTTTCAACATTTCAAACACTTGGCGCCCTTCTTCTTTTTTCTACAACCACATGTTCGTTTTGAAAATCAAAGCCAGAAGAAAAAAATAAAGAAAACGAAATATTATTCTCGTTCAAAAATGATTAACAGTGGCTTCAAAGAAAGATTTAATGGTCGAAGCCTCTACGATCTAAATAAAAAAAGAGTCGCGTAATGGTCTCGAGGTCGGCATCGCACAAATTTGTTCGTGCTTATGTTCAGGATGGCGGTGATATTGCGAGACTGCAGCGGCAGCGAAGGCCGAAGGGGGCGTGCATCGATCGAAGTCGAGCTTTGGGGTGATAGGTCTGGTCGCGAAAAGGAGCTTCGATCTGCGGTTCTCGGTTGGGTCGCGTGATGGAGAGGTTTGCGATGGGAGGTCGCGTGCAAGTTGGCGATAGCCAGGGGTGGTCAAAGTTGCAGTCGATGGTCGGCGCGACATTCATAGGAAGCGCGACGGTCGCGTGCGTGATTTGCGATAACAGGTATTGGTTTTTTTTCCTGTGTTTTTAATTTGTATTTGTAATTTTAATTTAAAAAGGAAATGAATTTTTGATTTCAATTTAAAACTAATATATATATATATATATGTGTGTGTGTGTGTGTGTGTGTGTGTATGTATAGATAAGCAAAAATTAATTTCAGATAATTATAAAAATAAAATATGCAGAAAATAGAAAATATATATTTACATTGAAGATATGCATATTTTTACACACACACACACACACACACACACACACATATATATATATATATATTTTTAGATTTTTTTTATAGATAAGGTTAAAGAAATATATATAGAAATTTTAATAGAGATCATTTTATTGATTTTGTAATCTATATATATGTGTGTACTATTTTCAAATGGATATCTGTTTTCAAAATAAAAATAATAAAAATAAAAATGAATATACACATACAAATTTTAGATTTAGTTTTAGATATTTAAAATAATGAATTTATGGTGAATAAATAGTTTAATTGATTTATTCAATTATTTTGGTTGCCGAAGATTATTTAAAAAGGAAATTTAGTTTTAAAATTAATTTATTTGTTACATAAAATTATTAAAGGAGAAATTGGTTTAAATAAAACTATTAGTTAATTAAACTATCAAAATGAAAATTGATTATTCGATTTATTTCGAATATTAATAAATTGTATAATTGTTTATACAAGGTCTAATATAGTGAAGAAAACAGGTCAAATTGGAAATGGATTGCAAAATAAAGGAGCAAAGGTGAGATCTTCTCACTCAAATTAAAATTTGAATTTCAGTTATTGATTGACCGTTTGATACACACACACACATATATATGGAGTGATTGATTTCTCGCATTATATAGCGGATGAGACCCTATGCGCCGCATAATAGCGAATGATTTTATATAATCCCATATACCGCGATATTCCACCTCGAAGTGGAATTGGTATTTAATTATTTTGCTAACATCTATGGATGCAGGGAAACAGATTGGAGGGATCCAACTGGATTCCTCAAATATTTGAATGTGTTTCAATGTTGTGTGTTGTTTTATTTATAATCTGCGTATGATTATATTTGTGATTGAAATCGTAGAAGGCTATGGTTTAGCCGAATATATTTTTGGTATAGTAGGATACCAGAAATATACAATTGGATTATTGGAAATTAAAGCAGAAAATTTTAAGTAAATTTATTTTAAATAATTGGAGAAATTTAGAAGAAGGAATTTTAAAAGGGATAAAGATTGATTTTTGTAATCCTATTGAATAAAATTCCAAAATATGGGAAAAGATTTTAATAAAGAGATTTTAAGTAATATTGTTTAATAGTTGAAGAATTTATTCAAAATTCAGATTTTAAATAGTTTGTAAAAAATAAAGGGATTTATTTTAAATGGTGACAAATTTTAGAAATCAAATTGAAAATTGATTTGGTGTTAGAAAAATAAATCATTAGGAAATTGATTTGAAAAATTGATTTGGTGTTTTGAAATAAATTTAGAAATCAATTTGGAATTTGATTTGGTGTTGGAAATAAATTTTGGAAATCAATTTGAAGATTGATTTGGTTTTTGAAAGTGAAATTTGGAAATCGATTTGAAATAGTACATCAGTGGATATTTGAATTTAAATTCACGGTGTGAATTTATAAAGGCAAGGGAAATTTGGTATAAAAATAAATACTTGTTTGTTTTTAAAAGTATGGAAAGAAATTTGCGGATTTGGATTGTAAATTAAAATAAATCAAGGAAAATTTATTTGTTGATTTAAACAAACCATTCTGAAAAGGAAAGTGTATTTTCTCTGGAAAGCCGAGTATGTTTTCAAAGTAGCTTTCAAATATAAATTAAAAGTTCTAGAGTTGGTTTTAAAAGAATATTTTAGAGAAATTACTTTCCTAAGTTATTTTGAAAATCTTTAAAGTAAAGATTTATTTAGTTAATTATAGAGGTGATTACTTAAAGATTTAATTGATAGTTTTTTAAGTAAATGGTTATTTAAAATAGTTATACCCTATCTACTAATTTTATATTAAATTATTTGGGCTCAAGACTTATATGAAATATGGGTATAAATTTCATAACTAATGTTTTAAATAAAGTGTTTTAAAATAGTTTTATTTTAAATATTTCCAAGTATATATGTTTGGATAAGTAATTTAAATTATTTAAAAGTATTTGAACTCGGCAAATTTTTAGTGGAAATGAATAAATATTTGGAAATATATTCCGCGTGAGGAAAGTGATTTGAAATTTGTTTTCAAAGGGGTGAAGTGTGAAATATATCTTGCGAAGATATTTTGAAAATAAATAATTAGGGGAAAATTATTCAAAATCTGGTGATTGTTGTGAATATTGATTGACAGTTAAATAACTGATTATCAATATTGGCCTTTAAATGGCGATTGAATTTCGATGCGATCACATCGAACCTTTATGATGGATCTTTTGTTTAAAAGCTCAAAAGTGGAAATTTTTGTTGTGATTTATTTGAAATCTGAATGTAACACTTATTTTTAAAATAAGCGCTCGTTATTCGGATTAGCCGGGAGAGGACTTTGTGTCATAAAACCCATTCCGAATAATGATACGACGAAATGGGATTGCATTTGAAGATGGTGTTGAAGACTGGGTATTTTCAAAAGCGAAAGGATTACCCGTCGAATGTCTCTGCACCGAGTTGCTCCGGTATAGAGATTATATCACCCTTTGTGATGGGGAATCCGGACGTGATTCGTGAATATCCGGATTGCAAGGGCTTCTTTGAAGTGCCTTCCTTTCCGTTCGATCCTGGAATGGACTTGTGTGGATGTATGTCTGACGTTACACTTTGAGATGTAAAGCTAGTTTCTATCAAATGTATTTCTATTGGTGGCGGAGAATTTATTCTCTTAGCTTAACACCCTTCTCTGAGACGTACAAGCTCAGAACTTATGTAGTTGATGGTTACTAGTGGTACATTTCCAATTTGGTAATGTGGCGTACGAAGTGCTGCTGATCATGGGTTGATCGAAGCACGGCTTTTGTGAAAATCGTAGCTTTGTGGATGAGACTTCGTCGGACCTTAAACCCAAAAATGGTCGAAATAGGAAGGATGCGGCAAGGTTATTTGGGGGTAGATCCCCCTGAGGGTATGTCCATTTTCTTCTGGAAAAGGGTGGTATGATGGTATGGAGCCCAGATATTTAACCTATGTGGTTGCTGCAAATTTATTACTTTGTGGTTATTGGTGTTGACGATCCTCGGATAAAGGTCGGTAACGACCGGGGGATGGCATACTCGTGTCAGTAGTTACCCAGTTACCGAGGTAACTCGTCCTTGTGTTGGTAGAAAGCTGGTTAAGTTCTCGGGGAGTTCCTTCAGAGGCATACCCATGTGGCAATAGGAAGTTCCTTAGCCTGACCATTTGTTGGAAATCCAAAGAAACAATACGTGCCTTGTACGGTTTTAGTTATATAACCTGCCATGGAATGTGGCGGTAACCTGCTATTGAACATGGTAGCTATAGTAGGCATAAGTATGATATGTCTATACTGGATAAGATTAATATTATACTTTCGAAATGTTTTCTGCACTATGCACTAATAATAATATCAAAAGGATTTTGCGTATCAAGCATGTTTGACTATTATAAGGAGAAATCTCCTCTAATTCTGCGTTTGCATTGTGTGTGTGGCGGGAGGCCTTATGGTAGTTTCATTTTTTAAAAGCATAGCGGATTTCTTTTCTCTATAAAAATAACTTTTTTTAAACATCACACACTAGTCCCATGACTGACCTTGCTTAATACAACGTGATAAGGGGTTCTCGCTTTGCGTTTGGTGGCGAAAGGGAGACTCTTACCCCCACATGTCCGGGGTGATGGGTTGGTTAACCGGTTAGGTGAAGAAGTCGAAAGGCTAGCCATAAAAGCAAGTTCAGGGTACCATTGTATGCCCCGGCGGGGCTGGGGTGGTTGAAAAGCCTACTAGTCGAGAGTGGCCACTGTCAATGGTTGAAAAGCCTAGACCGTTACAAAGTGGTATCAGAGCATTTGGTTAAGCGACAACCTTGGATCTTGTGGGTGTTACTCATTAGAGATAGAGTCACTAGTACTCTAAAATGAGTTTGAGTGTAATAATAAATATGAGCGTGTATTTGTTAGTGAATATAAAAAATTGTTTTATATTGTGTTGACTGATGGGTTGATTGTTTATAGATTCTGGTCAGTGCAGTTTGGCCAACTGTATCGATAGGGGTTTCTAAACTCTTAAATAAGATAAACCGACCCAGTATTGTTTTAAAAAAGGGTATATGAAATAATTTTACCCAAATTATTTTCGTATATAAAAGGAAATAATCTTCGTAAATTATTATAATATATGGTTGCTTGGATGTTAGGAAGTGATAATATTAAATTATTATCATTGATTATTGAATAAGAAATTGAAATCATAATCAAAAGCTGAGAAATAAATTTCATATACAAATGAGATTTGTAAATGAAAATTGTAAATATAATTTACAATTTGAACTAGAATTCCAGAGTATATTTAAAAAGAAATTGAAAGGATTTGAAGTTTTGGAGATTTGGAAAATTTTAAATCCCTTTTTAGTTTGAAAAGGATTTTAAAGGTTTGGAAAAAAAAATTTGAAGGGATAAAAGCATTAAACTCTTTTCGGTCGTTGGAAAATAACTTCGGTGATGACTGCAGCATCATCGATGTTCGTTTTCGAGTTTCCAGGAGAGGAATTGCTGCCGAATTATTTTAAATGGGAGTTGTTTGCAAACTGGGTTTGGTTTTAGGAATTCAAAAGATAATTTGAATTGATTTCAAAAATGGTTTTGAAAAGATGGAAAGACTCTGGAATCTATATAAAATATTTATAGAATATAATTGAGTTTAAAAACTTAATTTGATTTGTGATAAACAAAGTAAGGTGAAAATTTTGTTAAGTTGGACCAAATAAAGTGAAGAACTGAAATAAAATTAGTAAGTGAAACCAATTGAAGGAATGACAATATAAATATGGTTTGAAATGAATTGAATTCAATAATTATAAATGAAAGGTAAATTAAATGCACATGAAATTGGAGATCCAATTTAAAAATAAATAGTTATAAACCAAAGTAGTGAATTGGATTTAAATGTAATTGAAATGAAAGTAAATGAAATTAAATATATGATGTATATAGGATATTTATTGAACTTAAGAAACGAACGGTGAAATTCTTAAGTAAATTTTGGAATTGAGAAAATATTCTAAATTGATAAGTGAATAAAGGATAAACTGGAAATTGGGAAATACTGAATGTGAATAAGTGAATGAAAATCAATGTGAATAAAGGAAAAGAAAAATCAATAAAGCTAATAATCAATTTATAAATACGTAGGATGTACGTATATTATTTTATTCGCATAATGATTTGATGTAGAATTCAAGCACCAAATTTCATGATAGTTATATCATCCGAGTTGGAATTTTTCACTCGATTTTCGACGATGAACCTGGATATGGATTTTTGGTTGATTTTGGAAATTCTCTATCATAGTTTATGTCTATGCAAGGAGAATGGCGGTTTTTGATCAAGAAACCAGATCTGAGTCTGCACTAGGAAGTCGGGTGGACGATACTAGTTCGGAAGTGAAATTGTGTGATCGAGTGAGCGATCGAATTTGATATTGCGTACAAATGATATGTGTGCATCGTACAAGTTTGAATGAATTAAATATTGAAACTTTTTGTAAAGAATGCACAAAATGATTTTTAATCCTATAATTGGACACTATTGTTAAGTAAGATATACAGGTGTTATAAAGGAAAAGGGAATTGGATTTTTGGTTTTGAAGATAATTTAAATTGGTCGAAAAATGTATGTATTTAAATTTCTATATGAAATTTGATAATTTTCTTGTCTACCACTTGGCCTTTTGTTTTCTTTTTGAAATCTGAGGGACCGTTGTGGCATTTTGTAGTCGTACCAAGCTAGCCGCGCAAAGGAGGCGTTGGCGAAATTTTTCAAAAATTTAGAGAGTTAGAAAATTTTTGAGAAATTTTAAAATTTTGAATTTTGAATTTAAAATTGAATTGTTAAGAAAATAATGTTAATTTGGAATCTATGGAAGATTTTAGAAAGTTAGTTGATTTGATAATGGATCTTTAACAAAAAGATTTGTTTTGGCAAGTTGATAAAACTATTTGGTTTTTGGGAAAATTATAAACGGGTTAAGGATCATTCTTCTTAACTAGTAATTTCGGGACGAAATTCTTTTAAGGGGGGAAGAATATGACGACCTAGAATTTTGAATATTTGAAATTGAAAATATTTAATTGAGTTTAAATATTAGAAGTTATTTTAACTTGAATTTCAAATATAACTATGAATTTGACAATTAAATTATTGAATTTAATTTTTAAAATTGGGCAAAATACTGTATCTCCATTTTTAAGCTGATTAAAAATATTTTCAAAGGCTTGAAAAATCTATATTGATAATACTAAAGATAATGGAAGCTTCAGAATTGGATTTGACAGTGTTTTGTTCGGTTTTGAATTTATATCGTTTAAACCGACATTTAAAAATAGCTTTCTGAGTCACAGTCTCAGAATTCGACGAAACCGGTTCCATTGGATCCGTAATATTGTATTATTATCGGATCTCAATTTCCGTAGTGTTTAAAATGATCGTTTGGACGTATGATAAGAAAACGCATTGAAAATTTTATCAAAATTTAATTTAATAACTGTGTTCAAAAAGCTATCTTCTCCATACGATCGAATTTGGACTCGAAACCTTTTCCATTGCGTTCAGAATAGGCGTATAACATTATAAATGCCTGGCGGCATGCCTTGTTTGGAGATCGAGATTTTGAATTGCGAAATTGAACGATTTAAATTTAAATTTGAATTTAAATTATAAATATTTATGTATTAATATAATATTATTTCCCATGATAAACTACATGTTTGAACATTTCAAATACTTAGCACCCTTCTTCTTTTTCCTTCAACCACATGTTCGTTTTAAAAATCAAAGCCAGAAAGAAAAAAAATAAACAAAACGAAATATTATTCTCGTTCAAAAAAAGATTAACAGTGGCTTCAAAGAAAGATTTAATTGCCGAAGCCTCTTCAATCTAAATTAAAAATAAAAAGAGTCGCATAATGGTCTCGAGGTCGGCATCGCGTAAATTTGTTTGAGAGTATGTTCGAGATGGCGGCGATATAGCGAGACTGCGGCGACAGCGAAGGCCCAAGGGGACGTGCATCGATCGAAGTCGAGCTTGGAGTGATAGGTCTGGTCGCGAAAAGGAGCATTGATCTGGGGTTCTCGGTTGGCTCGCGCGATGGAGAGGTTCGCGATGGGAGGTCGCGTGCAAGCTGGCGATAGCCAGGGGTGGTCGAAGTTGCAGTCGATGGTCGGCGCGACGTTCGTGGGAAGCGGCGACGGTCGCGTGCGTGATTTGCGATAGGTATTGGTTTTATTTTCCTGTTTTTTTAATTTGAATTTGTATTTTTAATTTAAAAACAAAATGAATTTTAGATTTCAATTTAAAATTAATATATATATATATGTATGTATGTATGTATGTACGTGTGTAGTATAGATAAGCAGAAATTAATTTCAGACAATTATAAAAATAAAATATGCAGAAAACAGAAAATATATATTTACTCTAAAGATATGCAGATTTTTAAATATATATCTATTTTCAAATAAAAAATTATAGATAAGGTTTAAAGAAAATTATATAGAAATTTTTATAGAGATTATTTTTTAGATTTTGGAATCCATATATATACACTATTTTCAAATGGATATCTATTATCAAAATAAAAATAATAAAAATAAATATACATATACAAATTTCAGATTTAGTTTTAGATATTTAAAATAATGAATTTATGGTGAATAATTAGTTTAGCTGATTTATTCAATTATTTTGGTTGCCGAAGGTTATTCAAAAAGGAAATTTAGTTTCAAAATTAATTTATTAGTTAAATAAAATTATTAAAAGAGAAACTGGTTTAAACAAAACTATTAGCTAATTAAACTATCAAAAAGAAAATTGATTATTCGATTTATTTCGAATATTAATAAATTGTATAACTGTTTATTCAAGGTCTAATACAGTGAAGAAAACAAGTCAAATTGGAAATGGATTGCAAAATAAAGGAGCAAAGGTGAGATCTTCTCACTCAAGTTAAAATTTGAATTTTAGTTATTGATTGACTGTTTGATTGTGATAGTATATATAGTAGTATATATAAATATTTGGAGTGATTGATTTCCCGCATTATATAGCGGATGAGACCCTATGCGCCGCATAATAACGGATGATTTTATATAATCCCATATACCGCGATATTCCACCTCGATGTGGTAATGGTATTTAATTGTTGTGCAAACATCTATGGATGCAGGGAAACAGGTTAGAGGGATCCAACTGGATTCCTCAAATATTTGAATTTGTTTCAATATTGTGTGTTGTTTTATTTATAATCTGTGTATGATTATATTTGTAATTGAAATCGTTGAAGGCTATGGTTTAGCCGAATATATTTTTGGTATCGTAGGATACCAGAAATATACAATTGGATTATTGTAAATTAAAGCAGAAAATTTTAAGTAAATTTATTTAAAGAATTGGATAAATTTAAAAGAAGGAATTTTAAAAAGGATAAAGATTGGTTTTTGTAATCTTATTGAATAAAATTCCAAAATATGGGAAAAGATTTTGATAAAGGGATTTTAAGTAATATTGTTTAATAATTGAAGAATTTGTTTAAAATTCGGATTTTAAATAGTTTGGGAAAAATAAAGGGATTTATTTTAAAAGGTAATAAATTTTAGAAATCAAATTGGAAATTGATTTGGTGTTAAAAAAAATCTTTAGGAAATCGATTTGAAAAATTGATTTAGTGTTCTGAAATAAATTGTAACAGCCCGGTATTTTCAGCCATTTGCATCCACACATGTTGGGCTTGAATTGCCTGAAATACCGCATTGTAAATAAATTTGGAGCAAATGTACACAATCATAGAATCACAGACATAGAAATATCAGAATAACTCGCAGCGGAAATTAAAATACCATAGTAGTTCATGAAGCTACTATAACAAACTCTCAAAAATCATAATACATAATATCAGTCTGAAAAACATATACAATGGAAATCTCAAATATATAGCAGTTTATAAATACTAGAGCTGAAATAGAACAACTGAAACTGAAAGGGAACAGATAACTAGACAAGTAGAATCTTCAGCTATTCCTAGCTCCAGAAAGAAATCCAAAGCTAAGCTATAAATACTCAGGCTGACCCGAGCGTAAAGTGAAACACAAAACACTCGAGTCAGGACATATATACTTATATAATGTAAACCAACTCAAGTGAACTGTAGTAGAAATGCACAATAACTTAAAGGATGCTTGGGATCGTCCATCCTTTAAGAATAAATTAAACTATAAATTAAATACATCGGGTGGTTAAAATTTCAAAATAGTAATTTATACTTCGAAATCAAATATCATCTCAAAATTCAATATCATTCAAAATATCCAAATATCATATCCTTTCAAAACCGCATTCATTTTATTTAAAATACCCTTTCAACACACATTTCACAATAGTTTTTATTTCCAAAACAAATTACTTCATTTATACCATTAGATTGAAGTTATTATACTTAATAATTAAATTATTAAACTTCCAAAATTTAAATCTTTCAAAGTTCATTTATTCACTTAAATTTATTAAAACAATGAAAATTCAACTTTCGCAGCATTTAGAAAATGCTACGGAAAGTAACCTTTAAACAATTCAATTTAACAAAAGACAACATTCAAAAATGCTATAATAGGGTTACTTTAATTCAAATAAAACCTTAATTAATTTTAGCAACTACAGCACTTACAAAGTGCTACAATAGCTCTTAATTCAATTTAGCCATTTAGTTCATTTCTATCAACTACAGCATTTACAAATGCTGTAATATCCTTTACATTAGAAATAATAACATTTCAAAAATGTTGTTAGTTAAATTCCAAATATTCAATATAATTTCACAAACAATTTAAATTTTTATTTAAGTCATTTTAAACTTATAAAATCATATATTTTCACCTTTAAAACAATCACTTAAAATACCCTTATATTCATGATTTTATAAAGTTAAATTTTCATTCAAAAATCAATTTAATAATAATTTACTTATATAATTCAACATTCAATTTTAATTCTTTATAATTAAATTTTTACTTCACACTTAAGTTTAAATTTTCGAATATAACTTGTATTCCATTTTGTTTACTTAACTTAAAATTCGTTTTTAAACAAAATTCACAAATTTCCAATCAAAGTTATATTTCAAATATGCAACTTAAATATTCATTTATTTATTAACCTATTCAAAAATCATTAACACTTTATAAAATCATTTTTAAATTCATTTTAATTCAATTTTTATCATATTTCCTACTTAATTTAAATTCCATTTATAACCAAATCATAATTTCCAAAATAACTTATATTTCTAATTTCTAACCATGCTATTAATTTATTCCACTTATAAATTTTTAGAAAATCAATAATACCTTAAAATCATTTTTATTAAGTTTAAATCAAAATATTATAATATTTACATTTCTAAATTACTCTAAATTTTTTAGAAAGATATACATTAACCACGGGTCTGTATATCATTTTCTAGCCTAGGTAAAGTGATACGGATAATACATCATTTCAATCTGTAATTTATAGTGAAAATCCGGGTTTGATCATTTCAAACCCGCAATCCCAAGTAAGAATGAAATAAATAAAAATCATTTAGGCCTATCATTTCAGCCCATAACGATTTTTCCTTATTCTAAAGTCCGTTCGGGTATGTATCATTTCAACCCATAGTGATTCTAATCTACAGGGAACTGGCAATAGTGATAACTAATATAAATAACAGAATAGCATGATATAACAGTATCATGTGATATAACAGGTGTAATAACAGGTGTGAACATCATATGAGTATAATATAAGCAGATATAGCATGATGATATACATTATAGATTCAAATGAAGCCGGTTTATCAATTAAAGTACGTATTAGTCTGGTGAGATTTACTCACTTGTCAAAAGCTGGAGATAGGCACTAAAGCACACACACTGAAACTACGAAGTCACGATAACACAGAAACGACTTGAGAGTGGTGAGCCAAAGCTAGTTGCCTTGATAACATCTAAACAAAACAAAACAATATATATAAGTTTCAAAACCAAATAAACACTAAACAATGCTAGAAATCAATGCCCAAAACCAAATCAAATGCATTGCACTTGTTCTCAACTTAACATGGATCGGCAAGGGATGGATTTAGCACGGCCATGGCATGCATTAAGGACTGGGTTTGGTTCAAACAGGGTCAGCCTACTTGGTTTGAATGGTGATGAAGTATATGTGTGCAACAATTTACATAACAAGGCAAATATCAACATTTCTATGCTATAACTTGGTTCGGCCAGAGGCTATATGGTCAGGTCCAGATGTCTAGGTGGTGGTGGATGATGTGGTAGAGGGTGGTGGAGGAAGTGGCGGCAAAAGGTGGTTGAAGGTGGTGGTACCAAGTTTGGCTCGGTTTATATATGTAGTAATGGTTTATGTGGATTTTGGTGGTGTCTCTTGCTTTGGTGGGCTCGGCCTAGTCGTGGTGGTGATCTAAGGAGGCTGCTAATAAAGTCATAGAGTGGTGGAGGTCTGCCAAGGATTGGAGGAGGGAGGAGACGATCTACAAAGTTGAGAAACAAAGTGCAAAATCATGTAGAAAATAGAAAAAACAAGAAAAAGAAGGAGAAATTTTCCTCACCTCTTTCAAGCAATGGCCGTATATTTTTTTTTAGATGAGAAATATATTTGAGATTCACGTGAAAATGAGAAAGTGGCTGAAAAGAAAAAGAAACATACGGCCAAAAAAAAATGATGTAGGTTAACAAATGAAAAGGTGGAAGGTAAAGAGGCTTAGGAAGATAAAGAGTTTAAAACCTTTCAAATTTCCAACCATTTTCTTTTAATTTTCAAATACATAAAAATGCTGATAATATAGATAAATAATCTTAGAAATAAAGCTAACAAATAAACAAAATAAATAAATAAAATTTAAACAAAATCGATTAAATAAAGAAAATAGCAATATATATAACTAGGCTTTATAAACTGAAATAAACTTTAGAAAAATTATAATATCACTTTAAAAATAATAAAAGACAAAAATACAAACAAAATAACATATTAACACATATTAAAATAAAATATGACAATAAAATATAATTTATATAATTTAAAATAAACAAAATTGCTAAATAAATCAAATTACACTCGATATTGAAATATACATAACTTTCATAGTTTATCTCCGTTTCTAACGAAATGAAAAGTAGTATTCAAGTTATTAAATATATTTTTAATAGAAGATAAAATTTAAGAATTTAGATATTTAAATTTGAAATTTAAAAGTCAAAGTTTGACCAGATTGACCAAAAATCCATTTTTTTGGAAATATCCTATTTATTCAGGTTTGAAATTATAATTCACATAATAATCAAAGTTTATATTTAAAATGAAATGTTTGAAATGAAATAAAGTCAAAATTAAAATATACATAAAAATCTAGGGTTGTTACATAAATTTAGAAATCAATTTGGAATTTTATTTGGTGTTGGAAATAAATTTTGCAAATTAACTTGAAGATTGATTTGGCGTTTGAAAGTGAATATTTGGAAATCGATTTGAAATAGTATATTTGTGGATACTTGGAAATTTAAATTCACAATGGGAATTTATAAAGGCAAGGGAAATTTGGTATAAAATTAAATATTGGTTTATTTTTAAAAGTGTGGAAAGAAATTTGCGAATTTGGATTGTAAATTGAAATAAATCAAGGAGAATTTATTTGTTTATTTAAATGAACCATTTTGAAAAGGAAAGTGTATTTTCTCTGGAAAGCCGAGTATGTTTTCAAAGTAGCTTTCGAATATAAATTAAAAGTTCTAGAGTTGGTTCTAAAAGAATATTTGGAGAAACTATTTTCTTAAGTTATTTTGAAAATCTTTAAAGTAAAAATATATTTAGTTAATTATAGAAGTGATTATTAAAGATTTAATTGATATTTGTTTTAGAAAATGGCTATTTAAAATAGTTATACCCTATCTACTAATTTTATATTAAATTATGTTATGCTTAAGATTTATATGAAATATAGGTATAAAATTTCATAACTAATGTTTTAAATAAAGTGTTTAAAAATAGTTTTATTTTAAATATTTCCAAGTATATATGTTTGGATAAATAATTTAAACTATTTTAAAGTATTTGAACTCCGCAAATTTTCAGTGGAAATGAATAAATATTTGGAAATATATTCCACGTGAGGAAAGTGATTTGAAATTTGTTTTCAAGGGGGTGAAGTATGAAAATATATCTTGCGGAGATATTTTGAAAATAAATAATTGGGGGAAAATTATTTAAAAACAGGTGAGTATTGTGAATATTGATTGATAGTTAAATAACTGACTATCAATATTGACCTTTAAATGGCCTTTGAATTTCGATGTGACCTGGGGTCGGATTCCAAATGGATATTCGAAACCACCTCGAACCTTTGCGATGGATCTTTTGTTTGAAAGATCAAAAGTGGAAATTTGTTGTGATCTATTTGATATCTGAATGTAACGCTTATTTTTAAAATAAGCGCTCGTTATTCGGATTAGCCGGGAGAGGACTTTATGTCATAAAACCCATTCCGAATAATGATACGACGAAATGTGATTGCATTTGAAGATGGTGTTGAAGACCGGGTATTTTCGAAAGCGAAAGGATTACCTGTCGAATGTCTCTACACCGAGTTGCTCCAGTACAGAGATTATATCACCCTTTGTGATGGGGAGTCTGGATGTGAATAGTGAATACTCGGATTGCAAGGGCTTGTTTGAAGTGCCTTCGGTTCCGTTCGATCCCGGAATGGACTTGTATGGATGTGTGTCTGATGTTACACTTTGAGATGTTAAGCTGGTTTCTATCAAATACATTTCTGTTGGTGGCGGAGAATTTATTCTCTTAGCTTAACACCCTTCCCTGAGACGTACGAGCTCAGAGGTTATGTAGTTCATGGTTACTAGTGATACATTCCCAATTTGGTAATTTGGCATACGAAGTGCTGCTGATCTTGTGTTGATCAAAGCATGGCTTTTGTGAAAAGCGTAGCTTTGTGGACGAGACTTCGTCGGACCTCACAACCCGAAAATGGTCGAAACAGGAAGGATGCGACAAGATTATTTGGGGGTAGCGCCCCATGAGGGTATGTCCATTTTCTTTTGGAAAAGGGTGGTATCATGGTATGGAGCCCAGATACTTAACCTATATGGTTGCTGCAAATTTATTACTTTGTGGTTGTTGGTGTTGAGGATCCTCGGGTAAAAGTCGGTAATGACTGGGGGATGGCATACTCGTGCCAGTAGTTACCTAGTGACAGAGGTAACCCGGCCTTGTGTTGGCAGAGAGCTGGTTAAGTTCTCGGGACGTCCCTCTAGAGGCATAACCATGTGGCAATATGAAGTTCCTTAGCCTGACCATTTGTTGGAAATCCAAAGAAATAATACGCGCCCTGTACGGTTTTAGTTGTATAACCTGCCGTGGAAATGGTGGTAACCTGCTATTGAACATGGTAGCTATAGTAGGCATAAGTACGAAATGTCTATGCTGGCTAAGATCAATATTATACTTTCAAAATGTTTTCTGCACTATGCACTAATAATAATATCAAAAGGATTTTGCGTGTCAAGCATGTTTGACTATCATAAGGAGAAATATCCTCAAATCTGCGTTTGCATTGTGTGTGTCGCGGGAGGCCTTATGGTAGTTTCATTTTCCAAAAGCATAGCGGATTTCTTTTCTTTGTGAAAATAACTATATTTTTAAAGATGTCACACTAGTCCCATGACTGACCTGGAGTTTATTGTTCCCTTTCTAAACTCTGGGTGCCCATAATTTACCATACGGACGGCCTAAAGTCAGATTATCAGTTGTTCGGGAGTGAAGTCAGAAAAAGTATGCTGTGGAGATCTGGAGTTCAAGCTGGAAGGCGAGGCGTACCACCAGTATATAATATTTCTTTTCTGCCGTTGTTATATTGTAAACTATGATAATGTGATGTATAAACTGATATAGTTCTTTGTTTTAATGATTATTCATTTATCTATTACGTATTGTTCCGCTGCGAATTGTGAGATTCTATTGTTGTTTCTGTTTCTTCTTCTATCTTCTTCTTCTTAAACCCTAACAATTCGGTTTTCCGACATTCGATTGTTCGGCATTGGATACAGTGGACGTATTGATGTCAACCTTCGAAAGTCGAAAAATTAGGTCATTACAAGGGTGATGACTTATTCAATATTATCTAGTTATAGGTAGGATGGTCTTTCATTGGTAAAGGACCATAATTTAGGCCTTTGTACATTCCTCCAGAAATGTACCGTCGGAAGGTAGGCCCTTGCCTAGTCATTTGTTGGAAATCCATTCTCTAATACGAGCTTGCAGTTTTTAGTTGTCTAGCCTAATATGCTGGAATTCAATAATGGTAACAATTTCGGCTATTTGAATATGTTTACTTGAAAAGTGTTTTCAAAAATATCATTAAAAATAATATCAAATGATTTGATAAAAAAATTAGTTATTATAAGGTAAAAACCCGTCCATTGTTTTGGCGACGTGGCCTTATGAGATGCTCTTTCTTTTCAAAAGGTTTTTGTCACCAATCTCCGATCTATGAAACTATCGTTATGATTCATGTTTCTCACGTTGGATTGCCAGACTATATGGGTATTTTGATACTTAGGTCGGATATGAGTAGTTTCAAGATTAGTTGAAGACACTTGGAGTTCCCAAAGGAGAGTTGGAGATGTTCATCAACGTATGAACGTATTCTATATTCCGCTGCATTCTGTGTTGTTTGTTTATCAGCAAATGTAAGGACAGGTGTATTATTACCGTCCAAGCTGAACCTAAGTTAGACTCTGATATATGTTTTAAAGATTTTCCACTGTAAAGATTTTATATTGAAATAATATATGTTATTCCATTTAAGTAAGATTTTGTTATTTTTCTTTCTACCCTTGACAATCTACCTTGCCAAATCTTGGGATTACGACACGTGAATACCGTGGATGTATTAGTGTTGATTTCTAAGGGTCGAAAAGTTGGGTCGTCACATTCGGTATCAGAGCTTAGATTGAGTGAACACAAATGCCTGATAGAGGTAAAGACTCATCAAAGATAGGGTTAGTAATACACTAGGATGAGTAACTTATTGGAGATATGGTAAATGATATCCTAGAATGAGTTAATAGTATTATATATGTGAGCGTGTATTTGTTAATGTTATATAAAATGATTTTTGTTTTAGGAAAAAAATGGTAGATGAAATAATTTTATCAAGAATTATATTTTGGATATAAAAGATATTTTCAAAATGATGTAGTTATTTATTGAGTGTTTGGTTATTAAGGAATGATAATATTCATTTTTTATTATTAACTGATTTATTGTTTGATTAAAAAGCACAAACGTCTTGTAAATTAAGTTTCACAATTTGACTATAAGGTGTATGATGACTATAAGGTGTTTGATAGTAAGATTGGTTTAAGGTTAAGAAGTGTATTTAAGACAAATTTATGAGCATGTTTTGCAAATAAAATGATTTTGTAAAACGTGGAAGGTATTTTATATGAATTTTGAGAATTTTAATCCTGGTATTTTGGAAAAGAATTTTGAAATTTTAATACGATTAAAAGGAGGTTATTTAATATAAGATGATTTTAAGAAATGGATTTATAAATTGGGTTTTTTATAAACAGAAAAAAGTAATAGTAAATAACTTGTAAAAAAGATACGTATAGTATTTCTTTAAATAAAGGATTTAAAAGAAGTATCTTAGGATAACAAATTCGAGCGGCTTGAAAGTAACAAAGGAATAGGCAGGAGATGTGTTTAGATGGTAAACACTTCTCTTAAGTATTTCCCTTCTAGTTAAGGGGATATATGATACTATTGGTAGTACCCAGTTCCTTGGTGTCATTTTGGAGTTACTCGATCTACATAATTTTCTTAAGTTAAGAGATAATGTGAATCATTAATTAATAAATTGATTAGTAATAAAGAAGCATCTTTGTAAAAGTGTTTAAATCAAAGGTTATTTTGGATCGCAAATTACAGGGGTATATACCGACCCTATTTTAACCATTTAAAATGTTAAATTAAATAAGATCTTTGTATAACATTGTTAGAAAAAAATTATTTAAGATTGCAATGGTACAAAATAAATTATAATGTATAAGTTATGAGCATAATTTAAATGTCTATTAATGGCGTATGTTTGTAATAAGGTAAGAATAATAACATAGGATAATGTGTGCTTAATGATATTGGTTTGAATGAAATTGATAATTTTCTTAATATAAATTTCTAATTGATTGGAATAATAAATGTTAATAAAGAATGATAAATGTTTCTTTATTAATGAAGAAGTCGTATGATTATTCATTTGAAATGTTTGGCAGCTGAAAGATTGATTACATGTTTAAGAAATTGTAACAACTTGAATTCCATAGGGTCCGAATTTTTTGCAAAAGTGCTAAAAACCAAGCCCACTGAAGCCCAAGTTGGGTATCTGGTATCTTGCAAATAGGCAAAGACATATATATCAGAGCTCAAATAAATATCTCATAGTGGAACTAAAATATAATAGTAAGTATACTCATAAGATAATAACACTTTCTAAACAAGTGTTTCAAAGCTGGAAAGTCTCTGCCATCTATCTAACCATAGGATGTTATGAGGAGGGAATCAGAACTAAAGCTTTGGTGAATGGACAAATTATACACTTCTAAGCTTAATTCCATATATCATTTTATTTCCATTCTCTGTTATAGTAGGTTTATTGGGTTTATAACACTCGCCTCTATGCGTGAATCGTACCCATCTACTCCCTAGTAGATTAAAACCTAATAACTAATATATACACACACACACATATCTATATGCCCAATAACCGTGTCGGTCCTAAGTACTACCTGTAGTACCTTCTATATCCTACTCAAAAAGTACTCCGTCGTCTTGCTCCTAGAGTGTTCTGTGACTATATCTGTAAAGTACAGCTTCGTGAGGCCTACAACATAGATGTTCCTTCGTCTATTATGAAAACGTAAAACTGCATCCGCATTAGCCTATCTAATGTTCGGACATCCACAATGTACCACCCAGTGCTTACCTTGAGGACTATACGTAATCGTTTTGTCTACTCCCTGAATCCCGCTTAGTAAGGTCTTCCTCGTACGGAACTCGGTCGAAGATTTTCTGTATCTATGAAGGACAGCTCCGTTAGGCCTACACAGCAGATATTCTACTTGATCTGTCTTTTTTCTCATCATGGCTATGGTCCCACGCAGCCACCCCTCAACTAATCGAAAGACCTCTAAAGAGCTAAGTGGTTATGCTTACTGCAAAAAATCTAAACATACAATTGGCTATGCCCCTCATCCAATGTCTCGATAGCGGAAGAATCATTGGCGTTGGTTTAGCTCTAGTCTTTCCCAAACTCGTTCTTTGTTCATTATGGCTTGATCTCGGCATGCGACTATCCTTTTGGGTCTTGCCCACTAAAACCTGCTCGTAAGTTAGAGTATAATGCCATCCATTCATCAACCTTAAGACTGCCTACAAAGTTACGCTTCATTAGGACTGCATTGTAAAAGCTGTCAAAGGATACTCCCTCGATGGTAAACCTCTGCCTCCGGGGGTGCAGCTTCGTTAGGCCTACCCCAAAGGCCATCCTAGAGTACCCTCACGTCCTGCTGAAGTATCTTACTTCCTTCTAGCCTAAAATAAGAAAGTTAGATGTGCTCCTTCTGTGTTGGAATCTACGATGAACTGCTTCGTTAGGCTCTTCATCCTTTAGGCTCCTCCAAACGCATCTTATCATTTTATTAGACCCTACGTCTGATCTTTTATTATGCGTTTAGTTTACTTTTTTTATTTCGTTGGCTTCTTATTTACCCTAATCGGCATAAGCGTATCCCAGCCTCACTTAACTATTGTGAGATCATCAGTTCCTGACTGAAAGGGAATGCTGTTGGTATGGGCCTTTCTTCCATGTTTACTTATTAACTTAGTGTAAGTTTTAAAATAAGTCTTTTCTGTTATCTATAATTATAACTTATGTTGTAATTATACTTGCAATTGTTACTTCTATATTCTTTTAAAATCTACATGTTATAAATATAATTACAAGCGTCTTTCTATTCTAGTCTCTCTTCTTTTATTATGATATCTCTTTGGTTCTCTTATATTATATGACAATCTTGGCTTGGGACTATGTCCGGCTGTCACAAACTTACTTATCATAATAACTGCTTTGCTTTTACTCTACTATCTACGCAGTAAATGCAAATCTAGGCACATTTATGTTTATTGTTTCTAGTCTTGTCAAATAATTAACTTGATTTCTTCTTTAATTTCTTTAACTCTTCACTTTGTTTTCTTTTATTCTAAGAAGTAGTTCTATTCTATTTGGTTGGTTACAAAAATTGTGCTAAAAAACCATTTCCATATTTTAATACTAAATAATGCTATAAACAATAACTCGTAATTGCAAGATATCTCTTCTATTGTTTCTTTAATTATTGGAAAATGCAAAATACAGAAATGACCCTATTTAAACTAATTCCCATTTCCTTCCTTTTTTATTCTTGCAATTATGTTTATCATTATTCTTACTATATTAAACTATGAAAATGTATTCTCTTTTCTAAACCAATCAACTAATCTATCACTAACTTCCCAATCAAGTTATTTTTCCTTTTTTATTTGTTTCTTCCGTTTTAGCATAATTTACTGTAAATTTCAAAAAACGACCATTTATATTCATTTGGTACAATGTTTGTTAGATTTGTCCCTGTATTGGATAAGTTATGAACACAGTAAGCATTTACATTTTGTATACTACTTCGTCTCAAACGGTTCATAAAATTTCGGCCTAACTTTTCTTTTTTGTTTCCTACGTACACGCATTTGTGTACAATGCAGGGAACAAAAGGAAAATGCTGTCGAAATTTTGTTGAATTGTTTGGGACGAAGTAATATACAAAACGTAAATGCGTAATGCGTTTGTAATGGGAAGTAGGATGCCTGACCATGGAAAAAAAAATTTCTGTACAAAATTTTGTATCGATACATTAAAAAATAAAATGTTTCATGTTTGAAAATATTTTTTAATTTGTGAAATAGTTCTTTAAATTCAAATATTATACGACCATGAAAATAATATTTTTCGAATTTGTATTCCTAAAAATAAATATTAAATTTTGAACTCGTGACTCATTTTCTCAAGAGAAAAAATGATTGATTATTTTGTTGATCGGAGGAGATGGATGTACCAAAGAAAATGACTGAGAGTCTAAATAAAAGAAAATTATAGTGGTATAAACGTATTTGTTGAATTCACTTTAAGTAATAATGGAAACGATCCAGAAATTCATTGTCTGTGTAGCAGGTGTAGACCTTTAAAGTATTTGTTACCAGATATTGTGAAAGTTCATTTGTGCCAAAACGGTTTCGTACCTGAGTATTATGTTTGGGATTGGCATGGAGAAGTTGTAGCAAATACTTCTGTAGAGTCTGAAAGTATCGTTAACGTAGTAGTTACGACGACCCGTATAGAAAATATGGTCGAAGATGCAGCACGATCAATGTTTCCTATGATTGAAGTTGACGACGATGATGGAAATGTTGAAGAACCAAATATCGAAGCAATTTTTTTTATGATTTACTAAATGTTGTTAAGAAACCTATTTGGGATGGTTGTAAAAGTGGCACTCAACTGTCAGTAATCGCAGAATACATTGCGATGAAGTCAAAATACAACATCACTAAAGCTAGGTTTACGGCTGTTGTACAAGCTGTAAAAAGACATATGCCGCCCGATAATCTAATGTGTGAAAATCGTTATGAAGTTTAACAACTTATGTCGGCTTTTGGTTTACCTTATCATAAAATAGATATATATTTAAAAGGCTGCATGTTGTTTTGGAAAGAAGACGCAAACCTTAGAAATTGTAAAATTTGTGATCATGAGAGATACAAACCTAGAAGAAAAGGGGAAGGAAGTTCCGTACAAGCGTATGCATTATTTACCCATCACCCCAAGGCTTCAAAGACTATATGCATCTTATGTAACTGCATCTAATATGAGATGGCATAGTGTGAGAACGGGGAAAGAGGGTACGTTAACACATCCGGTGGACGGAGAAGCATGGAAGCATTTCGATAAAACGTATCCATATTTTGCAGCGGAGAGTCGAAATGTTAGATTAGGATTATTTACGGATGGTTTTTCGCCATTTTCTCAATTTGGCTTATTCATACCGACCCATTATCATCACACCATATAATCTACCTCCATGGATGTGTATGAAAACGCAATATATATTTCTTACTACTATCGTTTCTGGCCCCGACGATCCGACATAAGGAATCGATGTATTTTAACAATCGTTGATTGAGGAGTTAAAAATAATGTGGAATGAAGTAGTAGAAACATATGATTTGTCCAAGAAGAAAATATTTCGTATGCTTGCTTCTTTGTTGTGGACTATAAGTGATTTTCCTGTTTATGCAATGTTTTCAGGATGGAGTACTGCCAGTCGTCTAGCATGTCCATATTGCATGGATGAAACATAAGCATTTTATTTACCTCATGGTAAGAAAATTTCATGGTTTGACTGTCATCGATATTTTCTCCATGTAAATCATCCCTTCAGAGGAGACAAGAAAAACTTTTTAGCTAATAGAGTATAAACCAGACAACCACCAACGATATGGTCAAGCGAAGACATATATGAACTTGTTAGGGACTATCCAAAGATATATGAAACTGGAGTGCAAACATAAATTGAAGGCAAATCGATTGTTCATAACTGGTGCAAACAAACTAATTTTTGGGAGTTGTCGTATTAGAAACATCTTCTGCTTCGTCATAATATAGACTTGATGCACAATGAGAAAAATGTATTTGATAATGTTTTTAACATAATTTTGAATGTGAAAGGGAAGACGAAGAATGATTTGAAATCAAGACGCGATATAGAGGAACTATGCAAACGTCCTGAGCTTCATATGAAACCAAATGACAGTAAAAAAACTAAAGCATGTTACGAATTAGATAATAATCAAGCTAAAGTTATGTTAAAATGGGTGGAAGGTTAAGATTTTCTGATGGGATATCATCAAATCTTCGTAGATATGTTGACTTTAAAAATGGTAGATTGAGCGGAATGAAAAGCCACCACTGTCACATAATGATGAAAAATTTATTACCCGTTATGTTCAAAGAGCTACTGCGTTAAAAGTTTGGAAGGTAGTAACCGAGCTTAGTATGTTTTACAAAATGTTTTGTTCGACTACTTTAAAAGTGCAACGTTTACGTAAACTTGAAGTAGATATTTCTATATTGCTCTGCAAATTAGAAAAAAAATATGTTCGCAAGGTTTTTTTAATGTAATGGAACATTTATCTATTCGTCTCCCATCTGAAGCATGACTTCGAGGTCCTGTTCAATATGGATGGATGTATCCATTTGGGAGGTATGTAATATGTTATCACATAATTTAATTGCATTTGAAAGGTGAAGTTAATATAAATTAATTTTGCATAGATATCTAAATCATCTGAAGAAAAAAGTGAGGCAAAAAGCACGAGTTGAAAGATCGATATGTAAATCTTATATCGAAGAAGAAGCTTCGTTCTTTTTCTCTCACTATTTCAGTGACCATGCGAATATATCATTTGAAAGTGTTCCTCCTAATGACGAAGGCAACAAACAAGAGTCCTTTCAAGCAATGTTATCTATTTTTATACAACATGGTCGGCCTTTTGGAAAATGTGTAGAAATATGGCTAAACGATAGATATCTTCATGTAGCACACACTTATATTCTTCTAAATTGTGCCGAGGTTACACCGTTTGCTAGGTAATCTGAAATAATAATTTGTGTTTTATTCTTTTCTATAATGCATGCACGTGTATAACCTAATGTAATGATTTTTTTGTATATACAGTGTATATGAACGTGAACATCCGAATGGAGATCTCAGTAAAGAATTTTCCGGTTGGTTTTCAAGTTACGTTTATGAGCCAAGAAATTGTGTTGTTGACGAAGGGTTGAAACATCTTGCGATGGAACCAAAAACAATGGTCAAGACATATCCAATATATTTCGTCAATGGATATAAATTTAACACCAAAGAATATGGTGCATAAAAATTAACGAATAATACTGGTGTATTTGTTAAAGGTAGTAACGATCCAGAAAATCACATAAATGATTTTTATGGCGTTCTAACACAAATTTTGCAACCGACATATTTCTCACGACCCGCGGAGGAGGTGTTTCTATTTAGATGCATTTGGTTTAGCAATATTTTAGGTTTTGGAATTAATGTGCACAAGACTTATAATCTTATCGAAATAAAGCATACATCGCACTATCACAAGTACGATCCTTTTGTACTAGCCAAACAAGCATTGCAAGTTTATTACGCTCCTTATCCGTCTTTGAAAAGATATAAAGCAGATTGGTCGGCGGTTTTTAAAATAAAGGCCAGATTTACATTCGATGGGAAGAATATTCCTGATGAATAAGCTTATCAGGCAGATGTTGAGGAAAATAACGAAATAATAATTACAGATGATCATACAGATTTTGGTCCTTTAATCAATGAATCAAATATTTTGGTAGAAGCGGCTTGACAGTGCAGAGGAAAATATTGTAGAAAACGAGACCGAATCTGAATCAGAAGACGATGACGAACGTTAAAAATCCGAATCTAATTTTTTTCAGTTGATGTAACTATGTTGAATTCTTGATGTATTATGAAATTGATGTAACTATGAAACCAAATTTGTATGTTTGCCATTGTGTACATGTTTTATGTCATTTTCATTTATCATTTATTTAGCAATTTTTATTAAAATTGCAATGTTATCTGCTTATCTTCGGAACATGAGACCCATTATGAACCAGGTATAAATCACTTCCATTTCTATTTCCATTTCAGTCATTAATTTAGCGATTTATACCATTGATATACTCATTTACGTATGAAATATATTTCATTATCATGTCATTATTCTCTTTTGAAATAATGTGTACATATATCATAGGTTTATCGTAATGTCATCTAGAGGTAGGAGCTCTTCCCGAACTTCAGGAGGCGATGGCAGTGGTCCATCGCAAGCATCACAACATCCTGTAGTTTCTTTAGTACCTAGAGCAGAGGGGTGAGAATTAAATTTTATTCAGAATCTTATTTTTTTGAATATACGTACGTACTTATCTGTATCATATTTAAAAACAGAGAGTTCGACCTACTTCCCTCGAAGGTTGTGTTGGATATTTCTAGAGCTTCTTACCGGAGTAGGATGAGTGCGTGTTGGCCGAAGTGGGATAACATCCCTCCCCACATAGTAGAGTGTATTTGGCAGGATGTCCTAGTAAGTATATTTTCTGTTTTCCATTTTTAGTTCGTTTTTGTCATTTTTTTTACTGTTTATCATTTATAGTTTAATATTCTTTTTATTTTTTATCATGAAATACAGGCTAAGATAGACATTCAGACAGACGGTATGCAGTTGGCACAAGAATATTGGATGAAGAAGATTCGTAAAAACTATAAGGACTCGATATCCGAAATCAAGAAATCAGGTAAGAAACCACGTTGGATGGGGGAGAGCTTATGGAAAGCATGGTTGGGATACTGGAAAACTGACATAGCGAAGGCAAGTGTACTAATTTTTTTTAAATTATTTGACTGGTATTAAATATAAAAAAATACACAATCGATAAATAATGTATTAAATTTTGAATGTACAGACAGAGTTGGAAATAAACTCTGCAAACAGATATTAAAATCCTGTCACTCATCGTGGAGGGTCGAAATCATTTCAGCGGTATCGGGGGGAGTTGGTAAATTTACTGAATGCAAATTGTAAATAGTTTGTGCTATTTAATTTTAAATGTACAATAATTGTATGTAAAAATCAATTTCAGGAAGCTGAGGCGCATGGTACCGTGGGCTATATAGACCTGTGTACTCGTACGCATGTTGTCGAGCATGTAAATCCGGACAAGACAGTTTCGTATACATGGCACGATGATAAATCCAACAAGAGCCATGTAAGCATATTTCATTTTATGCAGTATTAGTAATTGTTCTACTTGTTAAAATATATTAAAATAAGATATAATGATATTAATGTATTAATGTAGGAAAAGTTTATGGAGCAACGCCAGAAACTCCTTGCTAATACGGGTCGAGATCAGCTGACGGCGGATGAGGAGGATGCTATTTTTGAGTTAGTTATGGATCCATCGGAGCATGACAGACGTTACGGATTTGGAAATCAAGTGGTACGTAAATAATATAATGGCAATCAAGGAGTAGTTTCAAATTTATTGCTCTCATCCTTCCCTATAGTTTCTTTACTTATGCTAAAAATTTTCAAAGTTGTTGTATTTCAAAATATAAATCAACAATCTTGTCACTATAGTTATTTGGTGTTACCACAATCTAAGATGTTGTCAATATGAACATACACTTACATAAACATCATAAACTAAATTAAATAACATTATCACAGTGCTAATCATTCACATGCATGCACACACACTTACAAAGATCACACAGCTAAATTAAATATTTATTGCAGGCCAGCAGTCAGACATGGGGTATGTAGACTAGAGCTCAGATCGATCTAGCAGAGATCGAAGATTTGCGGGCTAGATGGGGTAGCTGGAGGAGCAGAACTGTCGGCAGACCATAGAGACCACACAGTTGCTAGACCAGCATATCGCCAAGTACATGCAGAAGTATGGAAATGTATTCTCTTTCTAAACCAACAAACTAATCTATCATTAACTTCCAAATCAAATTATTAAATTTTCCTCTTTTTATTTATTTCTCCCGTTTTAGCATAATTTACTGTAAATTTCTTACTTTTAGGCTTATGTCTTTCTCATAACTGTTAAGGCTAATATTACTCATATTTAATTGGACTTCTATCTTTCTTTTCCATATAAATAATAATTAAATATAAGCTTTCTTATAAAATTTATAATTTTCAAAATAACTAATTAACAAAACTAATTACTAAAAATATATGTTAAATTGGAATCTAATGATAATATATCATGAACGTAAAAGATATATAATTCAAATCCACTCACAAGACGTCCTTAGCTTTGCCCCATGGTCATAGCTCTGCTCTATGGCTTTCCTGGATCCCCTTTTAAGGTGTCTAATACTTTTATTAAGAAGATCTTCTCCCTGGAAATATTTTCTATTTAGGGTTCAGCCTTAGGCAATGAACCCAATAGGAAGAAAATATGATTGTGAGAAAATAGTTAGGCATAGGGTTCCATTTATGGTGTAAGTTGGGGTTCTCAGATCGTCGGATTTTGGATTGAAACTAGAGCTGCTACGTCACAAGATCGTTTGAAGCCATCAGATTCATCAACCTATGGCTCCAATTGAATATAAAATAAATCTATTTGGTTCGGCACATCCCTGGACGATTTAACGTTCAGGGGCAATTCTACCTGTGTTCTCTTTGGGTCAACCTGTGGCATTATGGAACGACCTATGGGTCGATCCATATATATATATATATATATATATATATATATATATATATATATATATATATATCCGTTTTCTTGTTCTTTTTGTAACTTCTTCATATTAAATTGGATTTCGACAAGTTATATATGAAAATTAATCAGAAAATCGCCACAAACACAATGTTATAAGTTTCAAGGCCATATTCTAACAATTCCAAAAATGTTTATTTTCACTGTTCATCGTTGTTTGATTATTTAACTATCTAAAAATGTGGGGTGTTACAGAAATCAATTATCCAACAACCAATTAATAACTTTTGGTTTGTACATAATAATTGCATAAATACATTAAATTACTATAAACAAGAATTGAATTGCGACAATTCCTTTTTATAATTTAACTTTGGGATTAATTGCAATTAATGTAATTGAAATCTTTGAAATAAAAGGAAAACGACCATTAATTGTAAATAATGGACGTAATAATATAAACATAAGTTTGCATTAAAATAAAAGAGAAAGTTGAGAAAATAAAAAGGAAACATATGTTTTAATTATAAAGGGAATTTGATGTAATAAAAAGGAATAATTTTAGTCAAATTAAAAGAATGTTTTGGAAAATAAAATAAAACGAATTTTTTCATTTTGTAATTAAGTATAATTGCGTGAAGAGAAAAAAATCTGAATTTGGAACAACATTTTACGGTCATTAAATAGCAGTCGGAGATGGTACGAAAGTTGTTTTAACGCTAACCTTAAATTTTAAGATAAATTAAATATTTGAGTTCCTGATTGTGCAGTAAGAAAGATGTTTTTAAATTTGTGTTTAGAGTTTCGAGCTAACTTTATTTGTGCATAGTGGTGGTCTCCACGACATTAATTGGTATGTTCAAATTTTATTTGTTATGTGTTAATAAAAATTTAAATGGGTGCAAGTTGAGTATTTTAAAGGCTAATGAATTAATTAAGTGGAGAATACATTTTAGAATTACATCGCAAAAGTTTGGTAGCAGTGTATGGTTGGTCTTCTTTATTTACTTTATGCTGTTATAGTTCTATATTATCTTAATTAATTACACAAATTCTTTGTACATAATTTATTTTCATTTATTGTGTGTTAATTAAATCTATAATGGATGTCAATTTTAGTATGTTTGGGGTTAACAAAACTAATTTAGTGAACAAATATTTTTGAAATTTGAATTCCAAAAGTTTATTTATAATATGAAGTTGGTCCGTTCATTTCCTTTCTAATTAATAATTGTTACACATTTTTATTGTTTCCTCATTTGTTTCATTACTCCTTTCTATTTACATCGCTTGAAGTTTTTTAATTCGTTTGTATACGTGGGTTATTTTTCATGCATTTAATTCTTTCCTTCACCTCTTTTTTATACCTACCACTTTTAGAAGGGCTGTTTATATTTACTTTATTTCAATATATCTAGTTTGTTCATATTTAGTTTACTACCTTAACGTTTATTCTTTAACTTCATTTCCTGAAGCTTTCAAAACAAAACGTGACATTCATTTTTGTCCCTCCATCTTCATTTCCTTATTATTAAACGACCTGTCACGTTATTTCTTCTTTTGCGTTTATTTCTTCTAACACCTCATATTCATTTAGTTCATATTATTATTTACTAAATCTATATTCTCATCGGCAAATTGTTCATGTTTTCTTTAAACTTGTCCCTTTATTTTTCTTGTCACGCCTCATTTCTTATATTTATATCTCCATTTCAAACCTTTATTTCCTCAAATCATTTTAATGTGAGCATATTCGAAAGCTCTCTTTTTCGCAATTCAAAAGCTTTCTTTTAAGAACGTGATTTTTTTTTCATTTTTCCTATACGTCATGCCCTCACCTTAGTTAGTTCTTCCATTTTTGCCTGAAGCCTAATCTTGAGAAAAACATAAGTATTAAACTGTGACGACCGCCCATGACTCCCGCACTAAACAAGGGAATGGTGCGCTGAAAGGTGTGCCAGACAGCCATGGACGATAATCAGGGATAAAGTAAAACAGAATAGTCTATCATATTACTCACAGCGCATGGATAAAATACAATAGAAAGTATACATAGTGAAGCTCCATAGAACAGAATCTCATCATATAAACTCATAATAGCTTGGTACAACAATCTGAAAAGTCAATACAGCAAGCCTCACTACATATCACTCAGAGAATCATACAACAGCGGAACATCCAGTACATATAGTAACAAAACAATATGCAAAAGCCTCCAGCTCGTCCTCGTTATCAACAACGTTGGTCACTAAGAACAGCATCTGTCACCTGCTACCTAGTCTGCCCATCCCAACACGGATGAACAGCCCAAGGCAATAAAAGTTGAACATAAAACCTTGAGTCAGACAAAAGTCCTAGTGAGCAGTAAATCAACTATCAAACATACCAAAAGAGCATAAAGGGTAAAAAGGAATAGGAACCCAACCATCCCACTCCACATCTTTCTACAGTGATAGCCCCAGACCCATTAAGTAGAAACAACCATAACAAAGCAGACAATTAAAATAAAGCAATCATCACTCGAGTCAAGGTCGATGTTTTCCAAGTACAAACCCCCAAGGCCTAAACCAAGATCAGATAAGCACCCACAAAACATCGCTCTTGAGACCGAATGACGATACAACCAAAGCATCCAAGCATCCATGACTCTGGCTATCACTGTTATCATTGCCTCGATATCACCGTTAATTGAATGACCGGCACATTCTTTCAGCCGTAAGTCAAGGACTAATGGTAACCCCGGTTCTAGACATAACTCCGCACGTCGTCGCAGCCCGTGCCTAGGACTATCGAATCTGCCCAGAGTACTCGACCACCTACCTGTAGTCTTTTGGGTGTCCCGACCACCTACCTGTAGTCGTTTGGGCGCCCCATGTACTCTTGCTTTGAGTTTGCTAGAACCTTCAATAACGATGAAATCCAAGCCTTCTAGTCATCCTCCTCGACGACTATTCTCAAACTTGCCCAAGCTACCTCTCGAGCCAACCATTATCAACGAACTCGAACCATATTACCGAGTTATCAACATGCTTGGGATAATCCCGTCTGGATTAAACCAAGGCTATCTCACATCATGCTTTGCTTCTTCGTATCATAGCAAAGTCCCATCTCAATATCATGCTTCGCTTCATCACATCATAGCAAAGTCCCATCTCAACATCATCATCAAATCTATCCATATGAGCTTTCTCATCCACTTCATATTCCACAAGCAGCTTTCCTTATTCAAGAGCCTTTCCACTTAGCTTTTGAATCATCTTCGACCAACTTGTCCAAATCAAATCATCAATCAGCTAACTCATATCAATCAATCAAATCAATCATTAATCCAAGTAATCAATCATTCAAACAAGATCTAAATAAACAGTTATAACAATAATGGCAATTTAGTAAATAAAGAGTCCAAATCTAACAAACACTCTAACAAGCATGAATCATGAGCAATTATCTCTACAACTTGGTGAATGCACTTGCATGTAGTAAAATAGATATTAAAACTTTATGAATGATGGATCTACATGCAGACTTAAGGAAAATGCATAAAACCACTATCTTTAACACACAAACAAGCCACCGATCCAATATACTCCTTTGGGTCCGTGTGAGAGATAACCACCACTCACCGAATCACCTAAACACTTCAAAAGCTACAAACTCCAGATCTGGACAGCAAAGGATCTAGCTTGATCCGACAAGATTCCGCTTCAAATGGTGAAATCTCTCTTCGAAGAATGTAGATCTTCAACTTTGGCTCTTAGATCTTTGATCTTGATCTTCGATCTTGGATGGATGGAAGCACTAGATTAGAGTGGAGAAAAGAAGTGAAGAAGTGTCGTACACGAGCTCTCAAAATGGCAGCACTTCGTCGCTTCGAAATCCCGATCCTAAAAAGTGAACCAAACCCCTCTATTTATAGGCAGATTTTTAAGTCGTCAGCCCCCCCTTAAGTCGTCTCCGACCTAATGACTTACGACCTAACACTCAGGCCTTCAACGCGACCTAAAACACATGCCGACCTAACTACCTAATATACCTAACGATCTAACCCTATGGCGACCTAACACCTAGCCGACCTAACGACTTACCCATACTGCCGACCCAACGATGTATCCGGCCTAACACTATACACATGGTCTCAACGACTTATGACCTATACCATGACCCGTCCACGACCTAAATGTACTCACCCTATCACCATAAGTCTCTTACGACTTAAGCCTGCAGGTCGGTCTACTTTTAGATCGGTCAATATCTTAAGTCGGCAACTACCACTAACTCGCTTATCCCGTTAGGCCGCTAACTACCCTTAGTCGGTTACTCTCTTAACTCGCTCCACCGACCCAAACCACAACACGACCTAAGCTCCTACACGAGCTAACTCTGGTTGGCTCAAACAATGCAAACGACCTAATGGCAATTATTTTACGATTTGTCGACACGAAAAATACGGGTCGTTACATTCTCTCCCCCTTAGGAATTTCGCCCCCGAAACTCCAAACAAACAAGAACAATCAAAACTATTATGCATGCCTACCATCCATAGCAATCAACAAACCATGCATCCAATTACTAGCCTAGCATGCAGAATTCTAAAACTAGAACAAGTTACAAATTCATGAGATGTCACGACACCTTAGGGCCATACCTTGAAGAGTTCAGGATGAGCTGCCTTCATCCTCTCTTCCTCCTTCCATGTACAGTCGTTAACATCATCACTCCATTGTATCTTGAGCAACTTGACTACCTTCCTCCTAAGCTGTTTCGTGTCAGTCTCTACAACACGAAGCGGCTTACGAGGTCTCTTAACTACTGGATCAACCTCCAAACCTTCATAGCTATTAGCAGAAATCACTGTATTCGATTCGTGCACATACTTCCGTAGATACGATATATGAAAAACATTGTGCACACTCGACATCTTTTCCGGTAACTCAAATTTATAGGCGAGCTTTCCAATTCGCTCGATGATCGGGAATGGTCCAACAAATCTCGGAGTCAATTTTCCTTTCTTCCCGAATCGAATAACATTCTTTAGTGGAGAAATCCTCACAAAAACCGTATCTCCTACGTCGAATTCCAAATCCTTACGACGCTTATCGGCATAACTTTTCTGACGGTCTTGGCTGCCTTCATTCGTCGCCGAATGATCTCTATGCAATCCGTAGTTTGTCGAATCATTTCTGGCCCAAGTATCAACTTTTCTCCTGTTTCCAACCAACATGTCGGAGAGTTACACGGTCTTCCATACAATGCCTCATATGGTGCCATACCAATGCTTGACTGGTAACTGTTATTATATGAAAATTCCACCAAATGAAGGTGATCTTCCCATGATCCTCCGAAGTCCAAAACACATGCTCTGAGGAGATCTTCCAAAACTCGGTTGACTCTCTCGGTCTGACCATCTGTTTGGGGATGATAAGCTGTACCCAAACACAACTCGGTTCCCAAAACTTCCTGGAAGCTCTTCCAAAATCCACTAGTGAACAATGGGTCTCGATCGCTCACTATACTCTTCGGAATACCATGGAATCGAACTATCCACTTAACATACAACTCAGCCAACTTCGATGCAGTCCTGGTTGATCGAACAGGAATGAATCTTGCACTCTTAGTCAATCGATCTACGATGACCCAAATCCCTTCATTCCCTGCTCTGGTTCTAGGTAGTCCATCGATAAAATCCATCGATATTTGCTCCCACTTCCATGTAGGAACTTCTAACGGCTGAAGCAATCCACTTGGCTTCTTCTTTTCGGATTTTATCAATTGGCAGTTCATACATTTGGAAATAAAGTTTCCAACATCCTTCTTCATACCTTCCCAGTAATAGGTTCTCTTCATATCCTGATACATCTTATTTCCACCTGGATGAATTGTCAACTTCGAGTGATGACTTTCCTTCAAAACTTCATTCCCCAATTCATCTATATCGGGAACAACCAGTCGTCCTTGTTTCCGAAGCCAACCCTCCCGATCGACCTCGAATCCTTTATCCTTCTCTGGATCCAATCCAGATTCCAAATCACGGATAATCTTGACAAGCTTATCGTCTCGCTTTTGGCTCTTGCCAATTCTTTCCACAAGAGAAGGTCTTATCGATAAGTTTGCCAACATTTCAGGTTCCAATTCACATCTAGGCCTGAAGTCCAATCCATCCAAAAACTCAAGACTCTTCCATTCTAAAAACATGGCTCCCAATCCTGCATGTCTTCGAATTAACGCATCTGCCACTGCGTTACCCTTTCCCGGAGTATAGGCTATACCAAAATCATACGATGCTAAAAACTCTAGCCATCGTTGCTGCCGAAGATTCAAATCCTTTTGGGAGAAAAGATACTTCAATGACTTATGATCTATAAACAACTCAAATCGGACTCCCAATAGGTAATGTCTCCACATCTTCAGAGCAAATATAATCGCCGCTAACTCCAAATCATGAGTCGGATAATTCCTTTCATGCGGCTTCAGTTGTCGATTTGCATACGCAACAACTTTATCCTTTTGCATCAGCACTGCTCCAAGTCCAGTACCACATGCATCGGTGTAAACCACCATCTCATCATTCCCACTTGGAATAGTCAAAACAGGAGCACTTGTCAATCGCTCTTTTAGGATTCCGAAAGCTTGCTCACACTTAGCATCCCATCTGAACACTTGGTTCTTTTTCATCAATCCTGTTAATGGTGCAGCTATCTTGGAAAAGTCTTTGATAAACCGACGATAGTATCATGCTAATCCAATAAAGCTTCTCACATCAGATGCATTCTTAGGTCTAACCCAATCCTGGATTGCTGCCACCATGGCGGGATCAACCGCTATTCCATTTCCAGAGATAATATGACCTAAGAACCTCACTTCACTCTTCCAGAAGTGACACTTTGAAAACTTAGCCTTCAGCTGATGTTTCTGCAAAGTTTCCAAAACAATACGCAAGTGCGTCTTGTGCTCTTCTTCGGTTCTGGAATAAATCAGAATATCATCCACGAACACAAGCAAAATTTGTTCAACTGATCCCTGAATACTCTATTCATAAGATCCACAAAATACGCTGGTGCATTGGTCAATCCAAATGGCATTACCAGCCACTCATAGAAACCGGACGGTGTCCTAAAAGCAGTCTTCGGCACACTATCCCTAGCCACTCTTAACTAGTGAAATCCCGTTGCCAAATCCATCTGAGAAAACACCTTAGCTTCGTGAAGCTGATCAAACAAGTCATCTATTCTCGGCAATGGATACTTATTCTTCTTAGTCACTTTATTCAGCTCACGATAATTCACACACAACCTCAACGATCCATCTGCTTTGGTTGCAAACACAAATGGTGCACCCCATTCGGACACACTACGCCGAATGAATCCTTTCTGTAAAAGGTCATCAACTTGCACCTTCAACTCTTGCTGTTCCCTAGGCGCCATCCGCCTAAGAGGCATCACAACAGGTCTGGCTCCCTCAACTAGATCGATGCGAAACTCGATCTCTCTATGCGGCGGTAACCCTTTGACCTCGTCAAAGACATCCTCAAATCCATTCACAATAGGCACCAATGACAGTCCATCCCGTGGAACAACTAGCGAATACATGAAGCTCATGAAGACACCTTCCTCATGCTTACATCGTATCACAACCTTTCGCCCCTCCACATTCTCGACTGTCACCTCCAGCCTCTTACAATCAACCCTTGCCGCATACTTCCTAAGCCATTCCATGCCCAAAATAATTCCGAACCCCGCAAAGTTCAGAATAAAACAATCGCAAACAAAAGAGCAATCATGACTCGATACAACTAGACCACGGCATACCATACACAAACAAGACGAACCCCCAACTGGATTAGTCACCACTAATGGTCTATCCACAATATCCGGTTCCAAACCCAACCGGCCTACAAGTTCACTACAAACAAAGGAGTGCGACGCCCCAGTATCAAATAACGCTCTAACTGGAACACCACAAATGGAAAGAGTACCTTGAACCACCACACTCTTTCCTTTCTCTTCGGCAGTAGGAGCTCTCAAAGACGATGGCACAGCCCCCAAAGCATAAGCTTGCACAATCTGCTTGTCCTTCCTCGGTTCTGGACAATTCTTCTTGATATGCCCCGGCTTATCACAGTTGTAGCGCTTCCCTGGAACCTTAGAATTCTTGTAATCTTTGGAGAGATGGCCCTTGTGCTGACAATTGTAGCAGGTCATTTCACCCTTCAGCTTCTTTTTCCGACCATCCTTACCATGTTGCTGTTTCCTCTTCTTGTTTCCACCTTGCTGTGGTTTAGACTCTTCCTTTGTTACAGCAACAACAGATTCTCCTTTAGGAAACAAACTCTCGTGCCTAAGAGCTTTCTCCACAAGCTTCTCAAATGGATCGTCCAGATGATCCACTAACTGCCTCCCAAGATAAGTGTATAAGCCTGTCACAAACTTCTCATTCTTCTGATATGGAGATTCAATATACGACCGAGCATACTTGGACAAGGCTTCAAACTCAGAAACATACACAAGGACTGGTCTCCGACCTTGCTTGAGCTCTACAAACTTCTTGAACAAAACAGACTTCTGAGCTGTAGAAATGAACTTAGCTTCAAATCTGACTTGGAATTGCTCCTAAGTAATCTCTTCCTCTGGAGTATCAATGGTGATAGAATTCCACCAATTAGAAGCTCTTCCTTGAAGCTTTCTTGATGCAAGCTTTCTCTTAGTTGCATCCTCAATTCCCAAATCACCAAAAATCCTTCTACAAGCATCAATCCATCTCTGAACTTCAATGGTTGATTCAGTCCCCAAGAAAACCTTTCCTCCAAGAGCAGTATAGTCCTTACACAACTTAGCAAAATCCACTGGTCTTGGGGCTTGAACTTGAACTCCAACATCTACCGATGGCCTCGAAGCTGGCATCCTTCTCATGATCGAAGTCATCACAGCCTCGAACATAGAAGCATAATCAGCAGCCCCCTCAACAGCACGGCCTCCCCTAGCAGCTGGTCTCCCTCTTCGACTCATTCCTAATATCTCAAAGAAATGATTAATATATCCTGAGAAACAACTACATAAGGAGTTCAAATCCTTCTAAGCTACTATATTATATATAGTAATCATCCATAAAAATACAATTACGTCTCTCATACGTAGTTACGTCAGCGAGCGTTGGCTAAAATCGATTAACCTCGCTCTGATACCAAATGTGACGACCGCCCATGACTCCCGCACTAAACAAAGGAATGGTGCGCTGAAAGGTAAGCCAGACAGCCATGGACGATAGTCAGGGATAAAGTAAAACAGAATAGTCTATCATATTACTCACAGCGCATGGATAAAATACAATAGAAAGTATACATAGTGAAGCTCCATAGAATAGAATCTCATCATATAAACTCATAATAGTTTGGTACAAAAATCTGAAAAGTCAATACAGCAAGCCTCACTACATATCACTCAGAGAATCATACAACAGCGGAACATCCAGTACATATAGTAACAAAACAATATGCAAAAGCCTCCAGCTCGTCCTCGTTATCAACAACGTTGGTCACTAAGAACAGCACCTGTCACCTGCTACCTAGTCTGCCCATCCCAACACGGATGAACAGCCCAAGGCAATAAAAGTTGAACATAAAACCTTGAGTCAGACAAAAGTCCTAGTGAGCAGTAAATCAACTATCAAACATACCAAAAGAGCATAAAGGGTTAAAAGGAATAGGAACCCAGCCATCCCACTCCACCTCTTTCTACAGTGATAGCCCCCAGACCCATTAAGCAGAAACAACCATAACGAAGCAGACAATTAAAATAAAGCAATCATCACTCGAGTCAAGGTCGATGTTTTCCAAGTACAAACCCCCAAGGCCTAAACCAAGATCAGATAAGAACCCACAAAACATCGCTCTTGAGACCGAATGACGATACAACCAAAGCATCCAAGCATCCATGACTCTGCCTATCACTGTTATCATTGCCTCGATATCACCGTTAATTGAATGACCGGCACATTCTTTCAGCCGTAAGTCAAGGACTAATGGTAACCCCGGTTCTAGACATAACTCCGCACGTCGTCGCAGCCCGTGCCTAGGACTATCGAATCTGCACAGAGTACTCGACCACCTACCTGTAGTCTTTTGGGTGTCCCGACCACCTACCTGTAGTCGTTTGGGCGCCCCATGTACTCTTGCTTTGAGTTTGCTAGAACCTTCAATAACGATGAAATCCAAGCCTTCTAGTCATCCTCCTCGACGACTATTCTCAAACTTGCCCAAGCTACCTCTCGAGCCAACCATTATCAACCAACTCGAACCATATCACCGAGTTATCAACATGCTTGGGATGATCCCGTCTGGATTAAACCAAGGCTATCTCACATCATGCTTTGCTTCTTCGTATCATAGCAAAGTCCCATCTCAATATCATGCTTCGCTTCATCACATCATAGCAAAGTCCCATCTCAACATCATCATCAAATCTATCCATATGAGCTTTCTCATCCGCTTCATATGCCACAAGCAGCTTTCCTTATTCAAGAGCCTTTCCACTTAGCTTTTGAATCATCTTCGACCAACTTGTCCAAATCAAATCATCAATCAGCTAACTCATATCAATCAATCAAATCAATCATTAATCCAAGTAATCAATCATTCAAACAAGATCTAAATAAACAGTTATAACAATAATGGCAATTTAGTAAATAAAGAGTCCAAATCTAACAAGCACTCTAACAAACATGAATCATGAGCAATTATCTCTACAACTTGGTGAATGCACTTACATGTAGTAAAATAGATATTAAAACTTTATGAATGATGGATCTACATGCAGACTTAAGGAAAATACATAAAACCACTATCTTTAACACACAAACAAGCCACCGATCCAATATACTCCTTTGGGTCCGTGTGAGAGATAACCACCACTCACCGAATCACCTAAACACTTCAAAAGCTACAAACTCCAGATCTGGACAGCAAAGGATCTAGCTTGATCCGACAAGATTCCGCTTCAAATGGTGAAATCTCTCTTCGAAGAATGTAGATCTTCAACTTTGGCTCTTAGATCTTTGATCTTGATCTTCGATCTTGGATGGATGGAAGCACTAGATTAGAGTGGAGAAAAGAAGTGAAGAAGTGTCGTACACGAGCTCTCAAAATGGCAGCACTTCGTCACTTCGAAATCCTGATCCTAAAAAGTGAACCAAACCCCTCTATTTATAGGCAGATTTTTAAGTCGTCCGCCCCCCCTTAAGTCGTCGCCGACCTAACGACTTACGACCTAACACTCAGGCCTTCAACGCGACCTAAAACACATGCCGACCTAACTACCTAATATACCTAACGATCTAACCCTATGGCCGACCTAACACCTAGCCGACCTAACGACTTACCCATACTGCCGACCCAACGATGTATCCAGCCTAACACTATACACATGGTCTCAACGACCTATGACCTATACCATAACCCGTCCACGACCTAACTGTACTCACCCTATCACCATAAGTCGCTTACGACTTAAGCCTGCAGGTCGTTAACTCCTATAGGTCGGTCTACTTTTAGATCGGTCAATATCTTAAGTCGGCAACTACCACTAACTCGCTTATCCCGTTAGGCCGCTAACTACCCTTAGTCGGTTACTCTCTTAACTCGCTCTACCGACCCAAACCACAACACGACCTAAGCTCCTACACGAGCTAACTCTGGTTGACTCAAACAATGCAAACGACCTAATGGCAATTATTTTACGATTTGTCGACACGAAAAATACGGGTCGTTACATAAACTTTGTTTATTTTTTATTAAACGTGTACCGAATATTATTTTAATAATATTTTTTATAATATGAATATTTTTTGTATATAAACTTTGATTCTCGCACGATTTTTTCTGTTGGATTCAAATTTAAATTTTGGACATCATGAAACTAATTTGCTTGAATTTGAAGACTATTGAGATTCTACGCTTCTATTTGGACTTCTGTGGGCTAAAATCAAAGGTGAGTGATTAAACTCACTCACGCAATACTAATTTATGTTAGTTAAATTGAAATCATGAAGTTATAAAATTTTATTGTTTATTATTCCATAATTTAAATTTACATTTAAATTGAAGTTGATATTGGGTTAAATTGATGTTTAAATTAATATAGAGATTAATTGCTAGTTAAACACCGACAAATGATAATTAGTAACTATTATGATATGCTGGCTAATTTGGATGTTGACTGTTATTGAATGCCTATTGATTGATGATTGGACGCATGGTTGTTTATCAATTTTGACATATCCCTATTATTACCCTTTTATTATTTGACGTCTTATAAATTGTCATTTGTAAATATGTTGAAATGATACATAACTATGTTATTTAATTATGGGTTGAAATGATATATATCCATTCATGTAATTAAAAATTGAAATAACTGATCACTTGGTTATAGGGTAGAAAATTATATACGGACACCGGATTTGGTTAAATTAAATGTTTTCACAATCTTGAATTTTAAATTGGTTCAAATGATATTGTTTCAAAGAAAATAAAACGTTCACTTATACGAATTACATTATTTTCTAATTCGAGAATTGAAATCTTGAAATTGAAACTGTTTAAATAAAATTCTTTAAGGATTTAGTTTGAAATCTTAAAATTGAAATGAAGATATGATTTGAAGTTAATTGAAAGTGAATTATTCTAAAGGTTTAAATTTTAATTTAAACTTTGAATTTACTTTAGTTAAAATGGTTTAAATTGGTATTTTCAAGTTTGGACGTGAAATGGATTTAAACTAAATTGTTTCAAAATGTGAATGTGAATTGAAACTTTCAGCTTTTGGATAGAACTGGTTAAATTGAATTTGAAGTAATGGTTGAAATCGCTTGAATTGAGGTTGATGTAAATCAAAATTTAAATATAAAGTTGACAAGAATTGGAAATCGAAAATTGATTTCGTTGTGATTAGGAATATGAGTTCAAATTGTTGTGAAAGTGTAACGACCAACGATTTTTCGTGCCAGAAAAACCGGACCATTTAAATGAAAAGAAGGAGGTAGAAGAAGAGAAAACAAAATCAACATCAGAATCTAACCATCGCAGCAGAATAAAATATAATAGATAGTAAATAATCTTTACTCAAAATCAAATATATCTGTTTACATACATTACATCATCAGAATACATCAGTCACAACTCAACATCAATATCATACAATGGGTACACAACAACTCAACACAACGGAAAACGTATATAAATATACAAGTACGAGAGTACGTTTCGTCATCCAGCTCGTCTCCTGAGCTCCACAGCATCATATCCCGTATCCTATAATACTCAGTCTGACCCGAGCATTACAGTCAAATAACACCCGAGTCAGTCCGGATTACCAGCGTGAGAAAATCACACTCAATTTATTATTAAAGTTTCAGAAATCCTTTGAAAACAAAAGCATCTCGTAAGACCACGCCACAAATAAACATGTCGGGTTTTTACCTTACGATAGCTAAAACAATTTTATAGAAATCCTCTGATATTATAATAGGGTCTATACACAAGTACTTATAAAATAGCCGAAATTGTTACATTATTAAATTCCAGCTACTAGCCACAAAAGTGGGTAATACAAACAAAACTCGTACAAGGCTCGTAGGGAGAATGGATTTCCAACTAATGACTAGGCACTGGGGTACCACCTGTCACAGTACGGGGCCTAGATCACCGTACCGAGGATTACTCCCTTCATCCCCTGCAACACAAGGCCGGAACCATCCCTTACTGGACAGTCCCGAGTGAGATCACCCCGCGGTTGGGATCAGCAACCGCACCACTAAGCCGAAAAAGAAATAAGGGACATCTAGACTGGAATGACCTCACCCTGCTTGGGTGCTACCCACCTAACCTTGCTGCATATCCCCTGATTTTCAGTCATTCCCATTTGATGAGGCTTGAGGCTAAGCGTTACCTTTAGAACGTTTCACTTAGAATGCCCATCGCCCACCTGACGATGTTTCGCAAGCATTCGTCCATACAAGTCCGTCCCGGGTTCGAACGGAACCGAAGGCACTATTCCTACTACATCCATTTTGGAAATATCCTCAGGATTAGTAGCGACTAGCCCTTGCACTTCGCTGCTCCATCTTCGACTCCGAACACGTTTTTCGCACGAAACGTACAAACCGGATCGAAGTGGTTTTCGAGAAATAAATCTCGATCCCGGTCTCTTCGAAACGTCAACGCATTTGGCCAATATTGATAGTCGGTTATTTAACTATCAATTAACATTCACAAACATCCATCAACCAATAAATAATTTCCCAAATTATTTATTAATCCCAAAATATCTTCCCGAGATATATATTTCCAATTTTCAACCCCTTTTGAAAACAGTTTCAAAACCCGTTTTCCCTTCCCAGGGTACATTCCCAATTATTATTTCCATTGGAACGCCAAGTACAAACACTTAAGTTTAAAATAATTTAAAAACCTTTTTTTTTATAAAATATACTTATAACTTTTAAAATTATAACTTAAATATTTTATTAAAATAAATATTCTAACAAAATATTTTGTATAAGACAATTTATAAAATATAAACTAAATTTCCTCTTTTAAACTCAATACCAAGTTACTTTATATAGTTATTTCAATAATAGATTTAGAAAAATATACTTGCTTTAAAAAAAAAATTAGATTTAGAAATAATAAACTTTCCAAAACCTGCTTTTTAAAACGATCTTAAAAACTTTAAATATTTTTGAAAACCATACTTGGCTATCCAGGGAAATCCTCTTCTGTTTCCCATTTCTTAAAAATAAATCACTATTTATTGTTAAACAAATACCCATTCCTTTAATAAATTCTTACCTTGAATTTATAAAATATCCACCGACATTTTATTTCACTTTATAACCCAGTCATAAAGTCCCAAAATCTCTCTTCACTTTAAATTTAAATTTCAACACCTAAATCAATTTTACAATTGATTTCCATTTACTTTACCATGAAATAAATTCTCTTACTTCATCTATTTCAAAATTTATTAACTTTAGATTTAATTTCCAATTTATGTTTTAAAATCTTTAAACTAAAAAATACCAAATTCAGATTCCTCAATTTCCTTTCTTTATCTTTAAATTTAATCCTTACATTTAAAATAATGACTTTTATTCACTTAAGTTCCAGAATTTATTATTCCTTTGTTAATTCAATTTCCTCATATTCCATATTTTGTTAGATTTTAAAAATCACTCTATTTTATTTTATTTTCACTTCATTATTCAATTTATTCCAATTTACTAGAATTATTTACTTAAAATTTTACTCTTTTATTACCTTTCAAAAATCCAATTCCATAGATTTTGGTAACTCTTTATACTACGTTATTCCATCCAACCATACTATCCAATATTCCAGTTATCCATAAAACAATCACAAGATATCAAATATTCATCACACAGAATATTAAATAATCTAATAAATTTGAGGAATCCAGTTGGATCCCTCCAACCTGTTTCCCTGCATCCACAAATGTTAGCACAACATTATTTACTAATTTCAGAATATATCATTCGATAGCACATCAATCAATCAATTTCAACCATTCAAACAATTATTTAAATTTAATCATTTAAATTTAAATTTAAACTGAGTGAGATTAACTCACCTTCGGTTCCTGTTTTGCAACCCACTTCCATTCCGACTTGTTTTCTTACAAATATGGACCTTGAATAAATATTAGATGATTTTATTAATATTCCGAAATAATCAAATACTCAATTTCCATTATAATTTTTTTATTTAATTATTGTTTTTAAATTTTAAACTAATGGATTTGGTTTAAACAAAGTTCTTTCGATAAATTTATTTTAAAAACCATAGCATCTTAAAAACAATAAACTCCATTCAAAAGTCCTTTTTATCTCACTGTCAATTCCAGGTTCTTATATTTTCCAAAATCATATATATACACACATTTTACTATAAATAACCAAGATAGTAAATTTCCTTACTGCAAAACTTTCTTTTTCCCCCTTTTTCATGTTTATCCAAGTATATTAAAACAGGTATGGGAATTCATGCATATATGTATTCATATCAATATTATTTTCAACAGTATTTCAAAGTGTAAATATCTGTATATATTTTTTTCTCGGCATATATATATATATATACACATACATGCTTATATCATCATTTTCTAAAACAGATGTGACTTCTAAAAAAATGAAGTTATTCATAAACCATACTGTAAACAATTTTTCTTACCCAGTAAATTAAAATTTTTTTTTTCAATGTAACATCCATATACAGAAATAAAATAAAATTAAAAAAAAAAGGGTTTACCTTACTGTGAAAACCACTGGCAACCTTGCCTCTACCCTCGCGTCATCCACGCTCACGAGGATCACCCAAACCCTAGTCTCGGTCCCTACCCTAGCGAGCAACCACCACATGAGCCTCCACCCATCGCCCTTTGCTGTCACGTCCTCGGCCAAGCTCGCATGCTTCAATTCGCACTCCCTCACCGAACTGCGACCCTTCAACTCGAACGACGCCCCAAAATCGCCGCTGCATTGAGACTCGACCAGCCAACACCGCGACTTCGGTCGCCACTGAATTCAACGTGAGTCCACCATCTACTTGCTCGCACGCGATGTCATCGCGATCTGGATTCGTGACCCAACGAAATCGCGAACCTAGGCTTCGACTGAAACGCGGCTTCGAGCTTCAGTTTATATTTTATTTTTTTTTAAGATCTGGGTTCGTTTTGAGATTCCGATTTGGGCAAGGAAAGGAAAGAAGCACGCGACCTAATCAATTTCGCGTCAGAAGATTGTTGAGGAGGAAGGGATTGATTCTGCCATTTTTCTTTTTTAGAAGGATTAGGTTTTGTTCAGAAAGTGAATTCCTTTGTTTCCACGGCAAATTCTGAGTACTGGAGAAGAAAAAGAAAACGAGGGTACGAAGGAGACACAACGGAGGCAGGACGTACGTATTGTCGGCTAAGAGAAGATAATTGTATTTAATTTAAATCCGAATTCAAAATGTCTCGATAAAATTTCCAACGCGTTTTTATAACGTACGCTCACACAATCACTCCAATTACTACGAAATTTGAAACCCAATAATAATTCGATATTACGGATCCAATGGAGCTGGTTTCGTCAAATTCCGAGACTGTGCCTCGGAAGGCTATTTTTAAATTCAATTTAAACGATAAAATTTTAAAACTAAACAAATCAGTGTTAAATTCAATTTTATAACTTCTATTATCTTTATTATTACCGATATAAATTTTATAAGCCCTCAAATTATTTTTAACAGGCTTAAAATTTCAGATTTAACATTTTACCCAATTTTCGATAATTAAATTCAACAATTAATTATCCAATAAATATTGATATTTGAAATTAAAGTTAATAATTAACTTTCGAATATTTAAAATTAATTAAATATTCCCATTTCAAATGTCTAAAAATTTCGGGTCGTCACAGAAAGAAAGAAACAGTTTTAATATAAACTATTTCCTACCTTTAAACTATTTTAATTATCCAAATTATTTTTCAATATTAAAACTACTTCCAATCTTTAAACTATTTTAATTATTTCAAACTATTTTTTCAATATTAAACTATTTTAATTATCCAAATTACTTTCAATATTCAAACTTTTTTAATTATTCAAAACCACTTTCAATATTCAAACTGTTTTAAAGAGGGAACTATTTAGATTTAAATTATTGATTTTAATGCAAACGTTTTGAATGTATGACTATTTTGAATTCGAAATTATTTCCGAAGTAAATATGATATTGTGATATGAAATATGACTTGTTCTTGAAATTTAAAAGAACCAACCAGTGTGAAAAATGACATTTGGTTGATAAAGAGACAGAGGCCTAATATTGGCATACTCTATGTTAATATCGGAACCACTTTGACAACTGTATATCCGGTGGATGTTATTCGAAATGTAGAGGTTGAGTTGGTGGAATTTGCTAGATTAAAGAAAGAGAACGATGATGGATAGACCTCGACAATTATATCAATTTGAAATGATTAAAACAAGAACCATACCTAAACAATGAGGCTAGATACCTCTAGCGACATCTGTTCTTCATATTACTATATTGATTTTGACTCAATTGGTGCACCTTGATTTGATTAGGGGATGGATGTTCGTGGTGAGCCATTGGGGGTAATCATAGTCAGGAAACACAAAATGGCAGTATCCTACCTTGGACATCACCTCACATGCCTTGTCATACTCTTCATCCTTATTCATGACCACTACAATTTTGTTTTAGTATGGTACATATAGGAGACTTACTGGTTACTGACGTTATCGGTTGTGTTACAAGACCTGCATAGACTACCTGCTTAAAAATGAATTAAGGAGGTTTAAAGTAAAGCCTTAACACTATTTTAATACTGTATTTTACTAATAGACATTACATATATAGCGTATCTTACTACATATAGATAGTTTAATGGGTCCTTAGGAGATGGAAAATCTCGTAACATCTCTTAAGTTATTGCATTCACGTTGTTCACTTGACAGGAGATGGAAAATGCCGTATATATCTCTGAAGCTATTACACTCTCGTTTACTTGTTATTGATTTGACTTACATAAGAACCTTTAGTTCTGACTTAGGTGTTTTGTCTTTTCATAACGCTTGGGTCAGCATGAGCATTTCAGTGACTGAAGACATTATTTCTAGAGGACAAAGACAGAGTTTGATATATTTTATTATTAGTATTATTCCACTGCATCATTTTGGTATGTTTGTTGATTGTACTCTAATTATGTTGTAAAAGTTGTGTAATCAAATGTATATTGTAAAACAACTTCATGAACTGTTTATTTGATTATTATACTTTGTCATTCCGTTGTGAGATTCTGTGTTTTGTTTTCCTTCTTTTCTCTTATTTTCTTATTACACCCCATTTATAATCTGCCTTTTGGATGGTTTGATTTAGACATGTGTGGTTTATTATTGAATTAAATTGTACAAAAAGGTGAGTCGTCACAGTTGGTATCAGAGCTTTAGTTTAGAGATACCCTAGCCTGTTGGGGGTTGTGGGGTTAAACTCATTAAGAGATAGGGTAATGGAATGCTCTATTATGAGTTGAGTGTATTCATGCGAGAGAGAATATTTGTTAGTGTTATAAAAAATTGTTTTGTATTGTGTTGATTTGTTCTGTTGTGTTGTTATAAATTCCGATCGGTACATAAGATGTTATGGCATCTATAGGGATTTCTTAACATTGGAACAGGGTAAACTGACACAATAGTGTTTTGAAATTGTAAGTAAAATAATTTTACCTAGTATTATATTTTTTATTTAAAAGAACAATTTTTCATAAATTGATGTAGTCATATTTGATGTGTTGTTTGTTAGTAAATGATAATATTGTTGTCATTTATTATTGGTTAGTCAAGCTTCTTAAAACTACTAAATATTGTATGTTATAAGAAAATGTAATTTTATAAATATGGTTTATAAATTATGATTTACTGATAAAATAAATGTAAATTGGAAATTTTAGAACTTAAAGTTCCGATGTTTTGAAATTGGTTTTCAAGGATTTTTGAAAAATAATATTAGTATTATTTGGAAGTATTTTTGGATATCAGTATATTCAATGGGATTTGAAAGAAATGTTTTAAAAGAATTTTAAAGGAGATAAGCTCTATACTCCCCTTTTCTGTTGCTAGAAAATAATCTCGGTGATGATCGCGGCATCATCGAGTTCATTTTCTAGTTTAAAAGTGGGAAGACCACTATAATAGCTTTGCTACATATATTTTTTGATAAACAAACTCTAATTTTAGTTTCCTAAGTATGATTTGGATAAACAAAAGATACACATATAGGTTATTTCAAGATGATTTGAAATGATACCCGGTATTTAGTTCTTAAGTTCTTTGTTAATTTGTGACTTTCAATTATTGTAATCTGAAATTAAAAGCTATATATTCAATGAAAATATAGTTTGAAGTTTTGTAACTTGTAAACTAAAAGATAATGGAATATCATGTAAGTAAAAACTTAAGAAATAAATGTTTCAAAATGAAATTATGCCTCCAAATAAAGAATTAAGATGTTACGAGAAATATTATAAACTTAAGTTAATGTTTTGAAATGCTTAATAATTAAATTGAATAGTAAAAGAAGAGAATACTATTTAAGTAAACGGTTATAAACTAAAGAAAATGTTAAATGATTCATAAATAAAATTTAATATTAAATGATACTATATATGAAGGAATAAAAGCAAATCAAAGAATAGAGAAACTTAAGTATGAAATGATTCATTAATGAATATCAATATTTAATGGAAATCAAGTTGTGTAAGTAAATAAATGTGAATTAAGCTGCAAATAAACTTATGTAATACTTTAAGAATTTATTCATTGATGGTTTTAAATATTGAATGGAAAATAATTTATGTAAGTAAATGAATGTAAATTAATCAAAGATAACCTTGCATGAATGAATGAGAATTAAAATAAATGAAAGGCAAATAATGTGTAAAAATAAATTGTGCGTAGGTCATTTTAGTCCATGACAGCTTTGATCCAAATTTGAATACATGATTTGTGGTAATTCACACTAGTCCGAATTAGAATTTCTTGCTCGATTCTTGATGGCGAACGCTTGATATAGATTTTTAATATGAATTTGAAGTTTTCTATCGTAGTTTATGGCTATGCAAGAATAATGGAAATTTCTAATCAAGAAATCGGATGAGAGTCTGCACTACAATAGTCAATACTAGTTCAAAAGTGAAATTTGTGTATTTAAGCAAGTGATCAAAATTGATATTGTGCGCAAAATGATATATGTACATCGTACAAACTTAATTAATATTTAAAGTCTATCTTGTTCGAAGTTGTATTAATAATCTAATAAGTAATTATCTAAGGCTGTTGAGCGTAAGGTACACTTGGTAGTTTATTTATCACTCTTGCACTGTGAAAATTTTCCGAACTTGGATAAACCATTAGTTTTAGTTGCTATAGATGTGTGATGGATCCCTTTGTTGCATATAATAGTCGTGTTGCTTTTGTTTGCATATGATTATTATATATGTTGTGTTGCTTGTGCTACTGTCTGGAACAACTAATATATTAATCTTTTGCATAATTTTAACTCTTTTGAATTATGTAAGTAAAAACGGGTTTAAGGAAACAATAACTATTGTTTTTGGTTTTATAAATAGAGTTTTGTTTGCCTGACAAATAGGTACATTTTCAGATTACGCTTTTGTAGCGGTATTTTATTGTTTTCCAATAGTTTGGGATGTTTTATTATTGAAATATGATATATACAAAGCAATTATTGATATTATTATTTTACCGGACCTAACCCCGAAAAGGAGATGTTGTAGAAATTTTTCATGAATTTAGGACTTAGAAACCTTTCATGGAAGTTGAGTTATTTTCAAATTTATAGTAAACTAAATATGTGAGCTTAATTGTTTATAAATTGACTATTTTGAATAATATATATCAAATTTCTTAATTCTTTCTTGTTCCTTTCTAGGGACGAAAAGATTTAAGTGTGGGAGATTGTAACAACCGGTATTTTAACCATTAAAAATGTTAAATTAAATAAGATTTTTGAATAAAATTATTAGAAAAATAAATTTAAGATTGCATTGATACAAAGTAAATTATAATATATAAGTTAGGAGCTTAATTTAAATGTTTATTAATGACATATGTTTGTAATAAAGTTAGAATAATAACATAGGATAGTGTGTGTTTAATGATATTGGTTTGAATGAAACTGATAACTTTCTAATTGTAAATTTCTAATTGATTAGAATAATAAATGTTAACAAAAAATAGTAAATGTTTCTTTATTAAAGAAAAATCATATGTAAAGACCCTGATTTTTCAACACTTAATTTGGAATGTTTAAATGGTTTAAATATTGCATTTGGGATTCTGAATTGGATAGTAAGATTTTAAAACTGGAAATTCAAACGATTTTGGAATTTTCGAAATCATCGATTTAATCAACAATTTAAAGTAGTGATCCAGGACACAGTCTCGGAATTCAACGAAACCAGTTCTATTAGATCCTCAATAATGTATGATTATCGAATTTCAAATTTTCTAGCGTTTGGATTTACCGTTTGGCCGTATGATTTGAAAACGCTTAGAAACAATTTAATATAATTTAGTTTCATAGTCGATTTAAAAGGCTATCTTCTCCATACAGTCGAATTGGGATTTGAGACTAATTCCATTACATTCGAAATAGGGGTATAACATCATAAACGTCAAGCAACACCCCTCAATAGGGATTTGGAACTTTGAGTTATGCAAACGAGATATTTTGATTATAATGTTATAAAAAAAATATAATAAATTAAAAAGTCAAACTCTATCTTCCATCATACACCGTTTCCTTCAATATTAAATGCAGGTCTTCCCCTTCTTAGTGAGAATTCACGAATACCTTATCTTATCTTCCTCTGCTCAAAACAAAATCGAATAATAAAAAAAATGCACGGTCGTGAGGTGACCAAGAGATTTCCTGGAGGGGCGTGCTCGTGCGAAGAGTATGGGGATTTGGAAGACTCGGGCGAAGGGAATCTTATGGTTGCGACGAGGTGTGGGTGTGATACGATGGTCGACGAGGTCGTGGTCGACCTTCTCGAAGGCGCGTGGGTTGAGGGTTGGGAGCGACGATTCACGGCAGTTCTTTACGGAGGTCATATGTTGAGGGAGAAGTCACGATTGGTGGTGATGTTGCTCAAGAGGGCAGATACAAATGAAGAAGGAGGAAAGGGGGTGCATGCAAAGCTGCGGCCTAGATGGGAAGTGGAGGTATCCTTCGGTTTTGAGTGGTTAGGTAATTAAAGTGCAATTAATTTTTCTAATTAAATTATATTTAAATTCGTAAATAAGTGATTTGTTGATTAATCATAATTTAAAAAAATTGATCGAAATCATTAATTTTTGTAAATTTCAATTTACTTATACGAGGAAACCGAACGGAATTAGCTATTTGGATTAGTAGTTGCGGAATCTATACAATGGAATCAAAAATTGGAACAATTACAACTAAATAAAGGTGAATAAATCTCATTCTTTTTGGATTGCTAGATTTTAATTTTAAATAGTTAAAATTAATTATTGGATGCCTGGTTGGTTTAATAATTCTTATCTAATGAATGATATATTATATATATATATATATGGTAGTATATATATTAGTAAATGGAGTGACATTCCTGCACATTATAGCGGATGAGACCCTATGCGCCTCACATAATTGCGGATGACTCTATATACGGCGATATCCCCCTCGAAGTGGGATGGGCATTTTTATGTTATATTAACATCTGTGGATGTAGGGAAACATGTTGGAGGGATCCAACTGGATTCCTCAAATATATTGTTTACTTTTCATATATAGTAATATATGATGTGTGTTGATAATCTATTATAGATTTTTGTTGTAATTTGAATTATTGGATGCTATAGTAGCAATGGCTTTAAATTTTGGTATATTTAAATACCATGAATATATTTTAAAATTTTAAGGAATAAAAGGAATTTTGGATATAAAAATATTTATATTGGAAATTGGGTTATTTTAAAGGAAATTAAGTTGAAACTAAAATATTTATTTTAAAGGATATCCTAAAAATTATGAAAAGGAGTTGAAGTCGATATTAAAAATGGATTCAAAGAGGAAAAGAATGGAATTACTAAATTAAGGGATTTATAAAAATGGAATTTTATAAACAAAGTTAGATTTATAAAGGGAAATTCAAAGGTGTTATAGAATATATAAACGATGTTTATAAATAAGGTAAACGATATCAGTGGATATACTGGGAAAATGAATTCATGGGGTGGATTTATATTAGGATATGGAAACATGGGTGAGAAATATAGTAGATACTATTTTTGAAATGAAAATGGTTAGAGAATCGACAATGAATCGATATGTGTGAAATTGGAAGGAAGATATAAATTAAATTGGTTATTTGGATTTTAAAATATTTATTTTTAAGAAGTTAAGTACGTTTTTCAAAAGGAAAACTTTATTATTTAAACTATGAAATTTTTAACTAGTTAGCATTGGAATACTTTGAAAAATGGATTTTTAAATATTTAATATTCATTGAAATAAAAATCTATTTTTTTAATCAGCTTTGTAGGTTAATTTGTTTTATTTTTAAATGACTTATTTATGGTTTATTAAAAGTGTTTAATATTTTAAATAATAACTTAAAACATATTTTAAAAATAAAAATAAATTACTATTCTTTAAAAATGCTCATTATATATATAGTTTGAAATGATTGAAAATTAATTTATAAAATTCTCTCAAGATGTGCAAATAGGTTTTATTTTAAAAATGAGATTTTGTAAGTGAAACCTTATAAATGGAACTCTAGAGACTTAAGAAATTTCAAATGTTAGATCTGATAACTTTGGGAAGAATTTGAATTCATATAAAGAAGTTATAAATGGACGGTTGGGATTATAAATAAGTATAATCGGTTTGGAAATTGTAGGAAGCATTTATTAAAATTCCCGAGACTTATTAGATAATTTATGAAATATTTCCGAGTTTAATAATAAAACGATTTTGGAAATTATATGTATAATTATTTTCCTAAGTATTGAAAGGATGGTTTTGGAAATATTTTTAGTGTGAAATGTTTTGGAATAGAAATATTTTCTATGTGTTATAAAAATGGAAGTTGGAAATATTTCTAAGTATTGAAGATGGTGAAATATCCTGTTGTAGATCCAAATATTGGACTTTTTTTTTCAAATATAGAAATATTGAAGGAGATTTAATATATATCTTGGTGAAAATGTTTTGAAATAAATATTAAGAATTTTAAATAAGGCCTGGTCTCTGCTTATGGATGTTTTATTGATAGCTAATTAACCGACTATCAATAATTGGCCAATTTCGTTAATCGTTCTGAAGAGACCGGGATTTGATTTAATGATTCAAAAACCACTTCGATCCGATTTGAATGTTACGAATGAATACCATGAAGATGATGAAGACGGTGATTCGGTTTGTCCAGACCCAGGGCAACTTGTATGGACGAATTCTATTAGAACATCGTCATTGGAGGATGATGAACATTCTAAGTAGAATTGTTACTTAAAAGATAACGCTTAGCCTCAATCCTCATCAACCGGGAATGACTAAAACAGGGGAGATGCAGCAAGGCTAAGTGGGTCGCACCCAATTAGGGTATGTTATCACTTTTCTAGATGTCCTTGGAAACCTATACATTATGGAAATGGTTGTGCATGAAATAAGGTACGCTCGATAGTACGGGTAGAAACACCCGGGGTGATAACATATTCGGTCTATCCAGGTTAGGGGTAGGCCAGTCTTGTGTAGCAAGGGACTCGACGATGGTCCTCGTACATTGTTCTAGAGGTGTACCATGATGGGCGGTACCCCAATGATCCATTCATTCGTTGGAATCCATTCTTCAATATGAGCTTACGGTTTTGTTTGTAGATCCTAGTATGATGGAATATAATTAATGCAACAATTTCTGCCATTTGAATAAGTAATTGTTTTTAGACACTATTATAATACCACTGGATTTTTAACAAAATGTTTTAGTTATCGTAAGGGAAAAAACCCGTCGTGTTTATGTGTGACGTGGTCTTACGAGATACCTTTGTTTTTCAAAGGATTTTGATAAGTCTAATAATTCAAATTGAGTGTGTTTTCTCATGCTGGTTTTCCAGACTGACTCGGGTGTTATTTTATTATAATGCCCGGGTCAGACCTAGTACTACAGATACATGATAGGATGTTATCGAGCGCAGGAGACGAGCAGGATGACAGAGAAGTATCCCTGTATTTGATTTATATTTCCGATGTTTATGCTATGTATGTGAGGATTGTCCAGATTGATTGTTGTCTATTGTACTCTGATAGTGGTATGCATAGCAACAGTATGGTTCTTGTATTCAAAAATATGTTATTATATATTATAATTGTTCCGCCGTGGTTTTGAGATTCTATGTTTGTTGTTTTATTTTTCTTCTATCTCTTTCTTCTTCTTTACCCCTAAAGATTCATTTTTCCATTCAATTTGAGTTAAACTGGTGTGGATTACGGTCGACTCAAAAGGGTATCGATTTACGGGACTTTACATTTGGTATCAGAGCTGAAGGTTAAGCGAGAACCTTGGCTTTGGTAGGGATTACTCATTAGAGATAGAATCAATAGTACTCTAGAATGAGTTTGAGTGTATTAATAGATATAAGCGCGTATTTGTTAGTGAATATAAATTATTTTGTATTATGTTGATTTATCAGTTGAGTGGTATATAAATTCGATTTGAATAGTGGGACGCCACTAAATCGATAGGAGTTTCTAAACACTTGAACACGGTAAACCAACACAATATTTTTTTGAAGCTGGTAAATGTAATAATTTTACCCAAACTATATTTTGATAAAGAGGAGAATAATTTCCTAAATTTATTATAGTGGTGTGTTTGCTTGTTGTTATATAATCAAAATAAGATTATAAAATTGGAAGTGGTTATACATAATCAAAGGGAGATTGTATAAGTATGAATTATACAAATAAGTTAAAAACTAAAAATGGATTCAAACCTGAATTTGGAAAAAATTAAATCCCGGAGATTTTAGAAGTATTTTCCAAAGTGTTAAAGACAAATAATAGTATTATTATTTTGGAAACATTTTCGAATAAAAAATGGTTTTAGATGGATTTTGGGAAGTGATATAGCACTGAACTAACTACAGTCGCTGGAAAAAGGTGAATTGGAGTTGAACTATATTGAATTCAATTAAATATGAAAATGTGAATTATAAAGTGACTACATAACTATAAGTTATAAAATTTGAATTGGATTAGAAATAATATTGAATTGAAATAAATATAAATTTTGAATGGTTAAATATTATAAAACCATATGGTATTTTGAATGAGCTTAGATTTAAGTAAAAAATTGGAATTGTGAATAAATAGATTGAAATAGCTTATAAAAATTGAAATTAATTAAATAAAAATATACTTAGGCTATAAATAAATGTATAATCTCGAGCTAAAAGTAAAATGTGAATATATTCGAATAGAAATTAAAAAATAAGTTGTGCGACTTATAAAATTGGAAAGTGAAATAGAAAACCCAAAATAATGTTGTTTGATATTTTTCTAAGGGAAATAAATCCAAACTAGAATTATAAAAATGAGTTTGAGCTCATAAAAAATTAAATGAAGTGATTTTTGAAATAAAAATCAGAAATTGAATATGGAACTTGAGTATAAATTAAAAATCGACAAAAATGTAGACGAATTAAACATATTTTGAAATGTGGACGAATAAAATGGAATTGGATTGAAATAAAAATGGCTTAAGTTATAAATATATTCTATTTGAGTATAAATATTTGAATATGGCTTTCATATCTTTTAAATGAATTCAAAAATGAATTTGAATATGGAATTGAATCTAAAGTGGATTAAGTGAATGGACTAATTAATTAATTAGTAAATGAAGTGGAAGTTGGTTGAAATGAAATAAACTTAAGATATAAGGTTGAAATAACTAAAATTTACCGAATTAACTTAAGTTAATATTTGAATGGAAGCTTCACTCAAATAGATTTGTGAACTGGTTTTTAATGAAGAAGCGGGAATGGTTCAGAGCTTAATAAAATTGATTTGGATATAATAAATGGTGGATATTAGTGAAACATAAATGAATCGATAAGAACAAATTTAAAATGGAATAGAATTTATTATAAATTGATTTGGAATTAATTTAAAATAGTTATAAACTGAAATGGTTATTTTATTAAATGAATAGCACCAAATTTGCATAGAAAAATTGTTGTTCGATGCAAACGGAAGTAAATAAAATTCTATGGATTAATAGAAGTGCATAAATTGATTTTTAATCAATTATGTATGGATATGGGTTTGCTTGGTGTAAAAATAAATGGAATACATATAAAGAGAGCTGTAAATCATTTAAATTGAATGAAATGGTATATGGATTAATCGAAAGTAACTAAATCGGTATTCGAACCTCAAAATTGCTTATAAATATATGTAGCATGCATTATTTATCAAATCTATGTGTTTTATCCATTTAAATGAATGAAATGTTATTGAATTTCATATTTTAGGACTTACGTGTTTAAAATTGAGTAATTACAGGTACCCAAAGGCTGATTGGCTTGTTTTTGGCCGCGTAAAATAATTGCATATAAAAATAAGCCGCTTGCTTAAAATGCTAAAAAAGGCACGTTTTCGGAATAAATACTGCAAAATATAGATATTGATATATATAATTTTTTCCGACCATGTGGGTCGATGTATATATATTTTTCTCTCTTATCATATTGCAAAAGGCCCTCTGTACAAAGGAGATTCTTCCAAAAAAAATTGAAAATTTAGGGTGTTAGAAAAAATTTGAAAAAATTTGTTAACGACAATTTTTTTTCAAATTGTATCGGAATAAAGGATTCTCGAATTAGAATTAATAACAAATTTTTTTTGTTAGAACGAAAAGATTAGAAAAGTGAATATCGAATTTTCACTAAGTGGGTTTGGATAAGTTAATGGGTTTGGAGCATTTTTCCGACTTAGCAATTTCGGGGACGAAATTCTTTTAAGGGGGAGGAAAATAACGACCCGGATTTTTCGACATTTAATTTGAAATATTTAAATGGTTTAAATATTGGATTTGAGATTCTAAATTAGTTAGTAAGATTTTTAAACTGGAAATTCAAGCGATCTCAGAATTTTCGAAATCGTCGATTTGAACAACGATTAAAAATAGCGATCCGGGGTACAGTCTCGGAATTCGATGAAGCTTATTCCATTGGATCGGTAATAATGTATTGTTATTAGATTTCAATTTTCGTAGCGTTTAGATTTACCATTTGGCCGTGCGATCTGAAAACGCCTATAAATAATTTAATTGAATTTAGTTTAATAATCGATTTAAAATACTATCTTCTCCATACGGCCGAATTGGGAATCGAGACTTGTTCCATTCCATTTGAAATAGGGGTATGACATTATAAACCCCGGACGACATGCCTCAGTAGGGATACGGAATTTTGAGTTATGCAAACGAGATATTTTAGTTATAATATTATATAGAAAAAATATGTAGTAATTTAAAAGTCAAACTCTGTCTTCCATCATACGCCATTTCCTTCAATATTAAACGCAAGTCTTCCCTTTCTCTGTTAGAATTCATGAATACCTTATCCTATCTTCTTCTATTCAGAAGAAATCGAATAATACACACACACACGATCACAAGGCGACCTGGAGATCAGCTGGAGGGGGCGCGCGACGCACGAAGAGTAGAGGGAGTCGGAAAACTTGGGCGATGGGAATTTGGTGGTCATGATCAGGTGTGGGTGTGGTGCGATGGTCGACGAGGTCGTGTCAACCTTCTCGAAGGCGCGTGCATTAAGGGTTAGGAGTGAGGATTCACGGCAGTTCTTGGCGGCAGTCACATAAAGGAGGGCGAAGTCGCGATTGGTGGTGATGTCGCTCGAGAGGGCAGATGCGAATGAAGAAGGAGAAAGGGGGGTGCGTGCAGAGCTACGGCCTGGATGGAAAGTGGAGATATCCTTCGATTCTGAGTGGTTAGGTATTAAAGTATAATTAATTTTTTTAATTAAATTATATTTAAATTCGTAACAAGTGATTTGTTGATTAATCATAATTGGAAAAAAAATGATTGAAATTTTAATTTATATAAATTGAAATTTACTTCAACGAGGAAACCGGACGGAATCGGCTATTTGGATTCGTAGCTGCGGAACCTACGCAATGGAATCGAAAATTGGAACACATTACAATTTAAATAAAGGCGAGTAAATCTCACCCTTTTTGGATTGCTATATTTTAATTTTATATAGTTAAAATTAATTATTGGATGTCTGGTTGGTTTAATAATTATTATCGGATGAATGATATATTATATATATAGTAGTATATATATTAGCATTTGGAGTGATATTCCCACACATTATAGCGGACGAAACCCTATACACCCTGCATAATAGCGATGATTCTACATACCGCGATATCCTCCTCGAAGTGGAATTGGTATTTTTATGTTGTATTAACGTCAATGGATGCAGGAAAACAGGTTGGAGGATCCAACTGGATTCCCCAAATGTATTTTTTTCATATATACTGATATATGATGTGTGTAGATAATCTGTTATAAATTATTGTTGCAATTTAAATTATTGGATGGTATAGTAGCACTAGCTTTAAATTATGGTATATTTAAATACCATGAATATACTTTATAAATTTAAGGAATAAAAGGAATTTTGGATATAAAAATATTCATATTGTAAACTGGGTTAGTTTAAAGGAAATTGAGTTGAAAAAAATATATAAATGTTCGTTTAGTTGTACTTAACCATTCATGAAATTGTTTAAAATTGAGATTTAAAAAAATGAATTATATAAATGAATTTATACAGGATATCCTGAAAATTATAAAAAGGATTTGAGGTCAATATTAAAAGTAGAATCGAAGAGGAAAAAATTGAAATAAATGGAATTAATAAAGTAAGGGATTTATAAAAATGGAATTTTATAAACAAGGTTAGATTTATAAAAGGGAAACTCAAAGGAGTTATAAAATTTATAAACGATGTTTATAAATAAGGTAAGCGATATCAGTGGATATATTGGGAAAATAATTCATGGGGCGGATTTATATTAGGATATGGGAACATGGTGAGAAATATAGTATATTCTAGTGTTTGAAATGAGAATGGTTAGAGAATCGACAATCAATCAATATGTGTGAAATCGAGAGGAAGTTATAAGTTAAACTAGTTATTTGGATTTTAAAATATATTTTTATTTTTAAGAAGTTTAGTACGTTTTTCAAAGGGAAAACTTTATTATTTAAACTATGAAATTTTAAACTAGTTAGTATTGGAATACTTTGAAAAATGGATTTTTAAATATTTAATATTTATTGAAATAAAAATCTAATTTTTATAATCAGATTTGTAATTAGTTGATTTGTTTTATTTTTAAATGAGTTATTGATGGTTTATTAAAAGTGTTCAATATTTTACATAATAACTAAAAACATATTTTAAAAATAAAAATAAATTACTATTCTTTAAAAATTCTCATTATACATATATAGTTTTAAATGATTGAAAATTTAATCATAAAATTCTCTCGATATGTGTAAACAGGTTTATTTTAAAAATGAGATTTTATAAGAGAAACCTTATAAAAGGAATTCTAGAGGCTTAAGAAATTTGAAATGTTAGATGCGTTAACTTCGGAACGAATTTGAATTCATTTAAATAAGTTATAAATGGATGGTTGGGACTATAAATAAGTATAGTTTGTTTGAAAATCATAGGAAGCATTTATTAAAATTTTGGAGACTTATTAGATAAGTTATGAAATATTTCCAAGTTTAATATTGAAATTATTTTGGAAATTATACGTATAAATATTTCCTTATGTATTGAAAGGATGGTTTTGGAAACATTTTTAGTAGGAAATGATTTGGAATAGAAATATTTTCTATGTGTTATAAAAATGAAAGTTGGAAATGTTTCTAAGTATTGAAGACGGTGAAATATCCTGTTGTGGATCCAAGTGTTGGAATTTGTTTTCAAATATATAAATATTAAAGGAGATTAAATATGTATCTTGGTGAAGATGTTTTGAAATAAACGTTGAGAATTTTAAATAAGGCCTAGTGTCTGCTTGGGATGTTTATTGATAGTTAAATAACTGACCATCAATAATTAGCCAATTTTGTTAATCGTTAAAAGAAGAGACCGGGATCAGATTTAATGATCCGAAAACCACTTCGATCCGATTTGAACGTTACAAATGAATTCCCTGAAGATGATGAAGACGGCGATTTGGTTTGTCCAGACCCAGGGCAACTTGTATGGACGAATGCTATCAAAACATCGTCATTGGAGTACGATGAGCACTCTAAGTAAAATTGCTTCTTGAAAGGTAACGCTTAGCCTCAAGCCCGATCAACCAGGATACCGTTATTTATGTGTGACGCAGGCTTACCAGAAACCTTTGTTTTTCAAAGGATTTTGATAACTCTAATAAATCAAATTGAGTGTGTTTCTCACATTGGTTTTCCAGACTGACTCGAGTGTTATTTTATTATAATGCTCGGATTAGATCGAGTATTACAGATACAGGATGGGATGCTATGGAGCTCAGGAGACGAGCTGGATGACAGAGACATATCCTTGTATTTGATTTATATTTCTGCTATGTATGCTATGTATGTGAGAACAAGTTATTAATCTGTCCAGATTGATTGTTGTCAATTGTACTCTGGTAGTGGTATGCATAGTAACAGTACAGTTCTTGTGTTTAAAAATCTGTTGTCATATATTATATTTGTTCCGATGTGATTGTAAGATTCTATGTTTGTTGTTCTATTTTTCTTCCACCTCTTTCTTCTTCTTCACCCCTAAATATTCGTATTTCTGTTCAATTTGAGTTGAACTAGTGTGGATAATGGTCGACTCAAAGGGGTATGGATTTGCACGCCTTTACATCATATGTTTATTCATTTGAAATGTTTTGGTAGCTGCAGGTGTAAGAAATCAACTATTTAATAAAAAAATTGGTAACTTTTGGTTTGTATGCAATAATTCCATAAATACATTAAATTGCTATAAACAGGAATTAAATTGTCTCATTTCTTTTTTAAAAATTTAATTTTTGTATTAATTGCAATTAATATAATTGAAATCTTTCAAATATATGAAAAGATAACATTAATTATAATTAATGGACGTAATAATAGAAACATAAGTTTGAATCAAAATAAAAGATAAAGTTGAGGAAATAAAAAGGAAACATATGTTTTAATTAAAAAGGGAATTTGATGTAATAAAAAGGAATATTTTTAATCAAACTAATACAATATTTCGGAAAATAAATCAAATAAATGTTTACAATGTGTAATTAAGTATAATTGTGTGAAAAGAGAAAAAATGTATTTTGAAACTACATTTTACGGTCATTAAATAGCAGCCGAAGACAGTATGAATGTAGTTTTACTGCTAACTTTATATTTTAAATAAATTAAATATTTGAGTTCCTGGTTATGCGCTGAGAAATACATTGTTTTTAGTGTTAGCATTCCAAGTAGGATTTGCTAAAAAGGTAAAATATAGCCTCAAGCCTTACAACCGGGAATTACTAAAATATGGAATATGCTTCAGGGCTATGTGGGTCACACCCTCTAGGGTATTAGTCATTGCCCACTCTAGATCGATATTTATTGATGGTTTATGTATGCTCGGGGCCTAGTATGGTTGTCGATTATGACCGAAGTGGTGACATATTCATACCTATCAAGTAAGGGCTATGCGGTCTTGATTCATAGGTGGTTCATATGAAGCCCTCGGTATATTTCTCTAGAGATGTATTGTGGCAAGCAGTACCCTAATAGCTTTGTCATTATATGGAATCCATTCTCCAAAAAATGTTATTCGGACTTAGTTATGCCCAACTATGTTGAAACATGAGATGTAAGCATTCCAGCTATGTTTGGCGTGGTCTTAGAGATACCTTCATTCTAAAATATTTTATGAGATATAACAACCCTTGTAAATTGAGTTTCTAACACTGGTTTACCAATCTGATTTGGGTGTTATTTTCTTATAATGCTCGGGTCAGACCTGAGTATTTTTCCAAAATTGGCTTTGGATTCAATGGAGCTTCAGGAGACGAGCTGCCCCCAAGATGTATTTCGATATTTTTAAATTCTTTGTGTTGCTGGTTTGTATTTATAATTGTTTATAAGGACAGGCAGTCTAACTGACCAGACTGATGATAGGTTAGACTCTAATGTTGTTTTGAATATTAAATTTTTCTTTTCTAAAGATAATTTGGATATTATATATTACTCGCTACAATGTAAGATTCTATTCTGTATTTTCTTTTTCTTTTCCCCCCAACAATCTGTCTTTTCAGCACTTGAATATTCGGCATGTGAATACTATAGATGTATTAGTGTCGACTTTTGAGGATCGAAAAAGTAGATCGTTACATATGCAATAGTATTTAAACATGAAATGGAACTACAAAGGTAAAATCAAAAAATAAATGTTATGTAAATATATGCAATTAAGTAAATACAAAATGTTACTAAGTGGTGGCATTTAACAAGCTATTAGATGGTAAGGTTGAAAATAAATGCTATATTTTTTTTCAGTTCGGCTAAAGAAAAATTGTTATTATGCAAGCATTATGAAATAATTTATAAAAAAAACATTATATTATAAAAAACAAAATAATAATGATTTTATTTTTACAAAAGTCATAAGCACTACTAATAGGTAGAACTATAAAGACATCGTCTAAAAATATTATAGGTAAATAGCTTTATGAGGTAATGTATACATTTAATTCATCTAAATATATTACTATAATTCATAAAATGATACTATGAAATAACATGGTATTCTAAAAATATATATACCTCACCTAAAAGATAATACTATAATTCATAAAGTGTTAACGCAAAAACTGAAATGGTAGGCATAAACTGCCACTCTAAATTAAGAAAATGCAAATATAGTTCATAAATTGCTTCTACAATTCGTTAAATGCAACTATAAAAGAGCATAATGAGCTAAAATACACATATTCATCTACATATACTCCTATAATTAAATTAATGCTACTACAAAAGAGCATTACGAGAAGAAATTTACCTAAACAATTTTTTTCTAAAAAATAATTAAAAATGATACTAAACACTGTCTTTGATGCTAGTATCTCTTTCCCTAGTTTGAAGCTATTCCTCTTTAAGCACCATCACTATATCATCTTAAAACATAGCCAATCTCTACATTGTCTTCACCCTCACTGGTGCACTCCAACCTCGAAACTGTCATCGTTTTCCAACCATAAACCCTAGTCGACCTCTTTTAATCTTTCACCACCATCATAATAGCTCCCATCCGTCTCCAATTTTGCATTGATGCTATCCCTATCAGTCGACAATATGGGTTGGAGCCCTAAATTTTTTTGTTGGCACCATCACATCGTCCTCCTATTTTGTTGAATGCCATAATTTTATCATTTCCATTAGTTGGAATTTTTGAACGTCTATTGTGTTTGGATTAAAACAAAGGTAAAGATAAAAAAGATTTGCAAACTCAAACAGAAGTGAATTCATTCTTAAAAAAATGAAAAAAAATACATACGAAATATAGAAAATAAAGTAATAAATGAAAAATAGTAAATATCAAATTATAGATCATAAAGTTGAGATGAAACTAGAAAAGGGGAAATAGACAATACCTAAATTAAAGTGGCCTAGTAAACCATTTCCTCATTTTTCTAATGAAACATTTGATTGTTATAGGTAAGAGACTCAATTATTAACCAGTTTGTAAGTTGTGTTTCCCTCTTAATGTTATTATCAATTACTTTTACCATTTTATTATGAACAAAGTTTCTTCGAGTTACATTTTAAAATAACTAAATATCTTAATCCTCTGTATAAGTGTTGGTTTATTGCATAGCACGGGATTGCATTAGTTAATACTATAAATAAATAGAATAACTCCTCACTTACAAATAGGGTTATAAGTGGATACTCAAAAAATGTGAAATCCGTTCGCATCCGTATTCGAAAAGCGAATAAATATCAGATATCCAGAAAACAGATGAGGATGCTGGTGTGAAAACATCCACATCCGAAAACTGTCGTTCCGATTTTTTCAAGATTATAGTTTAAATTATGTATACTTTAGTGCAACGAAAGATATTTATTTATTGTTTTATTAAATTAGCAGTTCATATTATACGCACTAAATGCATGTTAACTGCTCAAAACTATTTATTATCATCATAATTATTATTTCTACACTTTAGTAATCAATAGGATTGCAAGAAAATTATGTTAAACTAAAATTTCCATTTATGTTTCTTGATTTATCTATCGTTAGTGAATAGGGTAATTATCCAATATCCATCTGTATCCACAGATACGGATACAGATATGACACTATCCGTATTCGAAAGTATCCATTGACGGGTCTACTTACAAGCACACCTCAAATTAAGATTTCTGGCTTGTTAACTTTCTTTTCAAAATATAATTTTTTTCCCTTCATAATAACAAACTAGATTGTCAGATCATGCATGATATGAAGCATAAAACATAACCAATTAAGTGATACCAATTTTGGTTAGCACCTTTAGAGAAAGAATAATGAATAATGTGTTAACGCATAAAATGAACCAGGAATAGGAAGTGTACTGTGCACCAAAATCATGTGATGATATGATGAAATGCTTGAAATGATGAGAACTGACAATTGTTTGAAGTAAAGAACGCTTGTAAGAGAAGAAAATTGTATTAATTTTCTTGCTTCCAAATAATAAAAAATAGTTGACTACTAACCGAGGTTCGAAATTCTATATAGCATGCCGAAATACCACCCTAATCATTCCAGTTCCGGCATGGACCGGACTAGAATTCTTTGAAACCTTGTTCCTGAATTTCAGAGAGAATATATTTAAAAAAGTTTATAGTACGAAAATTAGTTAAAAAAGACATTAAATTTCAAAATTACCTTAGCTTGGATCTCTATTTCAATCAGTTTGTCAGAATTGAACTTAGATTGTAGTTTTCTCTTCATCGATTTCAAGTATTCATCCATATTTTGCTTTTTTCCTTTGAAATTTGAATGAATGCCGAATTTGACTTAGCCAAGGCACAAGGGTTTTAAAGATGGTTTTATTATTTTATTAATTTGAGCAGAAAACAACGAAGAAAGAGAAGAAAGAAGAGTTTTCTTATTATTTTTTTAATTTATGGGTGTTTTAATTAAGGCTAGTTTGGATCAGTAGGCTGGGTTGTTATAAAATAATTTATTTGAAATAACTTACATAAAACAGTTATATAAGTAAACTTAGTTAATGATTTGCATATGGTTAAATAAATGGAGTTGTGTTAATAATATAATTTTTATAGTTTTTATAAACTTTTTATAAATATATTCACTGTTAAATATTTATTAACTATAAAATAATACCAGAAATTAAAACGAAATTTGTTATGATCAGAACGGAAAGGAAAAATAAATTTTAAACATTGCTTCTAAATACTTTATATTGAAAGGGAATCTACAAAAGCAGACTGGTTTTATAACACTGGGTGTCTACTAAAAATAGCACTAAAAAATTAATGGAGGAACACACAAAAAGTATTGTGATTTGTCACATTTATATTTGTGGTAAAATATATCACATGCACTAATGCATCATCAAAGAAAATAAATATTTGGATAGTAATTTTGGAAAATATTTAGATTCAAAAATACATATTTAAATAGTGATTTTGGCATATATTTGGATATTGAATCATTTATGTAGTATAGAGTTGGCTAACTTTTAATGTGGTTGGATCACTAGGAGTAAAATTCGCAACAGAGAGTTAATTTGTTATTTACTCCTATTTTAGTCCTCTCCTTTATTATCGTCTATTTGCTAAGTAGGGCCATACCTGGCCTGGGCTATTTGAGAGACAACCAAGGCCCAGTTCAGGGACATAGCCCATTCTTTATATATAATATTATATAAAGATAGTATTGATTTTAATTTGCATGGTTATTGTAATTTGTGTGATGAAGTTTATCGTTGTTGACTAAGCTAAGTCTCAATTGCTTCATTTTTGGTGTCATTTTCATGTACATATTGGGGTCCAATTTAAACTTCTGCCCAGCTCCTGGATTCTTGTATGACTTATTGCTAAGCATTCAATTTCTGTGAACTGGTACTGAGAGAAGCAATCATTTTAAGTGATTTGGTGCATGGAGGTGTGTGATTTTTTATTACATTTATTTAATTTATTATGTAGTATACTTTTACACTATAATGTTGCTAAGCTTTGTTGATACCAAGGTTGTAAAAATCACTAGGCGTATGCTAGGCAGTAAGCATGGACGAGGGATTAATCGCTTAGGCGGGGATTAATCGGAGCTAGACGTTTTTGATAAACTCGTGCATTTTGGATAAAATTTTAGTATTTTTTAAGTATTAACTAGTCCACAATGAGATATTATGGATTTCAATGGGTTTGGAAGCTACCATGGCGACAAAATCGCTTGAAACAAACATTTTGATGCTTATTAGAGGATTCAAGCCTAAATCGGTACATATATGGTGCATATAAACATGTTTCTGTACTTAGATAATGCAGTAAGTCACTTCTAGGCAAGGCAAATACTTAGGAGGTAAGGCTAGCCTAGTGCCTAGGTGGGAGACTAGAGGATTTTTACAACAGAGGTTGATACCAGAAAGTGTGATGAGCAAGCACATAAAAGTGTAAGGCATATATCATGAGTGAAGAAGGACTTTAGCTTAATGACATGATTCTTGTAGCTTTCATAAAATATCACCATTGTGGTTATACTTTTTTTAGCAATGCATAAAAGATTTTAAATCAATAGGAAATCATCCGTGGTTTGTGTAAATTCTGTTCGTTTGGGATGAAGCAAACTACTCTTATTTTTTCACTTATTTTAGTTTTCCAACTATAAAATTTGTCACCCAATCTATTCTTCTGCACTATCGATTTGATATCTGATAATAGTCTGATGTATTGACTTGATTCATCGCTGCTTCTTACCACCCTCTTCTTGAATGTGAATGTATGTATGTATGTTGCATGCAGGAAAAAAACATTACACATCTTTTTGAATATGTATGTGTATGTAGGTATATAATATGTATATATACAACTCAAATACGCCCAAAGTTAAATGTTGTTGTAGTATACCACCACCTTCTAACTTTTCTCATTTCCCATAACTATTTTACAAATTTTTGCTTAGTTTTGTTTTGATTTATTATCTCTCTCTCTCTCTCTCTCTTTGTTTTTATGGTATAGTAGTTATAGTATTGTGTTGAAGTAAATAAGTCTTAATGTAAGTATATACTAAATTCTACTTTTCAATTAACCTAGCATATAAATACATTTCATGGACTTCACCAGATTATATTGATTTACGCAAATAATATCTCTACCAACTCATTTTTCATTAGTCTCACTCATTTTTCTTTTTTTTTTCTAAAGAAGTCAACGAAGAAAGCTGGAATTTTTTGTACCTATGGTTGAAGATAACTCCCAAGAAGTGGTAATGACTTTTTGATTCATATTGAAGTTCAAATTTATCTTTTTTGATCATCTATAACATTATATCAAAAAATTGGTAGATATTCCTGAAGCTTTAGTACATTGGTTTACTAGAAACATACTTCAAAACATTGAATATATCAAACTAAAGAGTCCTAATGGGAAATTTTGGAAAATCACTTCGATGGTAGTAGAAGATAAGATTTTCTTTGCAGTTGGATGGCCAGAATATATAAGAGCTCATCATATAAATGAGCTCGATATTCTTGTTTTCGACTACGAAGGCAACTTTCATTTTAATGTACCAGCATATCATACAATTAAGTACAAATTGCCAAAGGAAAATGGGAGGCGATGAGCAAAGCATATAGAGTTAAGAACTAAAAATTGCATCAATGAGGTTTGTTTTATAAGATTTTATTCAGTATGACACTATATAAAGCTAAAGTCATTACATATATTTGTATATTTAATACTAGTGTACAAGTTCTTAAACTTATTTACATATGATGTAGACAATAATGAGAAAATAACAGCATCCTGTTAGTTGGCAAATGAAGGAGATTCTTCCATGAACACGGAGAAGACTTAATGTTTTGCTGTATATTTTCAAATGTCTATTGTGGATAATATAGACTTAAAGTCAACGAGCGGATAAATGTACATACAGAAATTCGAATAAAAACGGTTATGTTATATTATGTTTATATGTAACGACCCGAAATTTTACACGTTTTAAATGAGAATAATTAATTTATTTAAATATTCAGATTTGGTTAAAAATTGAGTAAATAATAAGAAAATAAATTATTAATATAATGACTCGATTTTTAGTAATGTATTTTTTATTTACTTTATTTGATTTTTGCATAGTTTTTAATTCAAAAAATATTTAAATATTCATTTGAAGATTTTTTAGCAAACGATGGTATTTTTATGATTTTACAAAATCAGTTAAATTGTGTATATTATTATTTTGAGATCGTGTCACATTTTTGTGTGCGATCGTATTTTTATTTTGTAGTTTGCGGGTCGTACGCAAACGAAATTTGATACGGCGAAATCCCGAAAATTGGAATATAAATTAAAGCAAAGTTAGAAAATGCAGAGCATTTCTTTTTCTCCCCCTCCCTCTTATTATTCTAGTCGAACAGTAAAGAAAAAAAAAATCCTCTTCAAAAATTCATGTCAATTCAAATACTCATGGAAAAATAGCAAAATAATTTTTTTAAAGTCGTATTGACCTAATCAACAATTCCATACCCATTTCGATGTACGCGAGTGTGTTTGATGAAGTTTGACATTTGTGTTTATAACTTATAACTTATAAAATTGAGAAAGTAGCAAGTTAAAACAAGTTTTAAATTCGTGGACATCCTGATTATGTAAAAGCAATTTGAAATTTGTATATACACTCTATGGATGTAAAAGATTGTATACGAATATGAACTTTAGCTTAAAAAGTGATTGATTTACATAAGTCATGTTTCATAAGATGTAATAAACTTAAATAACTTTATGAGATGGTCCACAAATGATTTTTGTATTAAATAAAATATAGTATTGCATTAATTAATTGTGATTTAAAATGAACGTGAATAGAAAAAAAATTGGTATAGCTAAGAAACTAGTGGAATAAATACGTAAGTTGCACGTAGATCATTTTATTCGCATTATCGTCTTCGATCCAGATACGAGTACATGATTTCGAGATAATTCACACCAATCCAAACAATGATTTTTCACTCGATTCTTGACGGTGAACACTTGAAATGGATTTTTGATTTAACTATGATGTTTTCTATAATAGTGTATGGTTATGAAAGGATAATTGAGGTTTCTAATCAAGGAACCGAAGGGGAGTCCGCACGAGAGTGGTCTAGTAAGCGATACTAGCTCAAAAGTGAAATTTGTGTGATCGAGCGAGTGATAGATTAGATATTGCGTACGGATGACCTATGTATATCGTATGGGCTTTAATAAATTATATGCTTTTAACATTAGAAAATGCAAGTTTTATGATTGGATATCATTTGTAAGTGAGATATAGGTTTATGGAAGAAAAGGCGAGTTTGATGTAATATCCCAAAATTTATTAATTTAAATCTGGTAAATTATTTGAACTTTTGGAATTTAATTTGAAAAGTTTCAAAACAAATAAAATATGTGTTAATTTATATGAATAAAACTTCAATTTCTTTTGAATGAAGTAATAAATGTTTTTTAAAAAAATCATTTGAATTTAAAACTTATATATATATGAATATATATGTATATGTGCGTATATAAGTAGATTTGAATTTATATATATATTGAATTTGAATATAAATTTTAAGTAAATGTTTTAAAAATAACTATGACAATTTTGTATTAAGCAAAGCAAAACATGACTAGATTGTGTATGCAAGAAGATAAAAGCAAGGCTAAAGTAAATATTTGTATGTGAATTGTGTATGCAGGCAAGAAGATAATAAAACAAAGTGTTTATGTACATATAAAGAAGAAATAAAAATATCAACAAAATAAAGTCATTCGAAATGTTAAAAAAATCTTTTCATTTCAGGTAAAAAAAAAGTATGCATATACAAATCAAACGGATTTGTATGTAAACAGGAATGGGAACATAAGCATTAAATAACATCTTCTCAAGCACAAATAAAATCATTTCAGCCTCCAAAAAGAAAAATCTCTGACCCAATTTGTTGTACCAAAAGCCTACCCTGTAAAGCTGTTTCTATATATGCAATGCATCTTATTCTAGTTCGTTCAAACAAAACATAGAAAAGCCTGAAATAAAAGGAAGAAAAAGAAGTAAAACATCACTATTCTTATAAACTCAAAATCATTCAATTCAAAAAAACATTAAAAAAACAAAACAGGATTCAAAGGCAGATTCAAACTGCAGTGTTCAAAACAACAGAAGCGCTCTCTATTTAGAAATATTTTCAAGTGAGTAAACATACTAATTTAAAAAAATTAAATCTATATATTTGATTCATGAATAACCTTGTGCTTGGCTGTATAGTTTTAAATAATTAGTTCTGTATAAGTATATGTAGTACTGTGTAATGGTTCTGTTCATCTTGTTTCTGGTTACAGAGTGAACATAAATAATAAAAATCTAATAAATCTTCATACAAACATTTTTAACTTAGGATTTTTGAACAAAATAAGTTTGTTTAAACTTAAACCATGGCCCAAAAACTGTTTAAGCTTGAAAATGAAGAACTTGACTCTGTAAACTCAGTTTTATAGTTAAATAAGAAATCATATGATTTATTCGAGTATTTTAAATTATCGATTTGATTATATAACTTGAATAAACATACAAAGATAGGATTTTTAAAATTAATATGATGATTTTTAATTGAGTATTCCAAGTGCAGTTCATATTTGAACAAAATATGCATTTTGATCATTTTTTGATGATCGAACCAACATTGGGTGATAAGATTTTGTTTGAAGCTAGCTTATTGATCAATGATTTCAGGAAAATTATTGAATAAATTTTCTATTGCACAAATTGATGAGACGAGGCTCGATTAGGGTTTAAGGTTCGAAATTGATGTGGTCAGAAAACGAGACTAGCTCATCTCCTCTGATTGAACGAGTTTCTCAAAACTCTGGGAAAGTGTAGTGCAAGGGGTTGACGTGGTGAGGCCGAAGTCGTGTCATTTTCGGTGGTAGGAGCGACCGAGGCAAAGCATTTTTGTGGGTGTGTTCGAGTTCCAGGTTTCAAAACGATATGCTTAATTTCAATTTGGAAAATTTAGAGTCGGATCGAGTTTGGATTTCGTATGTAGGGGTTATTTGCAACTTGCCGGAGATCATGAAGTCCGCAAGAGGGATGGCACACGCCGTGCACGTGTACGGCGTCGATATGGTGTCAGCGTTGTTGAGTGGTGAGTGAGTCGAGTTGATACTCGAGAAAATGGAGGTTGTGCTTCGGGTTGAAACGCGAGGTTTTCGAGCCTGAAATACGCGAGCCTGGGAGCAGTTATTTAAGTTTAAAACTTCAGTTAAAAAAATAAAAAGAAGAAGAAGAAGAAAGTATTTGAGGCACGAGAGAGAGACTCGGGGAATAGGGAAAGAAACTCGAGTGTTAACTCGAGTAAACTGGGGTTCTTCTCGGGTTTGTGTCAAAAAAGGGGTTAAGCCTTATAAAATTTAAGTTAATATTATTAAGCAAAATTTAGTACTAATGAAGTAATTAATGTTTGACAACTTGAGTAAGAATTTATTTCAAGTTTTAATGGATTAAGTAAATACTTAACAAAGTTTAAAATTCAAGTTAATACTTTAATTAAGTAGTTAACTTAAGCTAAGTGTTAAAGTTAATTAACATTAAAGTTTTCAAATTAGTAATAATTTGATTTCAAAGTTTAAGGAAGATTTTTAAAATGTTAATTAAAACAAATAATTATTATTAATTAATTGTTTAAAAAGGGTAATTAAGAATGGTTAATTAATTTAAAATTGTAATTAACTAAGTGATTAGAGATTAATCAATTTGTAATTAAAGATTGGTTAATTAATAATCAAGTGTTTAACTAATTTGTAATTAAGAATTGTTAATTAGATAACTAGAGTTAATTAATTTATAATTAGTAGTTAATTAAGATAATTAATTAAAGATTAATTAATTTATGTAATTAATTAAGGATAATTATTTAAAGGTGAGTCAATAATTAAAGGTTAATTGTTTAATAATTTAAAAGTTGATAAATTATAACTAAAGGTTAATTAAATTATTATTAATGGTTAATTAATAAATGATTAAATAATAACTAATCAAAATGATTTGTAATTTATTAATGTTAATTAACCAGAATTAGTAATTCGTAAGTAATTAATCTGATTTGAATTAATCAGACAATTAACTGACCTTACTTATGAATTTTGGATTCTATTGGATGATTGAATTGTTTTATATCCCTGATTGTGAAGCTCTATTTTGATTTGAGCTGTGTTTAATGTAATTTATTATCTGTGATATATATCTGTAATCTGTAAATGGAAGATAAGCGTTATAGTTTATACCGCTTATCAAATATATTGCTGTATTTGAATATGTACTGATTGATGATGCTGCACTTTTATTGTGTAAAACCCCTAGACCACACTTATAAACACACAAATATGGATTGCACGTGGAAATTGGTTAAGTCACAAATTTTAGAAAATAATTCTTAAATCGAATTTTGGAACTCAAATAGTTTTGGAAATGGAATTGAGTTAAATATAAAAAGCTTTTGAGAAGGGATTCCAAAAATAAAAGTTATTCTTAATTAGTTGGTTGAGTTTTGAAATTTGAATAATTTGATTTAAATTGGAATTCAATATTTGAAATTGAATTCACTATTCGGTATTTATGATTTAAAAATGGTATGCAAGTTTATATGGGTTTTAAACCATTTTTAAAATGTTGTTTTGGGAATTTGAATTAACCCAAAGATTTTAACTTGTATAAATTAGATCGGATTTTTCCAAGATAAAACTGTTTTTTTTTCAAATGATGAAAGCTTTCACATAAGAAATGAATTTCCAATTTGTATTAAAGGAATTTCAAGTTTAAATTGAAAATTATTTTTCAAGTTATGAATGAACATTTGGAATCGGGTTTGAAAGCTATAAGTTAAATCTTGATTTAAAGATCTAAATGAATTAATCCAATTGAAATGGAAATTGTTTTGAAATCCATAAATGGATCTTTGTGAAACTGGGTGAACTTTGTGAAATGAATCTTTTTATTTAAAAGATTTGAAATGGTAATTGGTTTAAACCATTTGAAAGAAAGTTTTGAATTTTAGAGTTGTGACTTAATTGAAATCCCATATCCATATGTTTTTAAATTTACGCTCATTATTCGGTTTAGCTAGGAGAGGACCTTATGTCATATAACCCATTCCGAATAATGATACGACGTTATGGATTGCATTTGAAGACCGGTGGTGAAGACCGGGTATTTGCAAGAACGATAGGATAACCTATCGATTGTCTCTGCACTGAGTAGCTACGGTATAGAGATTCTCTAAGTGATGGAAAGTCCGATCGGGATTGTGAATACCCGGATTTGCAAGGGCTTCTTCGAAAGTGCCTTCGGTTCTTTTCGAACCCAGGACAGACTTGTATGGATGTGTGCCTGACATTACACTTTGAGATGTAAAGCTGGTTTCTATCAAATACACTTATGCTTGGTGGCGGAGATTTATTCTCTTAGCTTAACACCCTTCTCTGAGACATACGAGCTCAGAGGTTATGTAGTTGATGGTTACTAGTGATACATTCCCAATTTGGTAATGTGGCATACGAAGTGCTGCTGATCATTTGTTGATCAAAGCATGGCTTTGTGAAAAAGTGTAGCTTTGTGGACGAGACCTCATCAAGCCTCACAAACCGGTAATGGTCGAAACAGGAAAGGTGCGGCAAGGTTTCAGGGGTAGTTCCCCTAGGGTACGACCATTCCTTCTGGAAAAGGGTGGTATCATGGTATGAAGCCCAGATACTTACTCATGTGGACACTATAGTATATTTATTACTGTGTGATGTTGTTGATGTAGAGGATCCTCGGATAAAGGTCGCAAACGATCGGGGGTGGCATATCTTAGGTTTTACTTTCCGGGAAGGGGGTAACCGGCCTTGTGTTGGCAGAGAGCCGGGTAGGTTTTCGGGGCGTCCCCCCAGAGGTGTTCCCATGTGGCAATAGGAAGTTCCTTTTCCTGACCAGTTGTTGGAAATCCAATCATCTAATATGCGCCTTGTACGGTTTTAGTTGTTGATCCTGCTATTTAAAATGGCAGCTATAGTAGGCATAGTATAATGGTACCTATGCTGGCTAGGATTAATATTATACTTCCGAAATGTTTTCCACTATGCACTAATAATAATATATAAAAAAAAGATTTTTGCGTAGTAAGCATGTTTGACTATCATAAGGGGAAATCTCCCCCAAGTGTGCGATTGCATGGTGTGTGTACCGGGAGGCCTTATGGTAGTTTCATTTTCCAAAAAGCATTGCGGATTTCAAATATAAATTCTTTTGATTGTTTTTAAAGACAAACCAATTTTGTTAGCACATAACAGTCCCATGACTGACTTGAAGTTTACTGTTCCCTTCCTAAACTCTGGGTGTCCACAATTTTCCACACGGACAGTCTAGAGTTTGGTTTTTTAAATAGTCAGGCAGTAGATATCCTTTTGGTAGCCTTCAGCTTCCTATTTGATACATTTTGGAGTCTTTGGAGTGCACGGGCGACCTTGCTTATCTTTGTGCAACCTTGATGATGGATCTAGCTTGAAGTTTTGGAGCTCTAGCTTTGGAGATTTGGATTGGAGTTGCAGTATTAGATTCAATGAAGACTCATCTCATATTGTATCGTGTTTCACTGTATTTTGTGTTGTATATTCTCTGATGTTGATGATTATCATTATATCAAATTTTTATTGGATATTGTATTCATCTTGTATCAATGATATCATCTTTTATTTCCGCTATGTTATTTATCATCTAATGTTGTTGCAAGCTTCGACGATACGGATTCGATCTTGTTTATCGGACATCGAGTTAGGGTCATCACATTTGACGCCTTTGGTTTCTTGGATAGAGTTTGATTGCTCGACAAATGGTACATATTTATATTATTGTTTCGGTTTCATGATTTTATGATCCAGATATGGAAGGACACTTTTGGTTTTTTTTCTTTCGTTGGTTTGGGGCCATAGTGAAGGGTTGTAGTTTTTCCGATCGAACCGCAAAGAGGTGCTACCAAAAATTTTCGTAACTTTAAAAGGTATGGGAATTTAATGACCCATTTCAACCAATTGATTATGAAAGCTTAAGGGTTTACAGACATTTTTCTTCTTTTAGAAATTTCGGGAACGAAATTCTTTTAAGGAGGCGAGAAAGTAACGACCCAAAATTTTAAACGTTTCAAATGGGAATATCGAATTTATTTAATATTCACATTTGATTAAAAATTTAGTAAACAATAAGAAAATAAATTATTAATATAACGACTTGATTATGAATTTTTGATTCAATTATTTGATTTTTCCATAACTATTAATTCGGAAAATATTTAAATTTTCGTTTGATGGTTTCTTGACAAATAACAGTATTTTTATGATTTTATAGAATCAATGAACCAGTGTATATTATTATTGTTTTGAGATCGTGTCGTATTTTATGCGTGATTTTATTTTTATTTTGTCATTCGCGGGTCGTATGCGAATGAAATTCTTTGAGTCGAAAGGCCGGAAATTTGAATATAAACTAAAGCAAAATAGTTAGAAATGCAAAGCATTTCTTTTTCTCCCCCTCTCTCTTATTGTTCTAGCTGAACAGTAAAAGGAAAACAAGCACCCTCCTCAAAAATTCATATCAATTTAAATACTCAACGGAAAATTGTAAAATAGAAATCTTTGAATTTTTATTGACCTGATCAACATTCCATACCCATTTCGATGCGCACGGGTGTGTTTGGCGAAGTTCTAAGGTTCGAATGTGAGTATTGGCATGCTAGGGTTTGATTTTTCTTGCAATGTAGTTGACGATTGGTGAAAGGAGCTTGTCATCGCATTTCTCGTACTGGAGAGAACTTAGGTGCCGAGTGTTAGTATGTGATGCTCTGGTGAAAATCGCAACATGCAGGTATTAGAGAGGAGGGGCTTCGATCGTTATTTGATTGAGTGGTGCAAGTGCATGGTGGGTGGATTAGGGTAGATGGAGATTCCCAAGAGGGAGGCGTTAGCGCAATCGGTTTTTGGTATCGTCGAGAGTTGTGCATGATAAGATGAGAGAGAAAGTGACAATGATGGGTGTGGCTATCTGGTTAGGGTTGGATTTGTTAGGGAAAGATGAGTTTAAATAGGGTAATTAGTCTAATTATGTAATTAGTGTTTATAATTTTATTATTTAAAAATTGAAAACTTATAAAAAGAATCTCTTTCAAACGAGGTACAATCAATACGTGGTCTTTTATGTTGCACTCGTAATGACGATAGCTACGCGATGGAACTTGATTCGTTGAATTTGGAATAAGTTAAATTTTAGGCTAAAATCGAACATCGTTCAATTTTAGTTCAAAGTGGAATGTCTAAGCATCCACTAGTATTTCAATGAGTTTATTCACCATTTTGAATAATTAGTATGATATATAGTAGATAAAATTTATTGTTAGTGTTCGGTTGAATTACTGGTTGGTTTGGTAAAATATCTGATTTTGAAAAACGATTGACGTTTACATAAATTTAGTAGAGAATCCGGATTCTCAATATTATGATTTTTAATTTCCAGTTATATTCCTATTGATTTTATTTCGGTTATATACCTGTGTATAGATTGTTAAATGTTATAAATTTGATAAGTTTAGCCATATTGGATGTGGCACCGACGTATGTTAAAAGTTTTACCTTTTTAGAGGAAAAGGGTAGTAATTGCACTGGTTAAGTGCTATAGTATCTATTGGCCTCAATACAGTATTTTGAAAATGTTATTAATTGTTGTTTGGATCTGGAAATGGTTTTCAATTTGAAAGATGATTTTTAATATGCCCTTTTGGACTTTCTATGATATTTTCATTTAAAATAAAAATACAGTTTTTAACTTCTATATTCTACTTCAACTTCTTTATTTATTCTTTTCTAAGTTATGTATACATGTAAATGTTTAAATTTTTTTCGAAAAGTATTTATTTTTATTAGAAAAGTTATTATAATAATGAATGTTTATTTTAAAAGAAATTAAATGGGTGTTATCTTTTATTTTAAAGTGATTTTGTGTTAAAAGAAGGTAGCAATATTTTGAAATAAATATTTGTGAAACGCTTCATCTGAAATGTTGTATAAAAAAGATAGACTTGGAAATGTTATTTTATTATAAAAGAATAGTTATAGATAATATTTTAAAAGAGGGAAAAATATTATCATTTGATAAATTGGAGAAATAAGTCACAGTAGTGAATTTATTGTAATATAGTGAATGATTGTGTTATGGAAAGTATTTGAGTCTTATAGTTGTATTTGGAGTCCGGTTTTATATTTGGAAGATTTGTTTTATAAAGACATGCCTGCAATTATATTAAGAAATTTACCAAAATGATTTTTGCAATTATATTGAGAAATTTACAAAAGGAGCTTTTATAAGTGTATTTGGAGTTGTTTTTAAAAAAAAGAGATGAAAATAAATCTGGAAAATTATAAAATGAGTTTTACAAATGACTATTTTATAAAAGAAGTTTTATAAAGGGTTTTATAAAAGCAAGGACTTTTATAAAATAGTTTACTAAATAAATTTGAAGACTTATAAAAGGAGGCTAGAATTATGTTTTAGATATTTATAAAGGAATTTACAAACAATATTTTATAAAAAGAGTTGTATAGATAATATTTTATAAAAGGAGCTTATAAATATAAAAGTGTTCTTTGAATGGAAAGGAGTTTTATAAAGGAATTTTATAAAAGGTATTTATACAAAGAACGGGACCTGATTTCCATAAATGATCAAATTTCAACTTATAATGGTACGGAACTGAATTTCGAGGTATGAAAACTCGTCTCTATCTTGAGAATTAAGAATGTGTACCGAGGCAATGACATTTTTTCTAACTTTTCTGATCTCATCGTTAATTGAGGGATTGTACTGTTTGAAATCGGGAAATTGTGTTAAGTATATCTAGTTTAATTTCCATACGACCTGTTTACTTACACCTGAAAGAAAACTGTTTTGGGCTTATTGTTATCAATGTTTTTAAATGACATTGTTTTAACACAATTGGGCATGGTTTTCAAAAAAAGAAATCTTTCTTAAGATTTGTGAATACACATATACATTTGAGACAAGTATATTGATATTTTTCAAAGTATTAAAAGAGTTCAGGAATTTTTGTGGATATATCTTTGAGAAAGTATTTCGATATACGTATTTAAAAATGGCTTTAATTAATGAAAAGAATTATTAAGAGGCTTAAAGTGTTATTTTCCTCATGGAATTAAATTTATAGTTGAATTATTTGTTTATTTGATTATTAATTAACTGTCTACCAAATGTTGGCAAGTTTTTAAAACCATCGATGTTGGTTCGAAGAGATATGGGTCTATATATTTTCTAAAAATTACTTGAACCAGAAAAACGTTCGAATTGAAAACATTCTGAAGATGATGAAATCAAAGATGGAGCTCTTTGAAGTGCAATGGTTACTTGCTACTAATCCTAAGGGCGATTCCAAAATGATGTAGTAGAAGTACTACCTTTGGTTTGTTCATATCTTGAACAAATTTAATGGGTGAATGCTAGCATTGCATTGTTGCCTGGAGGGCAGTGTTAGCATTCCAAATGGGATTTGCTAAAAAGGTAAATTGTAGCCTCAAGTGCAACAACTTGTAATTTCAAACACTTCGTATTTAATTATCTAAAATATTTAAATATTTGAACCTTGGATTAAATGTTATTAAAATGATTTCATAAGCTTTTTAACTTCCTTTTTAAATCATAAGTAATGATGGTAAGCTAGTTTTGGATGAACGTTTACAAATATATATTCTTTGGAAAAATATCGATAATATGACCGAAAATCATTTTATCGATAAGCAGCTTTTTTCTCAACAAAGGTGTTCAAACTTTTTGCACGTGTCTAATTAATCATTAAGGTGATAATTAGCAACTTAATATATTTTCATGTTTATGGCTAACTAAACAAGGAAAATGAGAAAATAAGGAAAATGAGCAAAAGTGGAAATGTTTAACTCTAAGCTAATGATCAAGTGAACATGTTAATAACTAATTAAATACTCTCCTCTTTATAAAGCTTGGAAGGTTCTATAATCTTCCTATGGATAAGACATATTATTATGAGGATGGTATAATGGTAATTAGCTTAAAGGAGAAGTAACATAAAGTAAAAGTAAGCAAAAATGGAAACTCCTTAACCACTAAGCAACTTTGACATAAAGTTGGAAGTGATGTTTAATGTAAAGTTTTGAGGGATTTTAGGTCTTTTTCCATCACATTCCTAAGCCTATTTAAGGAGGGGTACACCATTACTATTCATTCACAAAATGATACAAATCTTGGATGATGAAATCAATGGCTTCCTTCTCTTTTCTTTTCCTCTCAAACTATCTTAAATCTTATTCAAATCAACTAAAACCACAACCAAACATTGTCAAAGACCTTAGAATACTTTTAGAACATGGTTTAGCATCTAAGAAGTTGAAGAATGGTGGAGTATAGAGTGGAACCCCTCCTAGCTATGAGAAATTGTTAGTTGGGGAGGCTTGGTTTTGGTTTGGAAGTGCTAAAAGGTGGTTTCTTTGTGATGAGGTGATGGTAGGAAGGGTTGCCTTTGTTCTAGAGCTTTGGTTTGATTATTGACTTGGATCTAAGTGAGTTATCTCACTATTTCTTAAGTATATATTAGGCATATATGTTCTGTTTAAATTATAAAGTTAAAGTGACATTAACTAAGTAAAGTTATAAACTTTGAATCCATCTTGCTTTTAAAAGCAAATGATAACTTTGTATTGCATAATCTCACCACTATTACCCTCTTAAAAATGTACCCTCTTAAAAATGTGGCATGGCCTTGACTTGATGTTTAATTTTTTGTTTAACTTGTGTGTTAAACTGAAGAAAGCCAGAATGTGTTTGAAACGAGAATAGTCGTTATAAGTGCGCTTCGGAATCCCTTGTTTTCGAGAATTTTTATAAATAAATGAAAAGATATTTTTAGAGATTTATTTCCATGGTTCTTAAGAACTCTAATGGTAGTACTTACTACAAAAAAATTTAAGTCTTAAATCATTTGTTTAAGTGGTTGAACAAGTCGCAAAGATGGTGCTCAATGTTGTTTTAATAAGGACTTTTAACAGCACTTATAAATGTTGTAGTAAGTCGCTTATTGTTTTAAGTGTTTGAAATGTGACGTTTTGGCTAGTTTTTCATAGTTTAAATGGTTTTTAAAAATCTATCTATGGAAATTCTTATGAAATGTATTTGAGTGTTAAAAAAGTAGAAGGTTAAATATAGTTTTAATGATTATTTACGAATTTTGAAAATCAAAGTGCTGCAAAATGTAAAACATGTTTTTAACCAAACTTATAAATTAGTTATTTTCAAGTAATATTTTATATAGATATTTAAAACCTATTTACAAGTATTTTTAAAATTATTATTTTATATATATAATTTTTGACTAAGGTGATTAACTAGGCTTAACACTAAAAGCCGACGAGAAAACTTGTCTATTTGCGAGATTCCAAAATGAGGTATCTTTACAAGGCTTGGAGAAACCAGTGCCCAAAATTATTTGGCCTCACTCTTAAATGCGGAACAGTATAAGTTGAAATGTCGGAAACGTGTTGATCTTATTGTTTACTTACTTGTTTAAAAATAAAATTAACTTTGCTTAACGCTAAAATTCGATGAAGTAGGCTTATCTATTTCTGAGAGTTAAAGATTGATGCCCAGCAGGGCCAGAGCATTAGAGCTCTAATCTACCGGGCTTCCCTCTTGAATAAGGAATAATTAGGTCGGGAATGTCAGAAATGAGTTTAAGTATATGAATATTTATTTGTATAAGCAATGGTTTTTGACTAGATAATCGACTCGTTGATTATTGATCTTAATCGAATATGAACTTAGATCTTTAAAACAAAGATTTGTAAAGATAGTAACAAGTAGGAAAATGATTTGGGTTTGCTGTGACAATGTGTTAATCGCATTAGTCTTTAACCCTTTTCGATTGTAATTAGGGATGTAAATAGATCTCTAAAAGGGATGTTTTAAAGATGATATAAGTATGGAATGGTTTTGGGTTTGTTGCGATAATGTGTTAATTACATTCGTCTTTAACCCTTTTTGATTATACTTATGAATGTAAATAGATCTTCAAAAGAATGTTTTAAAGATAAGCATAAATGAAACAGTTTTGGGTTTGCAATGACAATGTTTAAATAACATTAGTCTTAAACCTTTTTGAATGGATTTGTGAAAGTACTTAGATCCTTAAAATGAATATTTTGAAGGAAACCGTAAGTAAGGAATCTTTTTGAAAAAGATAGAAAAAAACAAAGGTTTAAAGCAAGAAATCTTGTTAGTGATTTGTGAATATACTTATACCATTTCAGATAAGTATATCAACACTTTTTAAAGCATAGAAAAGTAAAGGTTTATAAGTGAGAAATCTTGGTAATGCTTTGTGAATATATTTACACCATTTGAGAAAAGTATATGAATACTTTTTAAAGTATTGAAAGAATACAAATGAATAGTAAAAATTCATAAATAATGTTTTATTAAGTAAAAGGAGTTTACAGATAAAAGAGGTTTTAATTAATAAAAGATTAATTAAGTAGAAAGGGGATTAGAAGTCACTTATGTGACTTGATCGTGCTTTGTATAAATTGATCTTGCTTGTGGAATAAAATTTGTTACATACTTAGCACTAAAAGCCGATGAAGTAATCTTGTCTATCTTTGAGAATTAAGACTATTATTTGTGTAGGGATATGAGCAATAGAGCTCTAATTTACCGGCTTTACTCTTGATCGAGGGATAGTGTGAGGAAAATATCAAAAACGTGATAAGTAAATAAGACTTGGTTTCCATATGCGATTGTTCTCATTATCATTGAATGACCAAATTTTTCGATTCAGTCTTGGAGAGACCGACATCGGTGTTTTACATACCAAAATCACTTAAAGGCTAAGATATATATTCTCCCTCTTGGAAATGGATTGGTTCTGCATGGATCTATATGGAGATTCAAGATTTGTTTAAGATGCTCGAAAACATATAGTTGTTCATTATCTATTTAGGATGTGGGAATCCATGTCTATTAAGATATGGGAATCAATGTGTGGTTTCAAGATCTATTCAAGATGTGAGGATCTAATTTGCGATTCGTGTTCTATTCGAGTGATAAAGACTCGTGCGAAAGACGTCGAGCGTGACCTCGACATTGGAAATGACAAAAAAAAGAGTAGGGGCATAGCTCTGTGTTTGGTTGACCCACGACAGGATATTATCACTCCAGATCTAGAGTATTCTTGTAGATGTTGCGCGTGGGAGTGATGATATTCAGGATCACATATTTAAATGTGAACCGGTTATGTTTTCCTTAATGGTATACTCTATCTAGAGATATACGGTGCTCGGAGGTAGTTTTTGACCCTTGTGCAGGAGATTGGATTTTGGCTTTACTGAAATGATCTTTACAAAAAATCAATTATGTGAGCGTTCCTTAGAGGATTTGATTATGCCCTCTAATATGCTGTTGAATGTTAACAAATGTAACCATTCCAGCTATGCTATAATATTTATATTCTACACCCTAGACATTATCTATTATATCACCTTATGTACCAATTAGATGGTGGTTCTTTTGAGAGGATAATCATTACGGCATTCCATATGATCTCAAAAGTACTGTTATATGTTAATCACGTATTTCTTGAGCTTCTCATGCCGGACTTATGTCTGACGCTTGGTTTTTGTTTTCCCTAAATTCCTCATGTGCTCTTTCGAGTAGTTTGAAAAAAGGTAGGTTTTCGTTAATGTTCTTTGGAGCTTGAGAATATGAGCTAGATGTTTCAGTAACCGTAATGTTCTTATTTCCACAGCATTACTGTCTGATCTATCAGCATTTGTGAGGACGGATTGTTATAACTATCCAGGCTGATGATAGTACTTAGGTTTCGTAACTCTGAAATTTCTATATTGGAGTAACCCTTTGTACTGCTCTTTTGATATTACATATTACCATTCCGTAGTGAGATTTTGATATTGTGTTCTCTTCTTTTTTCTATTTTTTTCCTTTTATTTTACCTTAGCAATTCGTCCTTTTGGCACTTGGATGCTCAGCACATGAATAACGTGGATGTATTAGTGTCGACATTCGGGGGTCGAAAGGTTGATTCATTACAGCAAGCCTCACAACCAGAAATGACAGAAATAGGGTTGTGTTGCAGGGCTATATGGGTCGCATCCATTAGGATATTGTCATCACCCTTCTAGATTATTATTTATAAATTTGGTTGTACACGAGAGCTTTTGGGAATAGGTTGCAAAAAAATGAGGAGATGAAACTTTGGTAACTATCCAGTAAGGGGTAGTCCGGTATTAATTCCTAGGGGTCGATAGGTTCGACCCCGGTGCATTTTGTCTATGAATGTACCATACAGAAGGTAGTCCATTACTTTGCTATGTTGGAAATCTGATCTCCAACAAGTGCCTTTGGACTTAGTCATATACTTATTATGAAGGAATTAAATTAATGTAACAATTTTGGCTATGACTCTATATTTATTTTAAGCCCTAGACATTATTAAATATCACAAAATTTCCTATGAAATGGTTTGGTTATCGTAAGGAAAAAAACCCATATGTGTTTATATACAACGTGATCTTACGAGATACCTTTATTTTAAAAGGTTTTTATAACATTAAAATCCATTTGAGGTGTGTTCTTGTACTGGTTTAACAGTTTGATTCGGGTGTTATTCTCTTATAATGCTCGGTTCAAAGCAAATGTATTTTCAAATCTAGTTATGGATGCTTTGGAGATTCAAGAGAAAAGTTGGATGCCTCCAAGATGTATTCCTGTATATTTTATTTTCTGCTGCATTTGTTGCTTGTACTTATTAACAGTTATCAGGATAGTTTGTTATGACTGTCTAGGCTAAAGGTAGATTAGCATACTCCTGATTTGATGTAAGTATATTAGAGTTTTTTTTGTAAAGATCTGTTATATATTATATATTACTCGTTATGTTGTGAGATTCAGTTCTGCCTTTTCTTTATTTTCCCCCAATAATGTGTCTTTTCGACACTTGGATGCTTGGCACGTGAATATTGTGGATGTATTAGTGTCAACTTTTGAGTGTCAAAAAGGTGGGTCGTTACATTATAGATTGACGATATGCTAATTTTTGGGTCAGGTATATCTTGTTTGAACGAAACAAAGAAGTTTCTGTCCTTAAATTATGATATAAAGATTTTGGAGAAGCTGATGTTATCTTAGGAATTAAGATTTTAAGAAAATCGAGGGAGTTTGTGTTAGTACAATCTCATTAGATTGAGAAATTTTTCAATAAATATGGACATTTTAATGATAAATCAGCTTCGACTCATTTAGATCCTAGTATTAAATGAAAGAAGAATAATGGACGTACTGTTTCTCAACTAGAATATTCTTGTATTATTCGAGTCTAACATATGCAATGCATTGCACAAGACCTGACATAGCACATGATATTAGTGTATTATATCGATTTACGAGTAATCTAAGTATAGAAAATTATAAATCAATTTCAAGAGTTATAGCTTATTTGAGAGGTGTCATTGACTATGGCCTTTCTTATAAAGTATGTCCTGATGTATTAGAAGGACACAGTGATGCCACTTGAAACAATGCAGAATCTAAATCCAAAACTATGATTGGTTGCATATATACATTAGGAGGAGCTAATATGTCTTGGTGTTCCAAGAAGCAGACCCATGTTTCTGACTCAATTATGTTGTCAGAATTAATTGCATTAGCATATGCATGTAAAGAGGCGGAATGGTTAAGGAATTTTTTAATAGACATTCCTGTATGGACTAAGCCATCTTTGGCAATCATGAATAATTGTGATAATTAGGCTACGATATATAATGTGTCTAATATGACATACAATGGAAAGTCTGGACATGTGAGTCTAAGACATTAAACGATAAGAAAATTACTCAAGCGAGAAGTAATTACAATGGATTATAAAGAAATAAAGAAGAACTTGGCAGACCCATTTATAGTCTTCCAAAAGCGAATGTTTATATAAAATCAAGAGAAATGAGATTAAGGTCCATGAATGAAGGTTGATCAACTAACGGCAACCCAACTTATGTCTTGAAAAAAAGGGAAAAAGTTCAGTGGGTATCAATAAGTTAAAAGAATAATTGTCGGACACTATACCATATTTTCCACAAGGTAGTATTGGATATTTTGCATGAATGGGGCTGGATTAAATTCCTTAAGAAGTCTATACACAAGTGTACCGTAGAAACACTTAAAGACTTATCTATATGATTGTGGAAATCGGGTCGCTTTCTATGAAGGTAAGACCGCTTTCTAAGTAGATTCATGAAAAATCAAGTTAGAGAACATGTTCATTAATGTGCGGAGCATAAAGAACACAGTAACCTATGAAAATCAATATGTGTAGTTCTTCCAGTCATATCACTAGAGGTATTTGGTTCAAGACTCATTCACCATAGAACCTCAATACAGCTTTGAATAGTTTACACTAAGTAAAGAGTTCAAACCCAAGAGGTACTCATCACCTAGGTATTGGTTTTCGTGATAATTCCATATTTGTCCTTGAACTACATCGGCTTGATCCCACTTGAGTACGTAGGCAGTCACTTAAGTGATGCAGCCATTCCATTTTTTAAAAAATTTGAAAATAGGAGGAGAATGTCGTATATTTTCAAAAGTTTATTGTGCATAAGTAGGTGCCACCAGTCGAGCGGTGGGATAACATCGGTCAACTGATGGTACTACCGATCGCACAGTAAATAATGGACGTGAATATCCATATCCATTTAAAGAGTTGCAATGCCCGTTAATGACTGCTATTCTTTGTTCGGTGGCTTTTCTAATAGTTTCTCTTAAGAGAAACGACCCCTCTTCACATCCAAACATCATCTATATAAATAGCATTAGAGCATGCATTTAATAATTAGATTTTGTGATTAAATCTTTTTCTTCTTTCTCCACTCTTAGAATTACCATAAACTTTTTTCTATTGTGTTCTTGGCTTGAACAAAGTGGTACAAAACTTTAAATCAATTAACGTCGTTAGAAGGATTTTTTGAATCCTGGCGGGAATAGTTCAATGATCTTTTTGTACTCGATAGGGCTGAACTATTTTCTGAAAGTAACAGATCGTCAAAGTCAGAAGTACAACAATGATACGCATAATATATTCTAACAATTTTTAGAAAATATTATCAGCAAATGGAGGGTTCAAGAGACTACAATGCACTTCAAGTCATAAATCAACATTTAAGAAGGTTGAACGTTTTGATGGTGAAAATTTTACTCGTTGGCAAGGAACAAGAAGTTCTTTCTCATCAATGTAATTTTTCTACATACTAGGACATGGCCTGGAAGAATTACCGATTGAAACTCCAACGAATACTTTTGAATTAAAAGCTAAACGACATAAGCGAAAGAAGGATGACTTCATGTGTAGAGGACACATATTGAATGCACTGTCTACATACGTCTACAATGCACAAAGAAGCTTGGAAACTGCAAGGTGCCACGGATTGCATTGCTGAAAATATACCTCATTTTCGAGGCAGGCAACAAGAAATTTCTTATGACCAATTTTATGGAATTGAAGATGACTGACAATAAAATGAACATTGAACAAGTAAATGAGATTTTACAATTGTCAATCATCTTAAAGATTCCAATATAGAATTTCCTGAATCATTCATAGTTGGGGTTATATCCTGACTTCCCTCTCCTTGGAATGACTATACGAAGAAACTAAAACAGACCGAAGTGGACTATGATTTTGAAGCTTTACAATATCATCTTCATATAGAAGAAGATTCATATAAATGTGAACAAATTGATAGTCAGCAAACAGAATTTCATTCCAAGGCCAACAATGTTGAAGATATTCATCCATCAAAGCAAAGACTGAACTTAAAAAAGAATAACAAAAGGAAGCACGCTTGTTTCTTTTGTAACAAGCCCGACCACTAAGTTCATGGCTATCGTCGATGAAAGAAGAAGAAAAAGGTGAATTTAGTCAAAGAGAAGCTTGCAACAGTAGTGCAAAAGGAAAACTCTATTAATGGCATAGAAAGTGATTAGTGGCTCGACACTGAAGAAACAGTACATATATGCAAAGATCGTAGTCTTTTTAAGACCAATGAAGAAATAAATGAGAAGAAAATGAAGTTATCGGGGCAAATCAGGCTCGTATCAAAGTCATTGGAAAAGGCGTTGAAATTCCATTCACCTTAGAAAAGTTCTTACTCTGATCAATGTATTTTATGTACCTGATATTTATAAGAATATTTTATTTGGATACCTTCTTAATAACATAGGATTCAAGATGGTGTATGAGTCTGATAAGCTAGTTTTGTCAAAGAATGACAGTTTTATAAGTCAGGGATATTCTTGTAATGACATAATTAAGTTGAGCATAATAAAAGATAGATTTGTTTATATTATTGACTTCTCTAAGTTGTGGAATGCTAGATTAGGACACGTTAACTATAATTTACTTAAATTTATGCGTAAGTTAGGATTATTTCTAATTACAATTTTAAATCTATTGGTAAATGTGAGATATGTGTTCAAGCAAAGATTCATCGAAAATCCTTTAAATCTGTTGAAAGGAATAATAGTTTTCTTGACTTATTATTGAGCAATGTTGGTGATATTAAAAGTCATAAAACATATGGACGAAATAAATACTATTGTCACATTTATTGATGACTATTCTAGGTATGCTTGGGTATACCTAATGGAAACTAAAGACGAGGTGTTTGATAAATTGAAAATTTACAAGGCAGAAGTGAAAACAAAATTTGGAATTAAAATTAAAGTGTTGCATTTGGATCGAGTCGGTGAATATTTTTCAAATGAATTCACCTTATTTTGCAAACAACACGATTTGATTCACCAATGTATGGCTCATTATACTCCACAATAAAATGGCATTGGAGAACAGAAAAATAGAACATTGGTAGAAATGGTCAATGCAATGCTTGTTAGTTCTAAGTTAACATATTTCTTATGGGGTGACGCTATGTTATCAACATGTTACATTTTAAATATAGTTCCTTTGGAACAAAAAGATGTATCACCTTATGAATTATGGTTTAATCAGAAACCAAACTTATCAAAACTTAAAGTCTAGGATTGTTTGTTTTATTTTAGAAAACTTAATCCTAAAAGACCCAAGCGAGGAAACAGAGCTTATAAATGTTCTTTTATAGGATATTCTCAAAATAGTAGGTGTTATAGATTTATTATTTTAGATACCTTAGAAGATATAGAATCTGTAGATGTAGAATTTTATGAGAATAAGTTTATACCATAAAATCAAAATAGTGATGAACCATTAATATCACTTAGTCCAGAATATGCTGAGACTAATAATGATTATTAATGATGATTATACCTCTAACCAAAACAACGAAGAGATCTCAGTATCTGAAGAAGCTACTGACGAAGAAGTAAAAGAGCAAGACTAGAAAAGACATTTGGTCCCTACTTTATTACATATCTTATCGAAGGCACTAAGGACGCAATCCATAATATCACTAAATATGTAATAAATGTCGATGATGATCCTACAAACTATTATAATGCTATGAGTTTCAAATATGCAAATTTATGGAATGAGGCAATGAATATTGAAGTGAATTCAATTATGTCAAACCAACATGGGTTTTGACGGATTTACCTTCTTGCATTAAGCTAATAGGATGTAAATGGGATTTAAGAGGAAATTGAATACAGATGGATCCATTGACAAATTCAAAGCCAGATTAGTTGCAAAGGCTTGCAAATAAAGACAAGGAGTAGATTATTTTGATACATATGCTTATGTTGCTCGCATTACTTCTATACCTTATTTGATAGCATTGGCATTCGTACATAATTTAATTATACATCAAATGGATGTAAGGATGACATTTCCAAATGGTAATTTAGAAGAAGAGATGTGCATGGTAAAACCTAAAGGTTTCATATTACCAGGCCAAGAAAGAAAAGTTTGCAAATAAGTCAAATCTCTTTATAGTATGAAGCAAGCTCCCATGCAATGGCATAAGAAGTTTGATGAAATAGCATTATCATATGGACTTAAAGTCAACGATGCAGATAACTATATATACAGTAAATCGGATAAAAACGGTTATGTTATATTATCTTTATATTTTGATGATATGCCAATTTTTTGGGTTTGATATATCTTATGTGAACGAAACAAAGAAGTTTCTATCCTCAAAATTTGATATGAAAGACTTAAGAGAAGCTGATGTTATCTTAGGAATTAAGACTATAAGGAATCCGGCGGAGTTTGTGTTAACACAATGTCATTATATTGAGAAATTGCTAAATATATATGGACATTATAATGACAAACCAGCCCCGGCTCCTTTAGATTCTAGTATTGAATTAGAGAAGAATACCGGGTGTACTATTTCTCAACTAGAATATTCCAGTATTATTGGGAGTCTTATGTATGCAATGCATTGCACAAGACCCGACATAGCATACACTATTAGTGTACTATGTCGATTTATGAGTAATCAAGGTATGCAGCATTAGAAATCAATTTCAAGAGTTCTAGTTTATTTGAATGGTATCATCAACTATGGTCTTTCCTATAAAGGATATCCTGTTGTATTAGAAGGATATACTGACGCTACTTGGAACATCGTAGAATCTAAATCCAAATCTACGACTTCCTGAATATTTATATTACGAGGAGCTGATGTGTCCTTGTATTCCAAGAAGCAGACATGTGTTTCTGACTAAACTATGTTGTTAGAATTAATCGCATTTACATGTGTATGGAAAGAAGTGGAATGTCTAAAAAAAATTAATGGACATTCCTGTATAGACTAAGCCATCTTTGACAGTCATGATTAATTATGATAATCAGGCTACGATATATAATGTGCCTAATAAGGCATATAATGGAATGTCTAGACATGTGAGTCTAAGACATCAAATGATAAGACGGTTGCATAAGCAAGGAGTAATTACAATCAATTACATAGAAACAAAGAAGAACTTGGCTGACCCGTTTACAAAGTGTCTTCCAAAAGTGAGTATATCTTTAAAATCAAGAGAAATGGGATTAAAATATGTGAATGAAGGTTGATTATAGACTAACGACAACCCAACTTATATATTGAAAAAGATAGACAAAGTTCAATGAGTATCAACAAGTTAAAGGAATGATTATAGAACACTACATCAAATTTTTCATAAGTTAGTGTTGGGTATTCTTCATGAATGATTATGGATTAAATTCCTTAATAAGTCTATACAAAAGTGTATTGCAGAAGCACTTAACGGCTTGCCTGTATAAATGTGGAAATCAGGTCGTTTCTGAATAAAGTAAGACCGCTTTCTAAGTAAACCATTGAAAACTAAAGGTTAGAGCACATGGCCATTAATATGAAAATCAATATATGTGATTCTTCCGGTCATATCACTAGGGGTGCTTGGTTTAAGACTCGTTCACCATAGAATCTCGATATGGCTTTGAATAGTTTACTCTAAGTGAAGAGTTCAAACCCAAAAGGTACTCATTACCTAGGTATTGGTTTTCACGATAATGTCATATTTTTCCTTGAATTATATTGGCTTGATCCTACTTGGGTTATGTAGATAGTCGCTCAAGTGATGCAGCCATTCCAAATGTTTTAAATTTGAAAATAGGGGGAGAATGTCGTATATTTTCAAATGTTTGTTGTGCGTCAGTAGTGCCACTGGCCAACCAGTGGTACTACCGATCACATAGTAAACAACGGCCGTGAACAGCCATGCATGTCCGTTCGAAGAATTTTAACCCTTGTTGGTGGCTGCTATTCTTCATTTAGTGGCTTTTCTAATAGTTTCTTTGAAGAGAAGCGGCCCCTCTTAGCAATTAATAATTAGATTTTGTGATTAAATCATTTTCTACTTTCGTCACTCTTGGAAATTATCAAAACATTTTTCTACTGTGTTCTTAGCCTGATCAAAGTGGTACAAAATTTGAATCAAGTAACGTCGTTAGGAGGTTTTTTCAATCCTGAAGGAAATAGTTCGATGGTTTTTTTTTATTTGATAGGGTTGAACTATTTTCTAAAAGAATCTGTAATAGATCCTCAAAGTTAAAAGTATGATAATGGCATCCCCGATATATTCCAACATGTTTTAACTTAGATGTTTAGTTTGAGTGGTTATTATGGTTTCTTCAAAAATATAATATGTGAGGAGTTTCTTTAACTCAAATGTTAGTAGTCGTCATATTTGTTTGTAGATTTGAAATTATATATTATATATAAGACCTCTACTTTTTCTGATTTCAACTATACATGCTGATTTAAATAACTATGGTTTCTCTCTCCTATCACTTATATTACTATTTAAATCAGAATGTGTGGTTGAAATCATAGGGAATAAAGATGTGTATGTGTGTGTGTACACACACATACCTCATTCTTTGCTATACCTCAATTCCACTTCGATTTCAACCAGATGTTTCGAATTAGATAAGATTATTTAATTCAATGCTTGCGGTTTAAATTCGAAGGAATTAAGGTGTAGTCGATCCTCGTCCATATATGTATATGTGTGTATATGCGTGTGTACACACACATAGGTAGGTATGCCCTTGCACGGGTGCAAAATGTTTTTTTATAAATGAATTGAGCATGTTTGCTTTTAATTTTGAACTGATTTTCATAGCATGGAGTTTAATTTACAAAAGCGTTGTTTGTATCGTTTTATTTAATATAAACGGTAATCATATAAGAAATTTCAAATGATTATTTATTTCATGATTTATAAACTACCTGATATAAAGGCCACTAAAAGTAAAAGTGATGATATGATACAAAATATTTAAGGGGTATATTGTGAAATTAACATATAATATCAAGTAGATTTACATGGAATTAAAATATAAGATAAACATAATCAAAGCAAGTAATCCAATTCGTCCGTGAGTGCGGCGCAGTGGAAAGGAGGCTTGAGTTCTGGTAAAAAGACTCAAGTTGGATTCCTACCATGCGTTTTCCTATCCTTTATAAATTTACCAGAGGATATAGGAGCTTGGATCAACGGACGGTTTTACTACACCCTCCTCAGGAGTTTACTGGCCCACCGGGGTCTGTTGTGTTCAAAAAAAATCCAATCCATGTATCTGTGAATATGAGGAAAAAAATAATTTTAAATAAATATACAATACTGATTTAGTAAAAGACTGTCAACAATTCATGCTCATGACAATTTGGTTGTACACCTATTTATCAACATGCAAAGACTTTACAATTGTCAACTTTATCATATATATTGTTTTGTGCATAACTCACGTTGACGTTTCTAAATACGGTGGCTTTTCCCATTAAGTACAACTCATTATTTAAATGATTTTAATTAGTACCATGCATTGAACATGATTCAACTCAGGTACACCCATGCATGATTAGATACACCCTTGTTCGTTTTCTCTTCCACATTCAAATTGGTGAACCTAAAGAAGCAACAAAGTCTTTCAAAGTTATGTTTGAAGTTCTACCATAGAAACAAGTAGGGGTGAGCATATATTGGGTTGAACCAAATAAACCAATCAAACCAAATATGATTGGTCAGTTTGGTTTGACTTTGTTATTTATTTAGTTGTCTTTTATTTCCGTTTTTAAATTTATTTGATTTTTTGGTTGATTTCGGTATTTAGTGTTTGAAAGCTGAACCAACCGACTAAATCAAATGAAAGACTTAAATTATTGTCAAATATCATAATTATTAATCAATACTATTATTATTTATAATATCATTTTGACTCAATTATTTTCCTTTCGGTTCATGTTAATATATTTAGAAGAGAAGTGGTTAATTTTATAAATTACAGTATTATCGCATATTTAAATATATATGTAGATCAATTCAATTGTTTCAGTCTTGTATTACGTTACAAATACATGACTAGGTTAGCTAATCATCAACCAATCAAACTAACCAAACCGAACCAATTATTTTTTGTTTAGTTGGTTTCATTTTCGAAAAAAATTGGTTCTTTTTGATTTGGTTTTTGTTTTTTGAACAACTAATTTGATTTCGATATTTTTTTCCGATTTCAAACCAAACCAATCATTTGCTCACCCCTAGAAATAAGAATAATAAACTAAGTATTAGTGGACAAAAATGAAATTTCTTCATCATCACAAAAAAATAACAAAATGTCTTAGGATATGATATAGCAAACTTAGCTTGATAATGTAAATTACATGAACCTGAAGAAAGAAATGCGTAACCAAATTAAAGTTTGTGTGCTCTTGTATGGAAAATAAGTTTGTTTGCAAATCCCAGCAACAAATGGAAATTTCGCTATGTTAAAAAACATAGAAGTTACTTAATCAAATTTTTAGTGATAGTTTAAGGATTTGAAAAATCACTTTTAAATCACTTATTAACCGAGGCTATAATCTCAGAAAAGTGTCCATTACAGTAAAAAGGCATAATATTCATTACGCAGTAAATGAAATCAAGTATGATATTCATGAAAATCACATGTAAAAATGGAAATAGAGTACCTCCTCAGAAAATATAATATGGTAAAAATTTGCATATTATAGTTAAAATTGTTACCCCAACTTTTGGTTAAGGCCAGGATATCAACAAATTGGCTAAAATAGATGGATATCAGGATTGGGGATCGTTGAAAACAAGGTTATGATCGATACATCAAAACTGGACCAAGCTCCAATCAAGGTAAGCTCGATCGAGAATGATAAACAAGGCTTGGTGAGGCTACACTTCGAATTTCAAGTCAATCGAAGTTCATATGCTCAAGTTATGGATGGATCAATATTCGTATGATCGATTAGAAACAGGCTATGATTGATACCGTCAAAATTGGACCAAGCTCCAATGAAGGTGGGATCGATCAGGAATGATAAACAAGGTTTGGTAAGGCTATACTTTGAATTTCAGGCCAATCGAAGTTCATATGCTCGAGTTATGATGGATCAATATTCGTATGGTCGATTGGAAATAAGGTTATGATCGATACTTTCAAAATCGGACCAATCTCCAATCAAGGTGGGACCGATTGGGAATGATAAACAAGGTTCCGTGAGGCTACACTTCGAGTTTCAGGTCAATCAGAGTTCATATGCTCGAGTTATGGATGGATCGATATTCGTATGATCGATTGGAAACAAGGCTATGATCAATACCATCAAAATTGGACCAAGCTCCAATCAAGGTGGGATCGATCAGGTATGATAATCAAGGCTCGGAGAGGCTACACTTTGAATTACAGGTCAATCGGAGTTCATATGCTCAAGTTATGGATGGATCAATGTTCGTATGATCGATTGGAAATAAGGCTATGATCGATGCCGTCAAAATTATACCAAGATCCAACCAAGGTGGGATCGATCAGGAATGATAAACAAGGTTCATTAAGGTTACACTTTGAATTTCAGGTCAATCGGAGTTTATATGCTCGAGTTATGGATGGATCAATATTCATATGATCGATTAGAAACAAAGCTATGATCGATACTATCAAAATTGGACCAAGCTCCAATCAAGGAGGGATCAATTGAGAATGATAAACAAGGTTCGGTGAACCTACACTTCAAATTTGAGGTCAATCAGAGTTCATATGCTCAAGTTATGGATGGATCAATATTCATAAAAAAATTGGCCCGTATCGATGTTCTCGTATATATCACTATAATACCAAATGATGGATACCTATTAATGGATACAAAGTGATGGATATGAAATGATGGATACGAAATGATAGATACCAGCTAATGGATGCGAAATGATAGATATTGGCTGATGGATACCAAATGATGGATACCATATGATCGATACGAAATTAATATGGATCGATCGAGGATCGATCTCTACACTTGCAATCTCAAACTTGGATCGATCATATCTCACAAATTACATATTGGAATTTCATGAAATTTGAAGAGCAAGGACTTGGCACTATTTTCTTTCACCATGATCGATCCCAGCCTAATTAAAGTGATTCTTGATCGATACGAAATTGATATGGATCGATCGGGGATCGACCTCTGCAATTGCGATATCAAACTTGAGTTGATCATATCTCATTAACTACACATTGGAATTTCATGAAATTTAGAGAGAAAGGACTTGGCACTGTTGTCTTTCACCATGATCGACCATAGCCTAGTAAGAGTGATTCCTGATCGATACGAAATTGATAGGGATCGATTGGGGATCGATCTCTGCACTTACCCATCTCAAACTTGGATCGATCATATCTCACAAACTACACACTGGAATTTCATGAAATTTGGAGAGCAAGGACTTGGCACTATTGTCTTTCACCATCATCGATACCAGCCTAGTCAGAGTGATTCCTGATCAATATGAAATTAATCGGGGATCGATCTCAAACCACCTTGGATCGATCATGTAGGCCCACCTGCACATGAGAAAAGGTATTCTGAGTTTTGGATAAGATTTTTCTAGATTTACTCCTATAAATAGCGACTCCATGGAAACTAAAAGGGGGATCTTCTTCTGCTTTTCTAGGCAAGACTTTGTCATTTTGATTTTTGGTTTGAAAGGCTTGTAATTGTAATCACAGTATAAAAGGATTAATTCGAAGTGGACGTAGGCTAGAGATAGCCGAACCACTATAAACCTTGTGTTTTTTGTTTTCTTGCTCATTTAATTTTCTTATTTCTTCATATCTACTCTCTACATCCTCTGGATCTAAGGTTTGAGTATGGATATTGAGGATTTGTGTGTAAATACTGGTGCTTTCACTACTTCTGGAGTTTGTGACCAATTTTGGCGCAAACACTTTGGTGCTTTCACTGAGAGAACAAGCACCTGTTACATCTGATTTGGAGTTTGGATTTGGAAAGCTGAAGGATCGGATCTATAAGGAACCATGGTTAGGCCATCTACAAGGAGACATAGAAAGGAGAAAAGCCATCACGAAGGAAGTCAGGAGGCTTCCTCGGGAGCAAATCGGACCTCAGTTTTCATCACTAGGGATGAGATGGAGATAATAATGGAGGCTATGCAGGAAGGGATGCTGAAAAGGCAAGAAGAGATGTTATAGAACCTTCTCAGATAGTTTGGAAAGCGGGGGGCAGCAGGAGCTGCAGGAGCATAGATCCATGGAGCTAGATCAGAGGGACTTGACAGGTAACTAGATAGAGCGGTTCAGCAGGGGGCAGCCCCCAATCAATACTCAACTACCAATCAGGATGGACTTAGGCTCTAGGGCAAACCATCGTGTAATGCTAAACCTATCCATGGAGGAATATCAGGTGACGCCACACAACATGGTGCTGGATGGACTACGGGAGTGTATGACGAAGAGTACGGACTGGATTTTCCTCGAGGACTTGGGGGCAGATAGGAAATGAAGATGGGATACAACCTTTGATGGACAATGTTGGATTGGCTGAGATTATCAAGAGAACTATCCGTGGAGGTCTGACAAACAGAGATCTGGAAGGGAATCCACCAGAGTTCAAGCTACCTGCTCTGGAAATATAAAAGGGTAGGGCAGATCCTACTGATCATTTGATGAGATATATAAGACACATGGAAGTGCTGGGGGCACCGGAAGAGGTTATGGCGTGGTGTTTTCCCCTGTACTTGACGGATATAGCTGCCATGTGGTTCAGGCAGTTGGAAGATGGATTTATGAGAACATGGACGGAATTGGTGGATAAGTTCTTGAAACAGTTTCGGGTTCATATCAAGAGGTCGAAGAATGTGATGACATTGACGTCAGTAAAAAAAGGATGGGAGAATCGCTTAGAACTTTCTTAACCCGGTTTAATGTAGCGGTTGCTTTGGTGGATCGGCCAGATCCATCAATGGTTCTAATGGCGGCAGTATCAGGAGTCAGGGATAACTCGGATTTCAAAATATCGTCATACGGGATCCACCAATGGATCTCGAGGAATTCTTTCATGAAGCGTAGAGATTTCTTCGACCGGAGGATGCAAGTTTAGATATATAAGCAAAGGAAGTAAATGTGATTAAGGGTAGAGAATCATTCGGTGAAAGCACGGATAAGGATAAGGGTAAAAGGAAGAGGAAATCGAATGACGATTCAGAAGAGTAAGGAAGCGCTCGGGAAAACCAAAATTCTCCACTTACATAGGTCTAAATGAAACGTTGGAACGGATATACATGGAAACTCAAGATTGACTTCCTTATCGAAGGTCGGCAAGAAGGGAACCCTCGGAACACGAGAGGGCATTAGGAAGGCACGTCTCTTTCATGATCTGGATGGGCATGATACTAACAGCTGCAGGCATCTAAAGGATATAGTCGAGGAGCACATGAGGAATGGTCAGTTGTGGCCATATGTCGGGACTCAGAATGCGACAATGGAACAGGACCAACCACCGTCCACCTCAAACAACGATGGAGCGATGCCCAGGAATGGTGGTCAGTTAGTCATCGACTAATCGAGACGGTATGAAATAAGTAGCAAACTACAGGCAGATGGCAAAGTCACTTACTCATGTACAAGGACGGAGATAGCCCCTAAATATGCTCTGAGATGATTATATACCTTGACGCTCAAGTTTGCGAAATCTATGTTTTCTTTCTATTTTGGACATTTGCTTTATTCTGGTTTGGTTTTGGAGTGCAGTTTGGACTCTTGGTTTTGTCGATTTTCTGGTTCGGACTTGGTATGGACATTTGTCTTTTGGTTTGGATCTCAGATTGAATTTTTGATATGGATTTCTGGTTTTATGGTTTGGTCAGGATTTCAGATTGGATTTTGATTGGATTTTTATCTAGTTTTTGGTAAATAGTCGTTGAGTATGGATTATGCTTGCAAGGGGCAAGTCGATTCGTCCAAGAGTGGTGAATTGACTGATTATGGTCATCGAGTATGGGCTATGCTCGACAAGGGTCTGGAGAGACCGGGATCCGGCCTAGGACATAGGCCCCATATTATCTATCGGTTACTATTTCATGTCGTCGGGTATGTACTATACTCGGCAAGGGTCCGGAGCGACCAAGATTCGGCTTAGGACTTAAGCCACGGCATTACTCAACGTTCAAGGACACTGAACCAGGAACACAAAGGCATTACTTAACACAAGTCCTCAAGTGTGGATTGCGCTTGGTAAGAACCAGGGGAGGTTATGGGTTTGGATATTGGCTATGAACAGCTAAGGATTTGGCTAAGGGCCCGGAGCAGTCCCGGATATCGACTCGGAGAGGTCATGGATTTGGTTATTGGTCATTGGATATGGATGGATTAGAACTCGCTTGTCGGGTTCGGATGGGTATGGAATTGGCTAAGGATTTGATTGCTAAATTCGAAATCAAATATCGACTAAGAGCAGTCGCGGATTTGGATGAGGATATGGAACTCGGATAGAATTGCTATGGATGGAATATGGACTTTGGACGTCGGATTTAAAGCTACTCAAAACATGCCTTCCTACCGCAAGGCATATTTTGGGGGGCAAATGTTACCTCGCCTTTTGGTCAAGGCCGGGATATCAACAAATTGGCTAAAAAGGATGGATATCGGGATTTGAGATCGATTGGAAACAAGGTTATGATCGATACCGTCAAAATTGGACCAAGCTCCAATCAAGGTGGAATCGGTCGGGAATGATAAACAAGGCTCGATGAGGCTACACTTTGAATTTCACGTCCATCAGAGTTCATATGCTTAAGTTATTGATGGATCAATATTCATATGATCGGCTGAAAACAAGGCTATGATCGATACCATAAAAATTAGACCAAGCTCCAATGAAGGTGGGATCAATCGGGAATGATAAAAAAGGCTCGACAAGGCTACACTTCGAATTTCAGGTCAATCCGAGTTCATATGCTCGAGTATGGATGGATCAATATTCGTATAATTGATTGGAAACAAGGCTACGATATATACCATCAAAATTGGACCAAGCACCAATCAAGGTGGGATCGATCGGGAATGATAGAAAAGGCTCGGTGAGGCTACACTTTGAAATTTAGGTCAATCGGAGTTCATATGCTCGAGTTACGGATGGATCAATATTCGTATGATTGATTAGAAACAAGGCTATGATCGATACCGTAAAAAGTGGGCCAAGCTCCAATCAAGGTAGGATCGATCGGGGATGATAATCAAGGCTCGGTAAGGCTACACTTTGAAGTTCAGGTCAATCAGAGTTCATATGCTCAAGTTATGGATGGATCAACATTCGTATGATCGATTGGAAACAAGGCTATGATTGACACCATAAAAATTGAACCAAGCTCCAATCAAGGTGAGATCGATCGAGAATGATAAACAAGGTTTAGTAAGGCTACACATCAAATTTCAAGTCAATTGGAGTTCATATGTTCGAGTTATGGATGGATCAATATTCGTATGATCGATTTGGAAACAAAGCTATGATCGATATTGTAAAAAATGGACCAAGCTCCAATTAAGGTGGGATCGATCGAGAATGATAACAAGGTCCGATGAGACTACACTTCAAATTTCAGGTCAATCGGAGATCATATGCTCAAGTTATGGATGGATCAATATTCATGAAAAACTGGCCCATATCGATGTTCTCGTATCCATCACTACGGATACCAGATGATGGATATCAAATGATGGATAGCGACTGATGGATACAAAGTGATGGATACCAGATGATGGATACCAGCTGATGGATACCATATGATCGATACGAAATTGATATGGATTGATCGGGGATCGATCTCTACACTTGCAATCTTAAACTTGGATCGATCATATCTCACAAATTACACACTAGAGTTTCATGAAATTTGAAGAGCAAGGACTTGGCACTATTTTCTTTCACCATGATTGATCCCAGCCTAATCGAAGCGATTCCTGATCGATGAGAAATTGATGTGGGTCGATCGGGGATCGATCTCCGCACTTGCAATCTCAAACTTGGGTCGATCATATCACACAAACTACAGACTGGAATTTCATGAAATTTAAAAACCAAGGACTTAGCTCTATTGCCTTTAACCATGATCGATCCCAACCTAATCGGAGCGATTCCTGGTCGATACGAAATTGATATGGATCGATCGGGGATCGATCTCTGCACTTGCAATCTCAAACTTGGGTCGATCATTTCCTACAAACTACACACAGGAATTTCATGAAATTTAGAGAGCAAGGACTTGGCGCTATTGTCTTTCACAATGATCAATCCCATCCTAATCGGAGTGATTCCTGATCGATGCAAAATTGATATGGATCGATTGGGGATCGATCCCAAACCACCTTGGATCGATCATATGGGCCCACCTGCGCATGAGAAAAGGTATTTCGAGTATTGGGGCAGATTTTTCCAGATCTACTTGTATAAATAGCGACTTCATGGCAACTAAAGGGGGAACTTCTTCTGCTTTTCTAGGTGAGACTCTGCCATTTTGGTTTCTGATTTCAAAAGCTTGTAACTGTAATCATGGTATAAAAGGAATAAAAGGATTAATTCGAAGTGGACTTAGGTCGGAGATAGCCGAACAACTATAAACCTTCCGTTCTTTGATTTCTTGCTCGTTTTAATTTTCTTATTTCTTCATTTCTGCTCCCTACATCGTCTGGATCTGAGATCTGTGTTTGGATATTGAGGATTTATGTGTAAACACTGGTGCTTTCACTACTTCTTTAGTTTGTTACCAATTTTGGCGCAAACAATAATAGTGTACCTCCTCAGAAAATTATGATTTTTGTTTAGGTATGCTATTTTTCATAATCAACATGTAATGTAATCTGAAATTATCAGTCCAAAGTTTTATGTTCCATGATATTTGAAGGGAATCAAAATATAAGGATAGATAAGCATATTAAATGATAAGAAACAAAATCAAATTTAAACTTTTCTGCTCATTCTGTGAAAGGCACAATATCCAAATATATCTTTCGAACTGGGAAAAATGTAATTTGGTTGGAACAGTTAGATGAAACCAATAGAGTGAAATTTATACATTACTAAATAAGATAGTTTTAAAGGGATTTTCATTCAAATGGCTTTTTTGTGCAGGGTGATAAGTCTTAAGTACGGTACTTTTGAAAAATTAGTTTTAACGACAATTTATAGGAAAAAAGATAAATGAAGCTATCATTTTCGGTTATACAGAAACAATGATAAACAAAGTTATCATTTTCCTGTATAATTTAAAAAGATAAATGAATTTATCGTTTTTCTGTAAATTGTCCTTAAAACTAATTATTCATGAGCGTTGTCCTTAAAACTTATTTCCCCATAATGGAAAGGCCTCCAACCTTAATTCCACTAGTGCAGATTTTGATACACATTGCCCTATATGGCAACACAAATAATAATGAAACCATAATTAGTGTGTTCCTATCTTTTGTGCCTTCCACACTCCCACCTTACATACCCAACACCCAACATCACGAACTCTACTTTATCTCTTCTTATAAATTACAATAGTGCTCTTTTTGACCTCCTCCTGCTGCAGTTCACACAAAACAACAGATGTTTAGACATCAAGTACATAAAGTTATAACAATACTTAAATCAAAGGAAAGTATCTAATAGGAAAATATCTTTTTAAATTTTAATTAAGATTCATGTGTGGCGTGTGGTGAAAGAACAAGTAAAAATCAAATTTTCTAATATAACTCTATTTAATATCTTCATATTTTATTTAGTTTCAAAAAATATTTAAATACTTTAAATTCATGTGTGAATGAAAGAATTAGTAAAATTCAAAATATTTCCTTCAATTGAATATACATGGTTAAAATATTTACTCTCCCATTTTCACAAATAGTTTAAGGGCATAATAGAATCACGAAAAAGAAGAAAAATCCCATGAACTAATCAGTACATGATGTACATAAGTTAAAGATGTATATACATATAAATAGAGACTGACTATAAGTAATTCAAAAAGGAGAAGAAAGTGGAGTTTGTTGAGTAAATCATCAATTTGACAATGTAGAATGAAAACAATAAATAAATAGATGACGGTACCATCATAATTAGACCTGTCAAAATATTACTCAACTCATTAGCCCAATCTATTTACCCTACTTATAAATGGGTTGGGCAGCCCATTTATGAATTTTATTAAATGGGTTGTGGGTTGGGTTGACCCATTTTTAAAAGGGATATAAATGGGTAACCTATTTACCCATTTATTAAAAACATAAAATTTAAAAATATAAATTTAGAACACACATTATAGTTTTTCATGGAGACTGATAGTTGTATTTAGAAAATAATAAGCTACCGTATCCTCATGTTTGAACTCCTCCTGGTGCAGAAGCTGTTATTTTTTTGTACAGACTGCAATAACTTCTTCATACTAAATTGGAATTAGGCGAGACTTCGACTGATTAGCTCCCACCTAAATTACGGACAATGTGGAACACTCGAATACTTTATCTTGTAAACGCACACTGTAGTTCTCCATGGAGATTGACGGTTGTACTTAGAAAATAACAGACTATCACATCCCCATATTTGAACTCCGCCTAATGCAGAAGCCGTTATTTTTTTGTTCAGACTGCAATAACTTCTTCACACTAACTCGGAATTAGGTGAGACTTCGACCGATTAGCTCCCACCTAAATTACGAACAATATGAAACACTCGGATACTTCATCTTATGAACGCACATTGTATTTCTCCATGAAGACTGACGGTTGTATTTAGAAATAACGGACTACCACATCCCCATATTTGAACTCCGCCTAGTGCAGAAGCCACTATTTTTTTGTTCAGATTGCAATAATGTCTTCATACCAACTCGAAATTAGGCGAGACTTCGACCGATTAGCTTCCACCTAAATTACGGACAATATGGAACACTCGGATACTTCATATTATGAACGCACACTGTAGTTTCCCATGGAGACTGATAGTTGTATTTAGAAAATAACAGGCTACTGCATCCTCATATTTAAACCCCATGTACTGCAGAAGCCGCTATTTTTTTGTACATACCGCAATAACTTCTTCATTCTAAATCGAAATCGGGCGAGACTTCGACCGATTATCTCCCACCTAAATTACAGACAATATAGAACAATCGGATACTTCAACTTGTGAACGCACACTGTAATTCTCCATGGGGACTGACAGTTGTACTTAGAAAATAACAGGTGACCACATCCCCATATTTGAGCTCCGCCTAGTGTAGAAGCTGCTTTTTTTATTCAGGCTGCAATAACTTCTTCATACTAACTCAGAATCAGGCGAGACTTCGGCTGATTAACTCCCACTTAAACTACGGACAATATGGAACACTCGGATACTTCAGTGTACGCACATTGTAGTTCTCCATGGGGACCGACGGTTGTACTTAGAAAATAACAGACTATCACAACCCCATATTTGAATTTTGATGAAAATTAAAATTTTAAAATATGATTTTTATCGAAATTCAAATTGTGAAGATTAGAATTAGAGTTATTTTATACCTATTTGTTTTTTATTAGTCAAATAAAATTTAAATCTTCAAATGGGTTAAATGGGTAACCCGCTTATTAAAGGGATTGGGTCATAAATGGATTAGATCAAAAATGGGTCAAAAAGAATGTGTCATAAATGGGTTGGGTCAAACTCGACCCAACCCATTTTGACCCCACCCGACCCGTTTGACAGGTCTAATCATAATTAGCAACAAATCCTACGAATGAAGTGTTGGCGACCGAATACACGGTTGACGTAGGTATAGTTTGGCCCCTCACATAATAAAAAATATGTTGTAAATTTCTTTAAATTTTGGCAACTTTTTTTCGAATTTTGATTTATTTTTTCTCGATCATATTCCGCCAAACTTGACTTTTGGTGAACCATCGTTGTTTTTTCCTTCATTTTACGATATGGTGATGTCAAAGTTTGGTTCGAACAATGGTTAAATAGTAAATCGTTTTATTCGATGGAGTTTCCGTAACAAATTTTTCAATGAGTGGAGTCCTCCTGAAATTTGCTCCCTCATATTCAAAACGGAGTCACTTTAACGATCCCCTAAATTAAATATAAATTAGTACATGGGAGTGAAGTACTTATAAAAACAAAGGTATGAAATAATGGGTGGGGTTGATTTTTTAGGCTTTATTTGGAAATTTTGTAGTACCGGTTACGATAGGTTTTGATAGTATCGATTTTGATCGTTAATGATCATAGCGATGTTGATTGGTTTACTTAAAGTGTTGTTATAATCGATCAATACATGTTTGAGAGTTTAATATACATTAAAATTCTACTAAAGTAACATTACATATATGCTTTTATATTTATTATCTAGTTTTATGAATATTAATTTTTCTTAGGGTGTAATTGGAGAAAAAAGTTATAATATGTCAAAACATTGATGGGTTTAAAATTGCTTGTTAAAATTAACGACATCAGTTTTCATCGGTTTTATAACTAACAATAACCGACGCGAAAAAAAATCTTATAAGTAAGGGTTATGACAACATCTAAAATACAGAACCCTACAAAACCAGTCAAATCTAGTAGAACAAAACTCTCAAATGGAGCTTTAAGGGCAATGCTAGGTAAGACAATGAGGAATTAATATTTGAGATTATATGGCACGTGCAACATATATACGTGTAAAAAATTTTATAAAATTTAAAATTTTATGTAGTTTTGATAAAAATAAATTGAAAATGCAAAGAAAAAGTTATAATTTTGCCGTTGGAATAAAGTTTCAAACTTGTAACCTAGTCGCATTTCAAATTTTTCATTTGAAAATAAATGTTAACATTTTTTCTTTTTATTTCGGATATTCTAACCTAATCTATAGTTGTAGCTTTTGTGTTTTCTTTTAATGGATCGTGCCAATTACCTACAGTTGTCTTATTTCCAGCTTTCTGATACCTTTATTACTTCTGATTATCATCCTCGTTTGTTCTTTGTTTACATCTGCACTTTAAACCGAGCAACTTTATTATATGGACTAATATAAATTGCAACTATGTGATTTTAGTAGCTAGACCTATTTACTTTTCGTTTAATAAAATTTAATATGGGATGCTTGCTATTAATGCAGAAGTTTTGTAGTCACAACATCTTCAAGTAGCTTTGTTTGTGGTGTCAAATTAAATTTCATTGACAGATGATAGTGGAGACCGTAAATTGATAATAAAATTCCATTGATAGTGGTCATAAAAAATTACGATTTATGGTATTTTAAAAATACATGGTGGAAATCATATTGGTTGAATTTTCCATAGTTAATAGTAGTGATTTGTCTCTTGTCGATAGGGCTGTTAACGAATACTTGAAAAATACAAAATCTGTCTGTATTCGTATCCACATCCGAAATATGAAAAATTATCCGATGTCCAAAAAATGGATACAAATGCGGATATGGACATATCTGTATCCAAAATCATCCTTTCTGTTTTTTTGAAGATTGTAGCTATTTATTTGTGTATTTTAGTACTTAAAATGATTGTCATTTCTATTTTATCTAGGTAAAAAAATTATGTATATCAAAATAAATATTTGCTGTTTAAAATTATTTTTAGCGTATCTATTATTTTTAAATTTTTAGTACTGAAATAAATGTATAATAAATCAAAATTTTATTTTTATTTGTTTAGATTTATTGGTCGTGAACTGATCTAATAATTATCCGATACCTGTCTGCATCTACGAATACGAATATCCTATATCCAAAAATAATTTTGGATACGGATACAGATATGACACTACCGAATTCGTATCCAACCATTTTCGGCCTACTTATCCATATTTAGATTAAATTTAGACACCCAAAGCTACTATATGGTTATGAAAGGATATCTCGAGAGTTAAATTCACATACTAGTAAGGGCACCTCCAGTGGTGCAATTCAACGCTGAATTGGGCGGAAAAAAATCTCCAGTCGTTCGATTAAGGCAAACAATTAAGCTGAATGTTCAGGATTCAATTCAGAATCCTGAACTGGGCTTGGGCGCCCATTTAATGGGTGCCCAAGCCCTGGCGCCCAAGCCCTCCTCTCCTCCACTTCCACGTCTTCCAACGGCTATAACCGGCCCCTATATGTGAATTCCAACGGCTAAAAACGATCATATTTTTCCCCCAACAGCTATAAATGGTCATATTTAAAATTACAACGGCTATAAACGGTCATATTGAAAATTACGACGACTATAAACGGTCATATTTATGATTTCACTACATATATCGGAATATTATTCAGATTGTAATACACACATCTCTTCTTCTATCATAATTCTATTCTCAATTCATTAATATTGAAAGTATGTCTCATCCGTTTCAATCATATACCGAAGCGATGAATATGGATAGCTGGGATTTAGATTCTCAACCCTTTTAAAATGTTCATCCCCAAACCGCCCCCCTCTATCATTCCATTCTTCTGCTCCATGGTCTGGCGATGAAGATAAGGATTTGTGTTATATTTACTGTCATTTTTCTAACGACTCGGTAAAGGGGAACGACCAAAGTGGAGAGGCGTTTTGGGCAAAAGTCATGACTGCGTACAATAAAAAACATGTTAAAAAGACGAGGTCAATGTTTGCAATCACGGGTCGTTTTGGAAAGATTAATCGACAAACACAATTCTACGAGTCGTAGATCCATAAAATAAGAATAGAAAATCCAAGTGGAATGGGTGGCGAAGCTGAATTGGTGGCGTTTTGTAAAATATGATTTTTAATTTACATTCATCTCTGATCACTTTGTTAATATATGATTTTGTGTTTCTGTTTTTGTAGAAGAGAATGGAGAACGATCAATTCTTGAAATTATTTCCAAGAGAAAATGGTATAAAGAAACCCCACTACTATCAGTTTGCAAACTGCTATGACTTGCTTGTTAGTCAACAAAAATGGAGCTCAAACACCGCAAAAAGCTTAAGAGATGTCCAGACGAAGTCGAAGGGGAAGAAAAAAACAAGTAGATCTAATTATAGTTCTAGCCCAGGCAATTTTTCTCGTATGGACTCAAATGTATGTCCAGATAACGAAGACGAAGAAGCAGTACCCGCATTTGATGAAGACGCTAGACCGATGGGGCAACGAGCAGCTAAGAAGAAAATTGTTGTTCAATCTCAAATCGATTCTCGTTTAGCCCTAATGCATGAAAAACATGCGAGAGAAAATGCAGAACATCAAAAAGGAAATGCAGAAAAGCTTGCCGTGTTAAAAGAATTGACTGAGATTGAGAAGGACCAGTTTGAGCTAGAGCAACAACGCCAAGAGACCTTAGTAATGGGAAAGGATGTCACCGGAATGGACCCAATTACAATGCAATATTGGATGGAGTACAAACAACGCATTGTTGAGAGTAGATCTGGAAAAAAACATATGTAGTTGACGTATTAATGTGATATTTCTAGTTATTGCAGTTTAAATATCCTTGTACCTTCAGTTCATATTTGCAATCAAGTGCTATTTTCAGTTTTACAATATTCAATGGTATATCATTTTTTCGATGCATTATGTAGATATCAATATAGATTTACTTCATCAAACATAAATGATATTACAAACATAAAAATTGAAGCATTCTACACTTCTTTATAGAAATAAAAAAGGCAAACATATGTAATTAAACAAAGATCCATCATCCCCAACTACTGATTTCCATGAGAATTCCAAATATGCTCCATTAAATCCCTTTGGATTCTATTATGAATAGATGTGTTACGATATACTTCATGATGAACGTCATGAATTGCGTATTGTCCTTCATTTCGTAACGTGGTTGTGCAAAACAATTCGGGAGGTTGTCTTGCCCCCTCATTCTCGAAATCGGGATAATCCATACCGCGTTCATCTTCAATGATCATATTATGCAGAATTATACAACAGAACATAATTGTAGCCATTTTTGATCTCTTCCATAATCTACATGGATTGCTTATCATTGCAAACCTTGCTTGAAGGACCCCAAACGCCCTTTCTACGTCCTTCCTTTGTCCTTCCTGCATCGCAGCAAATTGTTTCTGTTTTGCCGTCATTGGGTTTGCAAATGTCTTTACAATTGTACTCTATTTGGGATAAATTCCATCTCCTAAATAGTATCCATGCTCATATGTGTTCTGACCAAGAGTAAATGATACGGGAATTGACTTACCTTGCGCCAAATCATTAAACAAATGAGATCGTTTGACAACATTTAAGTCATTAAGAGAACCTGGCATTCCAAAGAAAGCATGCCAAATCCACAAATCATGAGAGGTAACTGCTTCTAAGATGATAGTTGGTTTTTTTCTTTGCCGTTATATGCTCCATGAAAAGCTTTTGGACATTTCTTCCACTCCCAATGCATACAATCTAGACTTTCAAGCATTCCAGACCAGCCCTTGCTTTCATGCATTCCACGCAAGCACGTTACATCTGCCTCGTTTGGAGAACGAAGATAGTCCGTCGCATAAATGTCCACAACTGACTGGCAGAAGTGATCTAGGTTTTCCAATGTTGTACTCTCTGCAATACGATATGCATTGTCAAGGGCATTGACGGGTGTACCGTATGCTAACATCCTCAAAGCTGCGATTATCTTTTGATGTCCACTCAAACCTTGTTTTTTTGCAGTGTCCTGCTTAAAAACAAAATAATAATTATTCTGTTGAATACTTTCAAGAATTCTTAAAAATAATGGATGACTCATTCTGAATCGTCGTCTAAACATCTCTGAACCGTAAGTTGGATCACGGGCAAAGTAATCTTGCATAAGTGTTTTTTGAAATGCTTGCTGGTTACGATTGATATATTTCCAACCCACAACGGAACCGCCATGTTTTCCAGAATTTGATCTGTATGCTTCACGGTATATCTCCATCAGTTCCTCCTCCTCTTGTTGATGCGCTAACGCGTACGCTTCTTCTTCAGAGTCACTGTCACATAGCAATATAGCTTTTAGTAAATTTCCACACATTGTTTGATATTTGAGGATAGTTGTTTGATATTTTAATGTTTTTTTAGACTAAATTGTGGTGAACAAGTATGACATCTATATGGTTATATATATATATATATATGACTAATTCTTGAGTGGAGAGAAGTGGGGTCAGTGTGCGGTCAAATCACGTATTGTAGCCACGTTTATTTGCTGGTCAAGATTCTCTGCTTTGTTGAGTGGAGAGAAGGTGTGTCAGTGTGCAATCAAATCACGTACTGTAGCCACGTTTATTTGCCGATCAAGAATATCTGCTATGATGAGTGGAGAGAAGGTTGATCAGTGTGCGGACAAATCAAGTGCTGTAGCAACGTTCATTTGCCGGTCAAGATTCTCTGCTTTGTTGAGTGGAGAGAAGGTGTGTCAGTGTGCGATCAAATCACGTACTGTAGCCACATTTATTTGCCGATCAAGAATATCTGCTATGATGAGTGGAGAGAAGGTTGATCGGTGTGCGGTCAAATCAAGTACTGTAGCCACGTTCATTTGCCGGTCAAGATTCTCTACTTTGTTGAGTGGAGAGAAGGTGTGTCAGGAGAGAAGGAACATCCATTATATAAATTCACAAATCGTTATATGTTTAAATCATTTAAAAACCTAACATTATTCAAACTACATTGTCCAACATGACATTTACATCTCATGAATTGAAGTTGCTTATGCAGTACTACATTCAAACCAATGAGATGTGCGATAATCAGGAGTCAATGGTATTTAATTTTTGAGACACTCTGGCTGAACTCTACAACGACATGGGCTCTCAAGTCAAACGTACGGCTCAAGAGGTCAGGAATGCATACAGAAACTTTACTAGGGCATGCACGCGTTACACAAAGATTATTAATGAGGTAATATTGGAAAATGTGTTTGAGATTACATGTTCGACTTATGACGGTCGATACAATTTAAAATAACGCACGCCCTTCATTTCCCATGATGCGTACTTCATACGTCAAAACTGGCTAGAAAGTTTTGGATGGCCTTAAGATAACAGTATTGCTAGTTGGTTATGTAACGTTCGTTAATGTGTCGAGAGCTTTTTGAATTGTCTTTTCAAATGATAATGTCTATTGTTGTTGTCAAAGCTAATGCCTATGGTAATATTTGTTTATATATGCCCTTGTGTATTATATGTTGTCAGATCAAAAAGTAGTGGTAGCACAAGTGTAATGTTTGTTTATATATTCTCTTTCTGACTTACTTATTCATCATTCATAATCATCTTCTTCCTCACTCACAACAATAAATTCTTCATCGCAATGCCTTCTTGGCCTTCTTCTATCGGTTCAGATGCAGGTTGCGTGCCAATGGAAAGTCCACATCTGATGAGGATTGGCTTATCGATTATCAAGAACAACACTATGAAGATGTCTACAGTCAGTTTCAAAACCTTGAGCATCTGAGACTTCAGGAAGTGGTTGAACCGCCATACAACAAAAAGTTGTTCGTATGGAATGTGAACAACCTGAGAACCAGGATCAAGTAGTTCAACGTCCCACTGAGCAAGAAGTAGAATCGCACCTAGTTTGTTGTCAGTGTGGGTATGAAGTTGAAGTTGTAGTACGTGCGGACGGAGAAAATATTGGTCGTCGAATCCAACTATGTCAATTCTGGCCGAATGGTTGCAATTACGCGGAATGGTTGGATGATCCTTTATGTCCAAGGGGTATAACCTATGCAAACGAACTAGAACAGGAGATAAGACGTCTTAGACTTTCTATGCAGGAGTTGCAGTTTAATCGTCACGTCTATTTTCTTCATATTTGTGGTCTATTATTACTGTGTCGTTTTTTATCAGTGTTCTATGTTCGTATATGTCACTAGTAGTTTTTCTATGTCACTAGTAGGTTTTTATAAGTTTCTATCTATTGTCATTATTTGTTTTTTTGTATGTTTATATGTAACTAGTCAGTGCTTATAAGTATACACAAACATAAAGAATTCACATTGTACACCAACATATATAATTCATAGTTAAACAGACATATACAATTCACATTGTACACCAACATGTACAATTCACAATATACACAGACATATAGAATTCATAGTATACTCGAGCATTATAATCCAAAATCCAAAAAAGTGAAAGTATATAAACATAAAGAATACACAATATACTTAAACAATCACATAGGAACTGCAATATATAATAAAGCGTCTACTACGCATAAACTAAAAGGTATACAACTAAAGGGATGCAACGTCATCATCGTCGGCATCATCACCATCATCATCATCTCCGTCATCGTCATCGTCATCATCCCCATCACCATCATCATCGCTATCACCATCATCTCCATCGGCATCATCGTCATCCCCATCACCGTCATCCCCCTCGTCCTCATCATCCTCGTCGTCCTCATCTAAACCACCAGCATCATACCCACTAGGACCAGCATCACCTCCGCTTGTGATACGAAAGGCTCATATACGGCAAGTCTAGCTGATAACTGATCAATATGCGTCTCTAGCATCTGTGTATGCTGCATGTACATATCATGCATGGTGTGTGTATGTGCAAGAGTCATATCGCGAAACACACCAAGTGAAACTCTAGCCTGGTCCAATCTAGCAGCATACTACATAAAGATGATATTTGACATGGTAAGAAACCAAGCATAAAATAAAGAAAAAATGACAATAAACAACAAACGTACCTCATACGAAGGATATAACCCGACTGAAGGCACACCAGGATAGTCGGGGTGATCTGGAAAGAATAAAGGCTGCTCAATCAAAGTACATGTCACGTCATATGCTCTAAAAGTAGTATTAGGCTCCAACTGCATGGGAGTCTGGGAGAACTATGACGGAATCGGGTCAAATGAAACCTGCGGTACCTGAACCCTACCGGCTGCCAGATGAGGTCCTATATGATCATAGTTGACCCCACGAACATAATCCGGTACGATGAATCTGCGGGGTGCTACTCTAACCCAATAAGCATCGTAATCCCCATCGATGAAGAAAGTACTACTATCAACCCATCCAGCCTGTCGTAGAGCATCTAAGTACTAATCGCCGATCAGCTTATGTCTACCAAACATGTCCTCGCAAGATAAAGGATCATATAGTATACGACGATCACCCGTAATCTGACAAGCACATCTCTCTCCCAAATACCACATAGGCATAAATGCAGATGTATGCGAAGCAACCCTACGTCTAGATAGTTAATATGCAACCATCAAGGGATGGTCGTCCACCATAAGACCTGCATCTTCTAGATGAGTCCAATGTGAGGCCCAAGGAGTCCGAATGATGTTACCTCGACTACGCATATCAAGCTGTGACCTAGCCTCCATCAAGTCATGTCGTACACTTAAGGGGACATGATGTACGTACTGCATAGTCTTCCATCGTCTCATCCTAGGGAAGTAATGCTCAGCAGCTTGACTAGCCGTGTCCTGGATGCAGGAATGCATGTTTGTCGTGTACTCGTAGTACCATAACGGCAAAATATACCAAAAAGCATACATCTGTCTGACATCGCCAAGCGCAAATGAATCTAGAGCGGTATATAGGGTGCCTAATATCGTTGTGCTCCAGTCAATAATATGTAGCTGGTCTAATCTGGCAAGAGATGCTAAATAGCCTAGTCTAACCGTACCTTTTTGGTTCCAAAAAAAGATCGAACCAAACAGGTACAACAGAAATACTCTAGTAACTGCATCCATCATACCGGCTCTAGCTACATAACTGGTGATGTACTGCTGCAAGTAAGTCAACTTAACAGAACCACTAGTGACGCATGTAACATCTATCAGTGGTAAAAAAACAGTAAACAGATTGGACGACTCGTATAAATCATCAAATGGAAAAGGTCGAAGACCATGTCGTTCAATCTCAATCCCAGTAAACATGTAGAAATCAACTGGGGTGATACCAAATTCAAAATCTGTAAAATGAAACGTATGCGTGGTGGGCCACCACCTCTCGGCTAACGCCTGAATTAGAGGTCGATCAAAGGACTGAACAGACCTAATCGACAAAAATAGACCAAAAGGGCTAGCATATAGCCTCTCAATAATAGGACCGAGAAGATAGTCATAAAACTGGGTAATGCACTTAGCCCAACTACCCCGACAGTGAATGTAATGATCCTATAGATAATTTATGAATTAACAATTGTTGATAGAGTAAGGGTTATTTAATATGAGTATGTAATGTACATATGAAAATAACAAGTTATAGTAATTTGCAACTTATACCTGTAAGGTCGTCAAAGCGGTTTCGGCTCTATGCCGATAACCATCTGGCAGCTCGCGTAGTACACGTAGATCGTCTGATGAAACTCCGAATGGTGGCGGAACGTGTAATGGTCCAGCTTGTTCCGCTGGATGTCTGTGAACCGTTTTTCGGACGATTTTGGTTGGACGCGACGGCATTTCGTTTAGATTTTCTAATTTTAAAAAAAATTAAAAGAAAATAATGAAAGTAAAGTGAGGAGGAAGGGGAGGCGGTGCCCATTTTATGGGCGTCTTTGTTCAGGCGCCCATTAAATGGGCACCTGGCCACTGGATGCCCCCCAGATTAAGGGCTGAACATTCAGCGGGCTGAATATTCGACCCTTAACCCACTGGAGATGCCCTAAGGAAAAATTAAGAGAAAATTACACTCAGCAGGTAATAATAGGAGCACCATTAGATGCAATGCACAGGAAACAACCCATCAAATTTACAAATTCAATTCAAAATAAGAACTATGAGGCTCTGAATCAAATATGAAATACACGTCACTTTTCACTGCTCATAACACCCTATCTACAAGTGTATGAATAATACTTAATAAAATTTGTTTCTCTTCCTTTGATTTTGTAAAAGAGCGAGCAGAGAAATATATGTAAAATGAAGGGTAAAGTAAGAGATTTAAGATGACTGCGAGATAAACTAATGTGTAACAATGTGTACACATAGAATCTACTGAATTGAACAAATCAGCTTGCTGTGTTCTAAGAGCTTACAACCATGAAGGTGTAAATCAAATGTTATATATATAAGTACATGTGTACATGTACACATATATGTACGCGCACGTTAAGATAAATACAACCACTTATCTAGCATGATATTTTAGTCCTTAACATTAGCAACAAATTGATATTTAAACATTTGGTGATGCGAAAGGAGAAAGAACGAACAAATATTCAAATAGAAATTTATATTTGATATTAGAAAACTGCAAAATGATGCTAAATAAAAAATGCTACTAATCACACATACACATGCGCATATTATATACACACAAATACACACGTTTAACGTCAAGTAAATAGTGCAACACTCAACCAAGCCTCAGGTTATGATATAAATATAACGCACATGAAGAAATGAGAAAAATAACTATTATTTAAATGAAAACGCACCGTAGAAATCAAAGACTAGTAAGATGTTGCACTATTTGAAGTTTCATTAAACGCTCCACGTATAAGCATATACTCACGGTTGCACAACCAAACAATTATTTGCATAAAGACTTAACCAAATCAAGGAACAGAGCACATTATCCAAATCTATTGCCTCTAAAATTATAATAGCAAAAGGACAACGATAGGAATAAAAAAAGCAGAAAGCTTCCCCATCCTCATGGAAACCATCCACTCTTCTTCATTCTCTTTCTTCACAATCCCTTCATCTCTTAAAAAACATACAAATTTCCCATCCATAAAACAAAATTTTGGCTTAACATCCATTCCTCGAGTTCAAATATTTGCATTAAATAATGCAATTAATGCAACCACAGCCACTTCTATACCACATGGAGACATTTCCGTACTCATTCCAATCAGGTCAGTAAATAATAAGTTTTTTTTTTTAATTTATATTCTATTAATATTTGACATTACATGGTACATCTAAAACAGAGACTATAGTGCAAATTGCTTTCAGCTGTTTTGAACTCACCTGTAATTTTTAATGCAGCTCAGTGCTGCTGTTTATGTACTGGATTGCAAACTTTGTAGTGCCTGATATAGTCAGCAAAGACCTTGTGAAGAAAGCTTCAGAATTCGGCGAGCAGAAGTCTGAAATCGACGAGTACGACGAGGCAGAAAGCACCAAAAATGAACCCAAACAGAAGATAAAGAAAGCTGATCTCAAGGAGATGATTGACGCAAAAATGAAGAAAAAAGCTTGAATTGTTGCAGTGAATTTTGCTTGTGTAGTGATAACTTAAGTTTAAATTTACTTGCTGATAGATATTGTCCTTAACAATGGTCAACGCATTATATACACACAATCACAGTTCTTTCAAATTTTTTCCTCTTTTCTTCTTTTTTGTTAAGGACCGTGTGGATGAACTAAAATAAATTACTTATTTGCGTTTTGAAAGCCAAAGTAAATTTATTTTGGTTTTCAAAAAGCCAAAAAGTTGCTTAAGTCGATCCAAACGAGTCATGAGTCTGTAGAAGTATGAACAAAAGCCTTGAACTACACGAACGTCCAATCGCTTCCGTCTAAAGAATCTGGCATCGAAGATGGAGTTTGATCCGATTTCGTCGGCTTTCTTGAGAACAAAGAAGTTTTTCTATCGAACAAATTTGAGAACACATGCTGCATGTGCTGCTTCTCGTCCTTCTGTTCGCTTTTCTCGTCATTCGAAGCCTTTTTGTGTAAAGATTGCTTGTCTTTGTTAATGAAGTTGAGGTTGATTTTCTTGAATATGTTTTTTGATTCTCCAGATACAGGTTCCTGTTGTTCTGCTGTTATCGCTGATTCTTTTTCATGATTGACCATTGTGGCTCCTGATTCGTGCAACTCTGTTTGTTGCTTCTTTTCTGGTTTCTTCTCATCCTTTTGTTCGCTCTTCTCATCATTTGACGCCTTTTTTCGTAAAAGTTTCTTGTCCTTGTTAATGAAGTTGAGGTTGATTTTCTTGAATATGCTTTTTGATTCTCCCGATGTAGGTTCTTCTTGCTGTTCCATTGTTGCTAACGCCTCTTTTGGATGATTGACTATCGTTTCTACTGTTTCATACACCTATAGAGAAAAGGTGCAAGTAGTCACATTGTAAAAAGTGAGAATTCGTTTAGCATAACATTGTTCTCAAAAATCTTAAAATCCTAATTCCGTTACAGATCGGATCCCTCAATTTACTGTTTGATTTACATTTGTTAACACCGTAATTGAGGAAAACCATTCAATTCATATCTGCATATTCGATATACTTATTTGGATGTGGAATTCACATTCTAATGTTTCTTTAAACAAAAATAAATTGGGGCGAGAGAGAAAATACACTTAAGTTCAAACGTCAAAATCAATTTTAAAGTACAAACCTTAAAAATAGGAAACTTTTGAATCTACGATTTATAATTTATATCCTATTTAATTCAAACATTACAATCTACAATTTGAATCTTATTTTGAAAACCTTGTTTAGCAAAAGTAACTTATAAGTTGCTTTTTGTTATAATTTGAAGTTAATTTTTTGACTTAAAAAGAAGCAAATAAGTTGATACGTCGTAAGTAACATACACCTTCTTATGACTTATTTCAAATTTTACAACTAAATTTAATCACAATTTCAAAGTTACCTATCCAAACAACTTTGTTTTTACTATTCACATAAAATTAGTTAACTCAAAATTACTTTTAAGTAGATACATAAAAAGTTGTTCAAAAACAGGCTCTAAATCTCTTTGTTGATTATGCAAAGTATGTGCATGTGAGATTGATCCATTTTTCTCTCAGAAGTTTTAGGGAAAGCGTATGATTTACTGGAGTATAGGGGAAAATGAATAGTTAGGGCACCTTGCAAAGGTCTCCAAGATTTTCAGTTGAGATGCCATTCTGGCAAGTCGCTTTTACATAATCTTTGCATTGATTAAATAGATTGGACAATTTAGTTTCCACCAGATTGGCTTCGGCAATTATAAAGCCTGAGCACAGCTGTAAATTTAACAGAGCACAGCAGATGGTTATCTCATTTGAACCAAAAATTTATGTCGAATGACAATACATTAAAAATATATACAAATGCCATGTTGAAATCAATATGACTCAAAGGAAGAGAAGAGAAAACTGTGATCGGATATTCATACCATAGAGACGAATAACTGCTCAAATAGCTCACATGGCTGAATTTCCTCAAATGCAGTGAAAATGCTATCACTACAAAAATGGAAAACTAGTCTCATGTCAACAAATGGAAAACTTCTCCCATGTTACCAAAAATCAAGTATTAACAAATACATACACTGCTAAATCCTCATCATATAGAGGGACTTGTTTAATTGCAGGCAACGGTTTAGCGGACTCCCATAGTTCTCGCCATAAGTTCCCTGTCATGGCAACAGTTGGAGCATTTAGAAAAACTCGGTAGTATAAAATGTGAGAACATAGTGCACATTTGATGAAACTATTCACATGTTTTGACCCTGAGTTTTTTATTTGCTGCCTCGAGTTTTTTGAAGATATAATGAGAATTTTAGGGAAAAAAAAGTCGCTTCTCAAATTTAAGCAACCAGAATGCATGAGATCCATAGCCCCTCTAATTTTAGATTCTCCATCATAACCACTGGATTTAAAAAATCAGTGGATGGTTTTAGCGAAAATAATTAATAGTATCTCTCGTAATAACCACAAAAACAAGAAGGGAGATGCCTCAACTAGCGAGACCGGAGTGCAACCAAGGGGGACATACATGCATGCATAGCAAATTACATGCATAAACATTTAAACTAAAATTTATCTGTTATGGAAGTAGATGCTATTGAATGAAAGGGAAAAAGGGCAATGCAGACAGACATAGAAAAGAACTTAAAATCTTGGAGTGTGTGCAGCAAGAGCTGTTTATTTATAGGTATATGAAGTATTTAAGCTTTCAGATTCCACAAGTTTGCATCAAGTTAACTCACCTTCCTTTTGCATTCTTGCACTTAGTCGGCCTTTTCTAGACGATCCTTCTTGATCAGGTGAACTAATACTTATAGCATGGTCATCTGCCTCCATATCTATCCAGTCAGGTGGGGAGTGCCACCTAATAAAATCTTCTAAAACACATCCAGGATTTGCAGCCTGCAATAACATATGTACATGGTTACAACCAAGGTAGTTTTTCATAAAGTTTTCAGGATGCATAAGAAATTTGGTATATCAAGAACAAAGATATTAGCTATCATGAACTTGCCTTGAAAGCTTGCATGTCAGAGAGAAGCTGAGAACATCCAGCACCACAACTGTTTAATTAACATACGGTTATATTACATATATTTAAATTCAACAAGGAGATTACTGCATGTGAATAATTGTGTAACTTTACAACAATGTAACTATAGTACTAACAAAAAAAAAGGTTCTGAGGATAGGTTTGCTTTTATGCAACAAGCTCTTAAGATTTAATTATGTGTGTGTTTGTGAAACATTTGCAAAAACTATAAACAAATGGGTAACTTCGGATTGGCTTTTGGGATTTTGGGTTTTAGTTATTCCAGAAACATGAATTAGAGTTTCAAGGGACCAGCAAAGTGCAAGACCACAACATAGAGAAGAGGACTCATTCAGTTACATGGTTAGGGATGTACATATTTACATATGTGTGTGTATCTTTGTGTTCTGTTCACTGCAACGTCAGTTCAAAATGTTCTTGATGTAGAACTTTGGCTACGCTGTTTCAGGCACTTTGCACTATCGTATCAACAAATGGATGTATGTGCACACGCACGTGTGCATGTGTGTGTGATAGCGGATCGATTTCCCCTCTATTTAATCTCTTCATATCCACTAAATAATGATCATATGGATGGTTTTAATGTAGAAATTTAATCCTCTTTCTGATTGTTTTATCTTACGTCATCGTTTATAAAGGTCGTTATTTAACATCTAGGGTTAATTAGAGGCTAAAATTAGAGTTGATGTGTGTGTATGTACGTGCACATGCCAGTAACATCTGATAATATAGTATGAAATTTAATAGTATAGAAACAGATCTTCGATTCAAACCTCTTATAGTCTAAAATTAGAATTGAGGCAAAAGATTCATGATCCGGAGATAAAATAAAATGGAATCGTCATAATTTCATTTATCACTTGATGTACCAAAATGCGTTAGGGGCATACAATCCTCGAGGTTTACAAAACGAAATCGTATTTTATAAATCTTGCAGAAAGCATGTAAAAATACCATAAGCATATATATGCACATATGCATACGTGTGTGATTCTGCATAAATTCTATGTTATTGAATTATGACAAGCCAAAATATTTTTGCATCACGGTGAAGTATGGTGCGAGCTAATGAATTCATGCAGTAGCAAGAAGTCGTTCATGAAATTTTTTTTGTAAGAGATTGTTTTGTTAGGCAAATTAATATGGTTCATAAGCTAAGATTCTTTCGTTGATTTGACTAATTCATTAAAGATGGTCTAGTTATTGTCAGTTACTTGGTCTAATGGATTTACAACTACTTATTTGTTACGCTTTTTAAATATACGAACTATTAATGTTTCAAAGTTATAAACTTATTTGTTACATCTTTGTCTTATATGTGTGTATGTGTGGGGAAAGGGTTCTGCTCAAGGTTTGAGACCTCGGTTTCGATCTTTTTAATTTTAGGAATTTCGACCTAATTCATAAATTTCGAGAATTTTGATTCCAGTTTCGGATCTCGTTATTTATTTTTCGTAAAATCACACATATATTTGTTTAATTTATTGAAACAAAACGTACAATTTATGTTTAATTGAAAAATAAGATAATGAAATTTTTGCCAAGTCGACGTTCCGGTTCCATTAAAAAAAATTGAACTTCAAATTTTATAGAAAAAACTCAAAAAAAAAGTTTAAAATATATGAATTGTTTGCGCCAAAATTGGTCACAAACCCCATGTATCGTGAAAGCACCAAGTTATGAATATAAATCATCAATGTTCCAGACACAAGTCACAGATCTCAGCAAATAACAAACAGCAATCCAGAAATAATGAAAAGAAACACAAGATTTAGTGGTTCGGCTATCTTCGCCCTACGTCCACTTCAAAGGTTTTCCTTTTTATTGATCATCCTTGCTGGTGACAGGTGATTACAGCGATTACAATGAAGTAATTTTAGTATAACAGCAATGGAGAAGGGTAGAATTGAATCTGGCAGAGTCTCTGTAACGATCCTAAATTTTGAACAATTAAATTTGTAAATATTTAATTTAATTTAAATATTTAAATGATAATTTGACTTAAATTTCAAATTATCAGAATGAATTGGTGATTAAAATTTAGAATTTAATCTATTTAAAAGTTGAATAGAAATTTGAATTTTGACTTTGAAGTTGAAATTTAATATTTAACTTATATTTTAAATTTGAATTTGATAATTTAGAAAAATAATTTGGATTTAAAATAAGAATGAAAATATAATATGAAAATAAATAAAAATAAAAATATATATATATATAATAAAATAAATAAAGAATATACTAGATGAAATTTTTAACAACATAATTTTAACAAGATAATTTTTTAAAACAAAACTAATTGAATAAAAAAAATAAAAAAAATATATAAAGTAAATAAATTAAAAAAATAATAAGTAAACCTTACTTTACCTTGAGCATTCCTCCATACCTTCAATATACCGTGTTCCATACCCTAAATCCACGCCACTTCACACGCCATAACTCACGCAAAATTCACGTTCTTTTCTATTTTTATAACCCTACCCCTCTCCACTTTCTTCATTCAGACGAAAGGAAAATAAAAAGAAAAAATGGCGGCCGTGTAAATCTTCTTCGTTCGCCTTCAGAAAATTAGGGCTCGGGGAAATTCAAAGGCGACAGCTTCTGTTGCAAATCGATCGACGCTTTCTTCGTGCTCGCCACGGCTGCTTCGTTTTTTTAGGTGAGTTTTTCTAACTCACGATAATCTTCATGCAAGTTTTTGAATTTGTTTGAAGTGAATTTCTTGGTTGCATGCTATGTTTGTGGGGTGATTTTGTTATCTTTTGCTCGGCTAATTTAATTTGAAACTGATATGGGTAGATTGGTTACTGCATGTTGGATTTTCGGTGGCTATTTGCTATCATTTGCTCGATTTCTTGAACTGTAACTGATAGGAACAGATAACACACTGTATGTTGGTTGTTGGTTGTTCTTTTGCTATGAATTGCTCTGTTAATTTGTTATTTAAACTGTTAGGAGCAGATGCTATTGAATTAGGTCTTAAACTGTTAAGAACCGAAGCTAATTTATTGTTTTAAATTGATAAGAACTGATACTATGTGTGATTTGTTTTTAATTTTAAATTGATAAGAACAGAAACTATAATTGGTTTTGTTTTTTTTAAATTTGACAAGAACTGATGCTACTTAACTTTTATGTTTAAATTGATGAAACAGATACTATGTGTTTTTGTTAAAAAAAAAAATTTTTAAAAAAAAAAAAAAAAAAAAAACTGATAAGAATAGATGCTGCTTTGATAATTTGTTTTAAATTTAAATTGATAAGAATTTAAACTGTTGAGAACAGATACTGAAATTTTTGTTGTAAAATTTATAAGAACAGATGCTACTGAAATTTTTGTTTTAAAATTTATAAGAACCAAAGTGAGCAACTATTTCTTTTCAACTTTTAACATGCTTCAATATTCTGATGCTTGTAAGTAGTCTTGAAATCTGATGAGAAGTTTGCTGATATGTGTTGTATGAAATAATTGATGTGCTCTGTGCCCTGTTCATTTTTCTGAAAACCAAAGTGAGCAACTTTCCACCCATGATCTACTTCTATATCTCAATATGGTGGTTGATACTTGAATGCATTATGCAATGTTGTTAGCTGTTAAAATATCTGTATGTTTAGATATATATATGTAGATATGGAGTGCATGTTGTAACATAGTTCTGTTTACAGGCAACAGGTTTCAATCATGTTTTACATGTATGCTCTGTGTGTTAGTAACAGGTTCAATTTTCAAAAACAAATTAAATAACTTAATGTTAAATTCGAATTGGGGAATTTTGATTTGTTGAGATTTTTGTTGTAAGCAGAGTAATTTTTGATCTCTCAACAAAATTTGCCATCAACAATAAATGGTTGTCAGACAATCCTACTTGTTGAACCTGCTTTCGACACAATTTTTCTTTCCTTGTTCTTATTTCATTTTCTGCTCCTCTTCCATGTTTTTAAATACATACTGGAAATGCAGAAACACAAAACTTGAAGTCCAAACAAAAAGGTCTTTGCTATCATGCATGAAGTAATCTTATGTTTCTACAGGCAAATCATTGTTGCCTCATTTTTATAAGACTTAACAAATAACTGAAAAATGTAACACAATTTTAGTCAGAACCAAAGTTGCAGGAAACTGCTGCCTTGCTATATTTTATATATGTTCATCTCCAATGATTTCATTTTGTGATTTAAGTGGCATTCCATCTGCTAATATTTGATGTTTCATGACACTGTCAACTCAGCAGTGAAAATTTCCAGTTTTAATGCACGTAGTTGCATATTTTTTTTATTTTTTTTTTTTTTTAGCAAATATTTACAGTAAAAACTGCAAATATTGTTTTGTAGATATTTGCATTTATTTGCACCAAAAACTGCATATTTCCCGAAAATACTTCTATATGTGTTTCTAGAAGCCATTTGTTGCCTCTGTTACCTCTGTGGCCTCTGTTGCCTGTGTTACTTCTGTGTTACCCCTATGTTGTCTCGGGTTTGACTCTGTGTTGCCCTCGGGTTTGCCTCTATGTTGTCTCGGGTTTGACTCTGTGTTGTCTCGGGTTTGCCTCTGTGTTGCCTCGATATTGCCTTCGTGCTACTGTACATTTTTGCTGCTGCATAGTGCCTTGCCTTGTCTGTTTTGGAGTTATGCTTGTACACTTGCAGTGATTTGTCTGACTCGTGCACGCGTGTCGGCGAGGCAGTGCACATGTGTGCAAAGTACATGTGTGTACTGCAGCCACACTAAAAAGTTAAAGTTGTTAATATGAAAATCCGTAATAGATTAAATTGATTCATGTGATCCATTTTATTCAGTTCATTGCAAATTTATTTACTTGAGTTAAGATTAATCCTGACTCGAGTGTTTTTGTGTTTTGCAATTAACGCTCGGGTCAGACCGAGTATTTTTACAGCTTGAAGATTTTCAGGCCGCGAAGTTAGAGAGAGGGGGATTAAAGCACTCTACTAAAGTTTTCAGTAAAATTTTTCTTTGTACTCTAAAAAGATATATTCCGCTGTATAAAAATTTAATACATTGTGCAAACTCTGATATATGTATGTAAGAAAAGTTCAATTATGAATAATATTATGATTATTCTGTGATTCTGTGGCTGATTCTGTTTAAACTTTATAAACTGACTAACAATTCGTCATTTTGAACGTTTCTAGTTGGTTTAATTACCGACTAGAGGCGGTCAGAGCGGCGGGTCGTTACAAAAGTGGTATCAGAGCTTTGGTTTACTCAAAGCTCAGTTTATGATGTTTAATATGAATAGTTACTAGAACCACTATAAAGAAAGTGTTTTTCAAATTTAAAGAAGTATAAAATTGTTTTCTTTAAAACAAAAGGTATTTTGAAAGTTAAAATTATTTTGAAATTCCCCTCTCTAAAATGTGAGTTTGCGATAGTTCTCTTCGGTGAGGTCTCGTTAGATTTGAGTTTCAATCGTTCAGAAACTCATTATCGAATTATTGAGATTTATGAAAAATGAAATATGAGTAAAGTGAACTAATAAATTAGTGAATTGGTTTAAATTGGTTTAAATCAAATAACTTGAATATTTCGAGTAAGAATTGTGAAATAAAATGACATGTTAATTTGGTTATAATCAAGTGGATTATTGAATTATAACTTGGGAATTTGATTCTGAATTCTCTTGAGAAATTGTTTTCAAATGTGAAGAACGAATTGTTAAATGAATGGATTATAAGTATTTAACTTATAATATGAACTTTTGGGTATATAACTGAGTTATATAAATGAAATTGAATTGAATCAATAAGAAGATTTATAAATCGAAATTTTATAAATAGAAATGGAATGTGTAAAGATTGTTTATAAATTCGAAACCAATTGAATTTGATGAGTAAATTGTTATAGCTTATTAAAGGAGATATATCCACGATTTTGGACAGTGGGTAATCCTTTAAAAATAAAAATAAGTTGTAGAGATGATGAAATTAGTTGACAAAGTATATTCACGACTTTGGACAGTGAATATATTATTGAATAAAACAGATATGTTTTAGGGAAGTGATATTATGAAATGAAATTTAATTGTTGATTTAACTGTAGAAATCAAACTAATTTCGATGTGAAGTTTATATTTCAAGTTTAGACTATTATCTAAAATGGTTAATGTGGAAATATGAATTTAATGGAGCTAAATTGATGAACAATTTACTAAAAAACTAGTTGACTATTTTTGAAATATAAAGTAAATGCAAAGTTCAAATAGAATTTAAATTTTGAATTTGATGTTTGTCAACATGATAATCCATTATAGGTTTAATAAATTCAGTGATGAATTTGAATTTAAATGTGCGGAAAATTAAATTAAGTGAAAAAACTTAATATTGAAAAGTTTGAAATCGGTTTAAAACTGATATTGTGAAAAGTATGAGGAATTCAAACTATGAATTAAGTGAAGTTGAAAAGTTAATAGTTTTAAAGATGTTTTAAAATGCATTAACTATCGAATACATAGATTTCAACACTCATTGTTGAAATAGACGTTTTCGAGAAAATTAAGGAAATGGTGGACTATAACACTATTGTTATAGTAAATGGTTTCCGGAAGGAAATATTGTTGATAGTATTGGGATTTATATATCTATCTTAAATCCGAATCCCTATACTAGTGATTTTGAGTTGTCGTAACGATGTTTTACGTAACATTCGTTTTAACTCAAATAAATGTGATTAAAAGAATGATTTCCTTAAAGAGTGAAATATATACTTAATTTTGATTCAAGTATATTGAATATTTTCAAAGTGTTGAAAATGAAAGAATTTGTGAATTACTTATTATTGAATAAGTATGGAAATATTTTCCAATATGAAATGAAAGGTTTGAAATTTTATCTCTTAAAGATAAATTGAGAAATGAATATTTGAAATTAGTTTCAAATGGTTAAGTGTGAAAATTATATATCTTGTAAAGATATTATTTTGAGAAATGTGAACAATTAGTTCAATTTGGAAATTTTTCAAAGATTGAATCTAGAGTTAAAATTGAGTTTAACTTTGGCACCAAAAACAATATAAGTTCAGCTTTGAATTTTGGATAGTCGATTGGGATTGTATGTCTAATGTTGTGAATTGATGACATATCATTTGATCTCTATTAAATATATATCTGTGGTGGCGGAGAATTTATTCTTTTAGCTTAACACCCTTCTCTGAGACGTACGAGCTTAGAGGTTATATATCGATAGACATCAATTATATGTTGAGAATTGACGATGTAACGTGAAATCCAAATCGAATGTGAAATCGATAATGAATTGGATTGTGAATGTGAATTAGGTTAGAGATAACCTTAAATTTTCAAATCGATTGAGAGGAAAATTTTAAACGTGATAGAAAATTTTGAATCCTCTATTTGTTGTGAATGTGAATTGAGTTTTCGTAACTTATATATGTGAATATAATCGAAAACTAATCAGTTTAGAAAAGTCATCCTGTGTAGGTTTACATAGATATGATAAGTACGAAATGTGAATGAAGTACTATATGTATATGACATATGTTTTCTAAAAACTGAGGATATGGAAATGTACCTTCCAATTTATTATGTGTGAAGGTGATTGGAACTCGGTGGAGTGTCCATTGTAAATCGTAGCTACGTAGAATTCCCTTAGTGGAATGTCCAATGGGACTGATTTGATATCCCATTGTGTTGGGATTATCCCATTGTGTTGGGATTATGTGATTGATGCTGGCGTAATTCGAGGGGTGTGATACCTAAAGTTACAAGCGATTCCATTGAGATAGTGGCGCAACCGCCGAGTAAACTGCGATCTGGGAACCGAAGCGTAATTCGAGGGGCGTGATGCCTAAGGCTACGAGCGATTCTACTGAGATAGTAGCGTAACCGCCGTGTGGACCGCGATCTAAGGCGACAACCATGGCGAAATTCAGGAGTGATGAGAAATCTAAGTTACAAGCGATTCTACTGAGATAGTAGCGGAACCGCCGGGTGACTGTGATCCATGGGGGAACGGACTTTCCATATCCATTTTTAAAAGAATTTTTAAAAGAATTTTTAAAAGTATTTTCACTGGGAGTTGAAGCAAGTATGTTTAGTACTTGGAGATTTTTAGTCTTGCGTCTGATCAGCGTATGCCTAAAATCTGTGAGAACGACGATGAACTTGTTAAACTTTGAGTTATCAAGTATTTTCAAAACTTTAAATAGAAAATCAATAATCTGAAATTAGAATTACATAATTCTAACTTAATGAATTAAGGAAGAAGATCTTTTTGAATATCTTGAAAGTCTACAGTTTTGGATAAGATATATTATGCAAATATTTAGCATGAAAGATTTCAAGTTTAAAAATCTGAGTTTTGTAAGTCAAAAAATTTGATAAAAGACTTTTGTGTCTTGATTATTGAAATCGATAAACAAAACTAGTAAAGTGAAATAAATGGAATGAATCCTATATTTATTTATGAGTTTGAAACTGAGTGAAATTATGTAGGATATAAAATATCGGTGAGATTTTAGCAATCGTTTTTTTTCCTAACTTATAATTTCGGGACGAAATTCTTTTAAGTAGGGGAGACTGTAACGATCCTAAATTTTGAACAATTAAATTTGTAAATATTTAATTTAATTTAAATATTTAAATGATAATTTGACTTAAATTTCAAATTATCAGAATGAATTGGTGATTAAAATTTAGAATTTAATCTATTTAAAAGTTGAATAGAAATTTGAATTTTGACTTTGAAGTTGAAATTTAATATTTAACTTATATTTTAAATTTGAATTTGATAATTTAGAAAAATAATTTGGATTTAAAATAAGAATGAAAATATAATATGAAAATAAATAAAAATAAAAATATATATATATATATAATAAAATAAATAAAGAATATACTAGATGAAATTTTTAACAACATAATTTTAACAAGATAATTTTTTAAAACAAAACTAATTGAATAAAAAAAAAAAAAAAATATAAAGTAAATAAATTAAAAAAATAATAAGTAAACCTTACTTTACCTTGAGCATTCCTCCATACCTTCAATATACCGTGTTCCATACCCTAAATCCACGCCACTTCACACGCCATAACTCACGCAAAATTCACGTTCTTTTCTATTTTTATAACCCTACCCCTCTCCACTTTCTTCATTCAGACGAAAGGAAAATAAAAAGAAAAAATGGCGGTCGTGTAAATCTTCTTCGTTCGCCTTCAGAAAATTAGGGCTCGGGGAAATTCAAAGGCGACAGCTTCTGTTGCAAATCGATCGACGCTTTCTTCGTGCTCGCCACGGCTGCTTCGTTTTTTTAGGTGAGTTTTTCTAACTCACGATAATCTTCATGCAAGTTTTTGAATTTGTTTGAAGTGAATTTCTTGGTTGCATGCTATGTTTGTGGGGTGATTTTGTTATCTTTTGCTCGGCTAATTTAATTTGAAACTGATATGGGTAGATTGGTTACTGCATGTTGGATTTTCGGTGGCTATTTGCTATCATTTGCTCGATTTCTTGAACTGTAACTGATAGGAACAGATAACACACTGTATGTTGGTTGTTGGTTGTTCTTTTGCTATGAATTGCTCTGTTAATTTGTTATTTAAACTGTTAGGAGCAGATGCTATTGAATTAGGTCTTAAACTGTTAAGAACCGAAGCTAATTTATTGTTTTAAATTGATAAGAACTGATACTATGTGTGATTTGTTTTTAATTTTAAATTGATAAGAACAGAAACTATAATTGGTTTTGTTTTTTTTAAATTTGACAAGAACTGATGCTACTTAACTTTTATGTTTAAATTGATGAAACAGATACTATGTGTTTTTGTTAAAAAAAATTTTTTTTTAAAAAAAAAAAAAAAAAAAAACTGATAAGAATAGATGCTGCTTTGATAATTTGTTTTAAATTTAAATTGATAAGAATTTAAACTGTTGAGAACAGATACTGAAATTTTTGTTGTAAAATTTATAAGAACAGATGCTACTGAAATTTTTGTTTTAAAATTTATAAGAACCAAAGTGAGCAACTATTTCTTTTCAACTTTTAACATGCTTCAATATTCTGATGCTTGTAAGTAGTCTTGAAATCTGATGAGAAGTTTGCTGATATGTGTTGTATGAAATAATTGATGTGCTCTGTGCCCTGTTCATTTTTCTGAAAACCAAAGTGAGCAACTTTCCACCCATGATCTACTTCTATATCTCAATATGGTGGTTGATACTTGAATGCATTATGCAATGTTGTTAGCTGTTAAAATATCTGTATGTTTAGATATATATATGTAGATATGGAGTGCATGTTGTAACATAGTTCTGTTTACAGGCAACAGGTTTCAATCATGTTTTACATGTATGCTCTGTGTGTTAGTAACAGGTTCAATTTTCAAAAACAAATTAAATAACTTAATGTTAAATTCGAATTGGGGAATTTTGATTTGTTGAGATTTTTGTTGTAAGCAGAGTAATTTTTGATCTCTCAACAAAATTTGCCATCAACAATAAATGGTTGTCAGACAATCCTACTTGTTGAACCTGCTTTCGACACAATTTTTCTTTCCTTGTTCTTATTTCATTTTCTGCTCCTCTTCCATGTTTTTAAATACATACTGGAAATGCAGAAACACAAAACTTGAAGTCCAAACAAAAAGGTCTTTGCTATCATGCATGAAGTAATCTTATGTTTCTACAGGCAAATCATTGTTGCCTCATTTTTATAAGACTTAACAAATAACTGAAAAATGTAACACAATTTTAGTCAGAACCAAAGTTGCAGGAAACTGCTGCCTTGCTATATTTTATATATGTTCATCTCCAATGATTTCATTTTGTGATTTAAGTGGCATTCCATCTGCTAATATTTGATGTTTCATGACACTGTCAACTCAGCAGTGAAAATTTCCAGTTTTAATGCACGTAGTTGCATATTTTTTTTTTTTTTTTTTTTTTTTAGCAAATATTTACAGTAAAAACTGCAAATATTGTTTTGTAGATATTTGCATTTATTTGCACCAAAAACTGCATATTTCCCGAAAATACTTCTATATGTGTTTCTAGAAGCCATTTGTTGCCTCTGTTACCTCTGTGGCCTCTGTTGCCTGTGTTACTTCTGTGTTACCCCTATGTTGTCTCGGGTTTGACTCTGTGTTGCCCTCGGGTTTGCCTCTATGTTGTCTCGGGTTTGACTCTGTGTTGTCTCGGGTTTGCCTCTGTGTTGCCTCGATATTGCCTTCGTGCTACTGTACATTTTTGCTGCTGCATAGTGCCTTGCCTTGTCTGTTTTGGAGTTATGCTTGTACACTTGCAGTGATTTGTCTGACTCGTGCACGCGTGTCGGCGAGGCAGTGCACATGTGTGCAAAGTACATGTGTGTACTGCAGCCACACTAAAAAGTTAAAGTTGTTAATATGAAAATCCGTAATAGATTAAATTGATTCATGTGATCCATTTTATTCAGTTCATTGCAAATTTATTTACTTGAGTTAAGATTAATCCTGACTCGAGTGTTTTTGTGTTTTGCAATTAACGCTCGGGTCAGACCGAGTATTTTTACAGCTTGAAGATTTTCAGGCCGCGAAGTTAGAGAGAGGGGGATTAAAGCACTCTACTAAAGTTTTCAGTAAAATTTTTCTTTGTACTCTAAAAAGATATATTCCGCTGTATAAAAATTTAATACATTGTGCAAACTCTGATATATGTATGTAAGAAAAGTTCAATTATGAATAATATTATGATTATTCTGTGATTCTGTGGCTGATTCTGTTTAAACTTTATAAACTGACTAACAATTCGTCATTTTGAACGTTTCTAGTTGGTTTAATTACCGACTAGAGGCGGTCAGAGCGGCGGGTCGTTACAGTCTCGACGTCCAATCGCCAAAAAGATCCTTTTTCTGTACGTTTCAGGGGGCTATTTATAGGCGTAGGAGGCTGATATTGCGTCCAAACTTCCGTAGACTTCTTCTGGCACGTGAGTGGGCCCACGCGACCGACCCCACCAAGTTTCGACTCGATCTGTGTTCGATACGAATCCATTTCGTATCCATCAAAAAATGATCCAATCGAGTTGAAACTTGACAGAAACATTCTTTACCTCGTATGCAGGCTACTGTGAAAATTTCGTAGCATTTGGATCAACGGTTTAGGAGATATGATCGATACGAGTCGATGTTCTTCGGAAGACTGTCTGGTTCGAATTCATGGCTTCGTGTCCATCCTTTTCGTATCGATCAGGAGCACGTGCGCAAAATGACGTGGAGTGATGTGGAGCGAGTTTTCTGGATTGATCCCATTTTCGTGGCGTGTTGACCGAGTTATTCGTGCGCCTTGTTCGCATTGCCATTTCATGTTGGAGACCACTTCATACCCATCGCATGCATCTCCATTCGTACCGATACTTTATAGGGGGTGTTCGGACCGATCAATCTTGGTCAAGTTCGTATCCATCAAATCGATACGAACCAGTGGCACTTGCGGATCGATACGAACAGCAGTTGTATGATAGACACGAACATGGCATGCGATGGACACGGTCAGGTGTTCCCCGATCGATATGAACTCGGTGGACACGAATAGCACGGCCCGGGATCGATTCAAACCGGATGGGTTCGAACATAGCCGAGGTGAGATCTCTCTAATCGATTCGAAATGGATCGATTCGAACAAGTTGATGCCGTGATTTCCTGATGGATGCGAATATGAAGGATTCAAACCGGTCAATCAGATGGATACGAACAGCGTATTTCTTCCAACTTGTATCGATCATATCTCACTCATACGAACCCCGTTTAACCTGAAATTTGAAGCGCTGGCTCTCATGGCTTTGCTTGTCATGTTTTGTCAGTTGTGGCCCGATCCGGACTCGGACAAAATCCATTGATATCCATGATTATCCTGCAATGTATAGTTGATATTCATGACTTATTATTATTGATTTTCAGTCAATTTTTAGGTATCTCAGCTTTGCCAAAAGGTGAGATAACACTTAGCCCCCCAAAACATGCCTTTTGGTAAAAGGTGTGTTTTGATCAGTTTCAAATCGAATGCGGTGAGTCCATGTTTTGTTTGAAGCTTGTAGCATTTTCAATGAAGTTCATGGCTGTTCGAAGCCAAATCATTATCCATTTCTTCCTGTGGAAGTTAAGAGTGAAATTCTACAGTCTCTCCGGACCATCAATGTTACTCCGGACCATTGCCAAGCCCATTCCAGACTTAGCGATCGAATAGAAAGATCCTATTGCACTCTGGCGTTGCTTTCCATCCCTTACACTCTGGCCACAGCTAGGGCGTATAGCAATGTCTTGGTCATTCTAGACCGATCATAGCCTCTCCGGGCTCTTGCCGGATCTCATCCTGTCACTTTCCGGTGAAGGAAAGCAGCGTTGAGTGTGCCGATCCTGTCGCTTTCCGGCAAAGCGGCAACACCTTCTGCATTCCGCTTCAGTGTTTCTGAACATTAAGCAATGTCATGGCCTAGATCGTAGGCCGATCACAGCCACTCCGGGCTTTTATCGAATCCCGATCTAATCACTCTCCGGTGAATGGGAAACGGCGTTAAGTGAGTTGATTCTGTCGCTCTCCGGCGAAGCAACCCACTTCTTGCACTCCGGATCCCGCCTCTCCGGGCAGGGTCATATGGCGATCATTTATTATTTAATATTTGTCCTTTAACTATCCGGTCAAAGGTTTTATTTCAAAAAATTCAAATGCATTTATTAAATTCAGGTCCAAGATGTTCAATCTCAAACATCAGGGAAAGCTAGATATTGCCTCTCCGGACGGAGCGGTCTTATTACCATCTTAGAGCATGTCTAGGAATTTCTCCGGTTCCCGTACATGAGTAAGTGGGATAGCCGTTTTACTTTAAAATTAAATCTAAGAAATCTAATTGACCATAGTCCAAATAGTCCAAATAGTCCAAATCCTAAACTTAGTCTTTGTCATCATAATCAGTTGATGACGAGTCGTGATCCCGATCCGGGATCATTTCTGTTAGGTGGAGGCGGTATTTGTTCAGGTCTTACGGCCGCTGTCCGTTCTCTGGTATGCTATAGCAATCTATCACTCCTGGCATGTTCTTCCACCTCATCTTTTAGGTGGCGGCATTCATCAGTAGTGTGCTCATCCAGCTCATGGAATAGGCAGTATTTTCCACTACTACGCTCCCGCTTCGTGGGATCTTTCCTTGGTGGTTTTCGATAGAGGAGTTGCCCCCGAGTTTCAGTGTAAATCCTTTACAGGCTCGCCGACAAATCCGTGTATTGCCTGAACCTGGGCTCTCGGAATTTCTTCCGTTTTTCAGGACCATCATGTCCGTCATCCTGCTTTCTCTTTCCTTTGTCCGCACTGGACTGTTCCCTGGCGGTTCCTTCACCTTGTACAGCGTTTATTTCCTGCCTCTCGGCTCGTGATTCTTCTAATCGAATGAATCTTTCAGCTTTATGGTAAAACTCTCCAAGATCTTGCGGTGGGTCTCTCGTTAAAGAATCTTTGAATTCAGTGCCTTCTCCAATTCCTGCCACCACCGCCATCAAAATCACCGATGGATCCGGACGATTCACAGAAGCCACCGTTGCATTAAATCGTAGCAGAAAATCTTTTATGGACTCTCCGGTCCTTTGTTTTATCGATGCCAAAGTCATCACACTCTTGAGTCGCGTCACGTGGACCCTAAACTGTCTCATGAAGCAATCTACAAGCTCGCCCCATGTTCCAATCGATCCAGTCTCTAGTTGTCTGAACCAAAGCGCAGTCAAATTTGACAAAAATAAAGGGAAACATCGCGCCATCACTTCCTCGGATGCTCCCAGCACTTCCATGTGTCTAATGTATCTGGTAATGTGCATGGTCGGGTCTGACTTCCCGTCATAAGGATCCAGCATTGGTAGTTCGAACTTTGAAGGGTTCCTTGCATTTCTGATGTTTGGAGTGAACGGACTCCGACTGACCTTTTCCAATACTCCACTAGACAATCCTCCTCTCATGATTCGTCGCACTAGATCAATCACTCTTTCATCTCCATCCAAGGGGTGCCCCCTTGTCAAGTTTCTTTCCTGCCCCCCGAGTCTTGAAGGGAATTCTGATACATACTCTTCGGGTGGCTCGTTAGCATTAGCATGGGTCTAGCCTGTTGAGCTCCATCCATTGGCCTTCCAGTATTGGACCCGGAGGGTCACCCCCCAAGTCCTTGTTGATTGCCTTCTGGTCCTATATTCTGACCTTGAGCTTGATTTTCGTTGGTTTCTGCAATCCCAACTCCTTGTTCAACATTTGCAGTTGCTGTAGTTGGTCCAAGGTTCTGCATATTTGTTGCTCTCATCTGTTCAAAGAAATTCTGCAGCATCTCCTGTTGGCTCTTCATCATTCTTTCGTGCATCAAATTAGCCATAGCCTCCATCTCATCTCTAGTGATATAGATCGAAGCTTGTCCTTCTCCAGCTCTAGAGGATGCCTCCTGACTTCCTCCCTGTTGGCTTCTCTCTGCTCTGTCTTTCTATTGTTCTGTCGAGTCATTGTTGAATCAATCTGAATTCTTCAAACTGGTGTAGCGGGTGCTAGTTCTTCTCAGTGAAAGCACCAAAGTGTTTGCGCCAAAATTGGTCACAAACCCCAAGTATCGTGAAAGCACCAAGTTATGAATGTAAATCAGCAATGTTCCAGACACAAGTCACAGATCTCAGCAAATAACAAACAGCAATCCAGAAATAATGAACAGAAACACAAGATTTATAGTGGTTCGGCTATCTCCGGCCTACGTCCACTTCAAAGCTTTTCCTTTTTATTGATTACCCTTGCTGGTTACAAGTGATTACAGCGATTACAATGAAGTAATTTTAGTATAACAGCAATGGAGAAGAGTAGAATTGAATCCGACAGAGTCTCGACGTCCAATCGCCAAAAAGATCCATTTTCTGTAGGCTTCAAGGGGCTATTTATAGGCGTAGGAGGCTGATATCGCGCCCAAACTTCGAGAGACTTCTTCTGGCACGTGAGTGGGCCCACGCGACCGACCCCACCAAGTTTCGACTTGATCTGTGTTCGATACGAATCCATTTCGTATCCATCAAAAAATGATCCAATCGAGCTGAAACTTGACAGAAACATTCTTTACCTCGTATGCATGCTACTGTGAAAATTTCGTAGCATTTGGATCAACGGTTTAGGAGATATGATCGATACGAGTCGATGTTCTTCGGAAGACTGTCTGGTACGAATTCATGGCTTCGTGTCCATCCTTTTCGTATCGATCAGGAGCACGTGCGCAAAACGACGTGGAGTGATGTGGAGCGAGTTTTCTGGATTGATCACATTTTGGTGGCGTGTTGACCGAGTTATTCGTGCGCCTTGTTCGCATTGCCATTTCATGTTGGAGACCACTTCATACCCATCGCATGCATCTCCATTCGTACCGATACTTTATAGGGGGTGTTCGGACCGATCAATCTTGGTCAAGTTCGTATCCATCAAATCGATACGAACCAGTGGCACTTGCGGATCGATACGAACAGCAGTTGTACGATAGACACGAACATGGCATGCGATGGACACGGTCAGGTGTTCCCCGATCGATACGAACTCGGTGGACACGAATAGCACGGCCCGGGATCGATTCGAACCGGATGGGTTCGAACATAGCCGAGGTGAGGTCTCTCTGATCGATTCGAAATGGATCGATTCGAACAAGTTGATGCCGTGATTTCCTGATGGATTCGAACCGGTCAATCAGATGGATACGAACAGCGTATTTCTCCCAACTTGTATCGATCATATCTCACTCATACAAACCCCGTTTAACCTGAAATTTGAAACGTTGGCTCTTATGGCTTTGTTTGTCATGTCTTGTCAGTTGTGGCCCGATCCAGACTCAGACAAAATTCATCGATATCCATGGTTATCCTGCAATGTATAGTTGATATTCATGACTTATTATTATTGATTTTCAAGCAATTTTTGGGTATCTCAGTTTTGCCAAAAGGTGGGATAACATGAATATTCAAACTGAAATTTTAATTTAGGAAACATACAAATCCACAAAATATACAATGGCGTAACTAAAAAAAGTTGAAAAGGAAGTAGTAAATAAACATTTACCTATATTAAATACTGTATTTAATAAAATAAAATTTAATATATAACTAATGATTTTTGTAGAAACGATCCACAAGCATGTACATTTAGCAAATTTTGCCACCGACAATAACCAATATCTAATCTAATCCAATCCAATCTCTAACCCAATTCAATCTAAGAAAATTTTGAATCAAATCAAATTTGATTAATAGGTTAGGTGGGTCGATTGTGGATTAATTGTTGCATAGATTCATTTGATTTGATTTACCGCATAGTTCTAAAAACTAGTACATTTATTAAAAAGAACTTAGAATACTAAAATATTAATAAATTTTTTCAGTTAAAAGATTCATGTTTTGTCAAACATTCATGCATGGTATTGTGTTCGCATTCAAATTTTAGCAATTTTGTGAGATAGACCCTTGTAATAATTGTCCACTAAGATAACATACTTAGTAAATTTTAGCAAATATATTTGAAGTCTTTTTTGTATTCAAATATATGTTTATGTTTGTCTTCTTATATGCATATGCATCTCACGTGCCAAAGCATTTATTTTAATGAAATGACTTTTAAGACAAAACACAAATCTGATGCTAATGTGTTTACATTAGGGATTGATATCAATGGAGAAAGATTTAACGGTTGAGATCTATCGTATCACCAATTTGCATTCTAATAGATTTTTTCTTTAATAAAACAAGTGCAATCCAAAACTATGAGGTACCTATCAAATGTTTTGCTCGGCTTCCTTTTTGACTTATTGCAATATTTGTTCAAATGTCTAATTACTTTGCTTATGGTTTATTTTATAAAGTTATATACACATTTCATACATGCATGCTAGAATCAAGCAAGTGAATTCATATTGATTAACAGTTTAACGTTTTATGTTGTGTAGGTATTTATTTTCTTTCATCATACATAATTTTTGTTATGCTATAACTTTAACATGAGACCCTAGGACATGCTGAAAAATCTTTTGGTAAGCCTTATGATCAGTACGTAAAATTGATTAATGAACTCGAAACAAACAAATATACTAGCATATAAACACATATATGCACACACACCTACATATAAACTGTAAGTTGCACGCGGTAATGTTGAAGAAAACAATGTTAAAGTTCTAAACATATTTTTTATTGACCTAGACTTGTATTTTATGATACACACGCATATTATTCTCAGTTGCATCATAGGATTTGGTACAGGTGGAAACTTAGTTTAATAGCTAAGTACCATACATAGTCTATCCAGAGCAACACTATGTACAGTTTGTAACGCCTCCAAACAAAAGCCTTGTGCACTGGTAGACGATGACGTGTATGTATACATGTAATAAACATGTGTGTACACACACACGGATATATATATATATATATATATATATATATATATATAATTGGATAAAAATGTGATAAGTCAGGCAAGATAAAAATATTACGTTTCCCACGCCTATATGACATTGTGATCCCCATGCCAATATGTCCCGATCAAGAAAAAAAATTCATGAATGCTTGAACAGTCATACTCCTAATTTTCAGAAGAAAAAAAGTTATAGATGTACTCTAAAGTCTAAATACATTCATGAATTTAGAAAAATATCTCACTCAAAAGTGGGATTAGGACTTTTGATCTTATATTTACATACGTATGGATTATTTTGGGAAATTCATGTTTACACTAGAAAGTATAACACCAAACACGTTACAACTATTAATAAACATATTACAAATATACTGGGGGTGGTTATTGAAACATAAAATGATACAAAATTTGTCACAACATATCTTGATCGTTAGATCTCATTGTGTTTATTGAGGTTGTAATCCAGGGGAGATCTAACAATGTGATTAATTATGTCAAGTCTTTTTTGTCTCAGTTGATTTCCCTATATATCCATATGAATTAGGACAATTTATTTACAGGTAGCTTTCTTAAAAATCAACCAAACTGACCTCCCAGTTCGTAACACAAATTCCTCAGTCTCTTTAATGAGCTCTTCTGTTAAAACCGGGCCCTCCTGACAACATAGAAAATATGTGTACTAAAAGCTGGATACTGTTGAGCATGCATTGGGTTCTAAATTGTAAATACCTGTGTAACTGGCGAGTATATGGGTTCCCCAGTTTCTAACATAGTCAAATCTTCTGAAGGATGCTGTGCACCAAGTCTAAGGACATATTCGCCAGAGCTGATTCGAGCATAGCATGCATTACTTGGAGAAAGATTCTTTGAATCTTTTTTACATGAATTGACTTCTTTAAATATACATTCTAATGACTCATTAGCCAAATCTCTTCTACGTTTTCTGCCAATACAGCAATTGATAACCTGCAATTGCTGATGAAGTAGACAAGAGTTTAAGTCGGGATTTGCATCAAGTGGCATATGAGGTATTGGTTGTCCTTCAGTCCATAGTCTCCTAAGCTGCAAGATATTACTGAAATCAAATGGATGCATTTCAACCTTCAAGAGGGTGTTTGTTTTTAGTATTATATAGTGCTCAAATAAGCCGTTCTTCTAAATTTAGGGTGTTTGTCCTTTGCATAATATAGTGTTGATCACTATACAGTAGCAACCTCTTAAGGTGCAAAATAAAAAGCTCAATTTTCGAGCTTCATGGGTTGCACTTGGTTTGAAGTGAAATTTTATCATAAAAAGTGAATAATTCGGCCCACAGCATCAATCCTATACTAACAAATTCATCTTCTTCCTTGTTTTATGTCTCTAAAAATTTAATAGTCTGCAAAAAAAGTGTCCCTTCGAACATGGAGAAAAAATCAAAAATAAATATATCTTTTACATATACTTCTACCAAGTAATTCTAACAAACTTTATCATCTTTCGATTATTATATACTAATATCATCAGATACAATTAATTGGTAGAAAAAGGATATTCAAGGACCAAAATATAATAAATCGATAGAAAAAGGTACTCCCAAAATTTGATTAAAGACTGAATTTGCATCTAGGTTGTATCTAATAAATCGAATATTTATCTTTTCCTATTCCTACCTTTGAACACAATGCAAGATTCGTATTATTAGCACCTGCAATGTAGTTTTAACACCATCTTTGCATATAAACGTGTTGACATAGTTTTTCATCACCAAACATTTTATGAAGGTCAATGATTGCAGATTCATACTGGATCACCGATTGAATGTTCTTGAGCAACAATAGAACAACTCATGTGGAACAACTATGTCAACACGTTTATATGCAATCTAAATTTGATTAAAGCCTTGTGCACTGGTAGATGATGAAGTATATGTATACATGTAATCTAAATTTGATGGTTGGAATATAAAATAAGTATTAGTAAGAACTGATACTCCAAAATTTCTTAACTAAAACGTATTCAAATAAATTTTGAATTTATGTTCTTAAAAGTACATGAATTTTCAATCCAAAATACCTTTTCATATTATATTTACATTACTCGTGATATCATATATTATGTAGATAAATCCTATTTCTTATTTGTATTACATAACATTGATGCTTTTTTGAGTTACTAATGAGAATGGTGTTATTATTTCAAATCAAGTAAGTTCGATTACTGTTCCAGCTATTTATAAATTTAGTTATATGCATCAATGTTAAATACAACATATCCGAGATTGCCCCTAGAAGAACCTTAGGATCCAGCATATAAATCCAAGATGGACGTTCGAGATTTCATTTCGTCTAAGATCTCACTTGATACGAGATCAGATGTCTAAAATCTTCGAGGCGTGACCAAAATTTGATATTTAAAACCATGGCCCATAACATATACGTGTCACCGAACAATCGTGATAACAAATCATTCATCTAAATTTTCGTGTGTTTTTTGAACAATTACCCATCATATTCTGAAAAAGATCGAATGTATTTGGGGCTTGCTCACAATGACATGGATTTGTATGTGTGTGTAATAAGAGAACAAAAGTATCGTACATTAAGCCAAGTTGATAATATTTGAAATTAAACTTGCATATGTATATGTGTGTGCCAGAAAAAGAATGATATACGACAAAATTTTGATGAATTCTCGGAAAATTATAATTGGATTCATAAGGATGTCATTCTTCTCTTTAAGGCATACGCCTTATAAAGGGCCTCGAAATGCTTACATTAATTCCTTTAGTAGGGACTTTCCAATTGAAATATCTTAAATTTTCCAATAGGATACTCTTCTCTTTGTTTTAATTTTTCCTGGTTCACGACAAGCACACAGAGAGGACTCCCTTTGGCAATCAAAGTTTCTCTTCAAGGACTACTCCCCCGAAGACTTATTTAGCATATGAGTTGGACTTTCAAATTCAGCTGTTCACATCATTTTTTGGAAGATTTAACAAACTTACGAACTGGATTCTCCAAAACTTGTCTCTACATCAAAATGGAAATCACAAAGTGTGGATCTTGGGTAAGAACATGGTTACAAGATGCAAACAGAAGATTTTAATGTTTAACAAGAAAATTTACTTCTTTAAACAGAAAATTCTTTTGTATTTAACACTTTGGACTTTTGTTTATCTAATAAAAATATGGATACTGCTGGGGGTTTTTCAGCATAGGATCGTAAACTGATGCTTTTTTCCTCTGGGTCAGTCCGTTGTTTGTATTTAAAAAAACAAATGTGTGCATCTGTTGAATAATCATACCGATGTTTGATTATGTATTTAACACACTAGGATGAAATAGTGAAAACCAAAATTTAATAAACAGTTTGTGGTGATGAAAAAACAAATATCACGCACTATATGGATGTGAAAACAAAAAACGATAATATAGCATAATAGTGCATAACACTATAGCGCTAGTGTTATACAGTTATGTGCCCCCCTGGGCCTTCCCCACCACACATGAACACCCAAAAAAAAATGAAAAGAACAACGCAAGAAGAAGAAGAAGAAGAAGAAGAAGAAGCAATAGCTTGCATGCATGTTAAGGTAACATGTGTATGCTTAGTCTCGTTTTCATTCCTCTATATGGTGATAGCATAAAATAAATTAATGTTTTCTTCAAAATATTAATAGCTCGCCGTATGAAATTGCATACATGCAATTTCTTTACAAGGTATGCGCTGGTGTCCCCATGTTTTCTTCCACTGCAATTGCAACTTTCAGCTACTAATGACCAATAGGATCAAGAAAGTGGTACACATCCTTTTATCTGATGAACCTGCTTTTATTAAAGTGCACCTCAATAAACTGGTGTGCCAACAAAATTATCAATATCTGATTCCAAACACAAAATCGTAGCTGCTCAACAATCTAAAATAAATGCAATCAAATAAAACAAAATTACTGAAGCAAATTAACACAGCCAACTTCAACAAATAACCAAAAATGAAAAAGCTACTTACTTCTGTAATTACATGCCCCCAGAATAACGCCATTTTCCTCAAGGATTTGAATTCTCCAATCATTTCAGATAGCCGAACAATAAAACTGTCAGGGGGTGCCCCATGAATATCTTCTGACAAACATGCAACTGAGAGACTTTGTGAATCAATCATGTTTCTCCTTCTTCTATTTATATCCTCTGAGGATATCTTGCACATATTATAATTAAACCCAAAAAAATTACCACAAGGAACTACAGAGGGTTTTTTTTTTTTAAATTTGAACCTATGTCTTGGTAAACAAGGCTTTTAGTTTCTAATTACCTGTGTTTAGTAGAATGTGTATCAACGGACGAAATTCTTCATTGTTTGACTTGGTAATCCATTTGTCTTCCTTATCACGAAGAACGAGCGATTTCATAACATTGAATCTCAAGCCCGCCTTCTCCTTAAAAGATGAAGGATCCTCATCTATTGTTGAAAGATCATTCATGGAATTAAGATTCTTCCCTATCCTAAAGGAGAGGATAACCGATGATGCATATATAAGATTATAACTAACAAGTTTTCAAGTAAATAGGCAAAGTGTTAAACGGAATAAGGATCTGGCAAATTAAATTTACCATTTAACTGAAAGTGATTGGATAACATTTGTAAAACAAGCATTCAATTTTAAAGATGATGGGTACATCAGCAACCAAAGTAATTGTACAAAATCAACAAACTAAAAAGCTTGAATATACCAAGCAAGCAAGTATATTAGCTGGGATCTTTCCTTTTCTTGGCCGTTGATTCTTTTCTATTTGCTCACCTCCAGGTTAGGGAATAGGAGTAGGATAAATAAGAAACATTAAATGAGATGGGAAACAACAAAGAAAATTATACTAAAAATTAACATGACAAAGATTTTTTTTTTTTTTTCTGCAACAAGCTCATCTGACACATTAAGGTACACAACAAGCTTCACAGAAAATGAATTTATGGATCCACACAACCAAAAACAGAATAAAAGCATTTTATGAATGATTAGATATAAAAAGTAAGATCGCTGATCAGAAGATACTTACTCTAAAGCTGTTGCCAACTGCTTTATAACTGAAGACGGGGGAACAATCGGCCTGCAAGAGATATTCGTGGCAACTTCCTTTAAAGCCAATTCTATTTCTGACACCTGGAAGCGTGGATGTAAATTTTAATAGGAGATATGCAAAGTTGCTGAAAAGAAGGAATACAAACAAATCAATCAAGAAATATGAACAATAATATTCAGAACATTAACAAGATGAAGGTTAAAGCCTAAAGATGCATGACAACTGCTAGCAGTCATGCATCAATTGTCAAGCTTGTAACTTGTTTAAACATATTTATACGTACAGTCAGCATGCAAAGGAGTATTCATGACAATAATGGTAATACACAGTTTTGTGATACAAATTCTTCTCATTCATTATACTGCTCAAAAATTCACTTTTTCCGGAATTGTGAAGCTTGGCAGTTTGGATGCTTAGGCGCTAGGGTTTACTAGGCCAGAGAACAATTTGAATAGTGTATTCAGTTGGCTGATATGTAGAGAGGCAAATATTATGTTTCAAAAACAAAAAAACACTTGTGCGTTCGGTCACATTTAATTTGTATGCAAATTGAATTGCTCAGTGCATGTCAATATGGGTATACACTACATATATTAATATATCATTACATATTTTCGTTGGCAAGCTATGTGAAAACTTATTAGCTTGCTTGAACTTATCAATGTGAACCCAACTAGCACCGGTTCATTTCTACAGTATAATAAATGTATCAGACTCTAGTAGTAAGCTCGTAGCTTGTATGAAATGTCTGGCTGTTCTTTTGTTTCCTTTGCTTTAAGTGCAAATCTACTACCCTTGTGTCCACCACGTCAGTAATTTGGCGATAGGGTTGCTAAGCTAGCTTAAACTCTGTCAGTATCATTCTTAAGTTTGATCATGCGATAAAAGTCGCACATGTTTAATTGCGAACTCAGCTTGTTTTATATTCATTAACACAGATTTAGCACTTTTCGGTGATAAATTGAATAAAAATGAAATGTAATGATTTTAGTGTGTATGTGAAATATAACTATTGAACTGGTGTGCCATGTGTGGGGGTGTGTGTGTTTCGTGTGTGTGTGTTTGTGTGTGTGTTTTTGTGTGTGCGCGTGTGTGTCTGTTTTATTTCATTATGTACGTTGTACTTATTAAGAAAAGAAAAGAATTTAAAAAATCAGCAACCTCGAACTCTTGACCATTGAATCCAGAATCAGCTAAGTAAGGCTTTGTAGCATTATTACATAAATGTGTTCATATATAGGCTCACATTCATTAAGGAATCGAACATCAGCAAGCTTTGTAAGTATGCTAAACCTGACCTAAGTACAGCCTGTTCCATTTGCTAAGTATCTCAAACTCCCAATGCATGATAAAGCGTAATCACGATTTCTATTAATAAGTGAGCAATAACCAACCTGAAATCCAAAACATGCCAGCCTAACCAAATATTTCAATTTAATTCATTCTTCAAGTTTACATAATTAAACTATAATTTTAAATTAATTTAGCCTGGACATAGTGAAAATTCCTTGATCCTCATCAAAGCACAGAACTCATCCGTACTGAACATTTCATTCTTACGCTTAAATCCTGGAGTGATAGTTTTTCGGATTAGATAAACTTCTCAAACATCGCTGATCTAAATATTACCTCGTCTATATTCTTATCAGCGGAATCAGCCCCTCCCATTTCATGTTCTAATGATCTCCTTGATCCCCGTAGTGCTTCATTATCTAAACCAACCCAACAATTTTAATCAGTCAATTCATCAAAAAGAAAATGAGAGGAAATATGAAATTACCCCTATCGCTTTTGAGATCAGCCTTGATATCTTCGATTACTTTCTCAGCCTTGGCCGCAGCAGAATGAAATGCCGTTTTCGCCCTAAAAACAATCGAAAACGACGAAGACGAAGGCGAAGAGGAGGAAGAGTTGTTTTCCATTCGTGCTTAGATTTTAATTATAAAATGGTTGAATGTAAACTGATACTGAATAAAATGATATGCATATAAAACAATCGCTTGTTAATGCTGAAATTAGGGATTGTGAAAGGAATCGAATGGGTATTACAAGAGATTGGATGAAGAAGAAAGAGGAGTCCAAACTAATTAATTGAGCGAATTAAATTATTATTTTCTGGAATATTTTAAATTTGGATTTAATTACGAAGGTCCCTTTTTTATTTTTTTGGGGGGGGGGGGGGACGTGCGGGGAAAGAAAGGTAAATGGGCCAAGCCCAGAGTACAAAAAAGACGAGTAAATAAACTCGCAACCACAAAGCAAAACAAAACCCAAAGTAAACCTAGGACAGTCGAAGAAAAACTATCTCTCAACTCACTGCCAAACAATGGCGTAAAGAAAAGAAAAGAAAAATGCAACGATCCAGAATTTTGGATATTTGAAATTAGGATATTTAATTGGTTTTAAATATTTGGAATTTAATTTTTAAACTTGAATTTCAAATATAACCATTTATTAGATAATCTAATTATTGAATTTAATGATTGAAAATTGGTTAAAATATTGAATCTTAAGTTTTTAGCTAGGTAAAAATAATTTAGAGGCTTATAAAATTTATATTTATAATACTGAAGATAATAAAAGTTTTAAAATTGAATTTAAAAGTGATTTGTTCGGTTTTAAAAATATATCGTCTAAATTGACAAAAATAGTCTTACAAGGCACAGTCTCTGAATTCGACGAACCCAGTTCCATTGGATCCGTAATTGTGTATTATCATCGGATTTTAAATTTCGTAGCGTTTGGATTTATCGTTTGGTCGTACGATATATAAACGCGCTGGAATTTATATCGAAAATTCAATATAATAATTGGGTCCAAAAAGCTGTCTTCTCCGTAAAATCGAACTAGGACTCGAAACATTTTCCATTACATTCGGAATATGGGTATAACATTATAAACGCCTAGCGGAACGCCTCGATAGAAGGTCGAGATTTTGAGTGGTGTAATCGAGACGATATATATATATATATATATATATATATATATATATATATATATATATTTGTTTGACTTGACAAATATTTTCACATCAGTTTTTTTCTCCTTTTCAAATCACAACACTAACCTATTCAAACACACTATTGTCTTAATCTTCCCTCTCTTTTAAAATTCACGCAAAAACTGTCACAGTCAAAGAAAAAAAATGGCTGAACGCTGAAAAATTATTTCTCCTCGTATACTCAATGGAAAAATCCCAAACCATTTTCTAAATTCAAGTTTTGGCATGAATTTCGATTTGGTATGTGTTTTGGTGGATGCGGCTTTGGTTTTTGATTGTCGACGTTGCAGGATTGGCTAGGGTTTAAGAATTAGAAGGGGACGGGTCATCGGACCGAACTATGGAGGTGACTTCTGAGTTCGGCGTGGAGAGGCGCACCTGGGGGAGGAGTTTGGGTTGGTCCGGTCATCTAAGGGTAGCCGCGACTTACTGTACGGTCGTGAAGGAGCAGTGCCTAGTTGTGTTTTGGAATAGGGCAGGGGAGACAACGTCGTTGTGATGGTCGCGAAGCTCAGGTGACGTGGAGGGGTTTGGTGATGTTGATATTTGATTTCGTGGAGGAATGGCGTGTATCGTTGGAGGACGTGCACGCGCATGAAATGCTATCTGCGTGCATCAAGCATTGGGGAAGAAGGAAAGAAGATGGGGAGGGTTTTGGTTCTTGGGCTGGGTAAGGTAGTTAATAAAGAAATTAGTAATTTAATTTGTTTTAATTGATTCAATTTCGTATGAATGTATAACTCATGCATATGAGGTCTGATTCAGACGATTCAAGATTCATTGGGATCGTGATGTCACCGCCTACGCATAGGAAATGGTTTGAACGAATTTGGAGCTTCTGAAAACCTTTAGATAATTTCAAACGTGTTCGGATTCAATCGGAAACCGAGACGCGAAAACGACAGGAAATAAAAAGTGAGTTAATCTCACTCAATTTTGGATTGCTGCAATTAATTTTAAATAGTTAAAAATTATTGATTGATTGATTGGTTGGATTGATACATTTTTATCAGTTGAATGTGATATTATATATATATATATATATATATATATATATATATATATATATATATTTAAGCGATTGATATTCCTGCATATATATAGCATATGAGGCCCTGTGCGACCCAGATAATAGCGATTGATCTTATATACCACGATATCCCCCTTGAAGTGGGATTGGCATTTTTATATTATGTTAACATCTATGGATGTAGGGAAACAGGTTGGAGAGATCCAATTGGATTCCTCAAAAATGTTAAAATTATTTTCATGTTCGGTGATATGATATGCTGAAAAATCTATGATTAATTATAATGTGATTTATTTGGTGCTATGGTATTACTGGTTTAGATTTTGGTATTTTAAAATACCATAAATGTGTAAATTGAATTTAAAAAGAAAATTTGGAGTAAAAATATTTATAGTGAAATTTGGATTAATTTTAAGAAATGAAGTTGGGGGAAAATAAATAGTTGATTTTGAAATTCTATTCGGGATGTGAAATATAGAGATTTGGAATAATGTAGATAAGAGCGATTTTTAAATAATAGAAATTAAGCGGTATTGTTTAAGTATAAAAGGATTTATTTTTAAATTGAGATTTAAATAGTTGGAAGGATGAAAAAGGAAATTTTGAAAATAAAATATGGAATTGTTGTACTATATTTTAAATAGGATTTTTAATTATAAAAAGAAAGTGGAGTCGGAATGTAGTTGGTTTTGGAATACAGTTAGGTTATTTTGGAGAAATTAACTTTAAAAATGGAATTTAATTTAGAAATCGATTTGAAATTGATTAAGTGTTGTAAAACAGTTATAAACGGGAAATGAGACTATGAAATTTATAAATGAAGTTTATAAATAAAGTGAAGTAATTATCAGATAAATTGAAAATATAAATTCACGGTGAGGATTTATAAGGAGATGGGTAAATTGGTTTAAAAATAAAGGGTAGATTTAATTTTTAGAAATATGAAAAGGGAATTTACAGAATTGGGACGTAAATCAAATTTGAAATGAATCGAGAGGGATTTTTAAATGTTAACTGGCTATATTGAAATTGAAATTGAAAGGTATACTTTATTGAGAAGTTAAGTTGGTTGTAAAAAGGAAGGATTTTTAATTATTAACTGGGTAATTTTAAAAAGTGTCTAAAGAATATTTCAAAAAAAATTAATTATTTAATTATTTAAATTTTTTAAAATATATTTAAATATTAGTTCAGCTAGTTTATAGTAAGTCAAATTTTATTAAAAAAATTAATCTGTATTATTATTTTCAGAGGTTAAACTATTTAATATTAATATTTTATATAATAACTTTTATTTAAAAACGTAGTTTGCTTAGAGTTTAACTTGGAAAATTATTATGGAAATTTCATAAGTATTATTTTGAAATTTTTTAAATAAAGTTTTCGGGGAGTATTAGTATACTCGCATGACGAAATCGGAGACACTGAGTGCCTACAGTTAAGTCTTGGATTTCTCTGGAATAGAGACTTAACCGTTGAGCTATGAATCCATGGTTTGATGCCGCAGTGGTACTTTCCATATTATTTTTAAAAGCGTTTCCAATATTTTTGATAGATAGTTTGTGAATTTACTAAATTCGATAAGATAAGTACATATTTTTGGACAGAGAGTATAATTTATATAAAATTAAATAAAAATGAGACTTGGTGTTTTCAGTGGAAAAATGAAATATTTGGTTGAATGATTATTTATTTGATAGTTAAATAATCGATTATCAAATCTGGACCCAAAATATAACTTTGGAAAATATCTAGGAGAAATACAGGAATTATATGGTACAGTTACCGTTCGAGGTGTTATATTGTACGTATAAACTCGTTTTGTTCTTCTAAGGCGTTTATAAGGAAATCCGTCCGCTAACAGTTAGGAGATGATCTCCGATCTTATTTTCATCTGTTTATTTCGTAAAGAACCTGGGTTGAGTTTACGGGAAAATATTGAACGTTGTTTCGAAGAGACCGGGATCCGATAAGTTATCTGAAAACCACTTCGATCCAACGAGTACGTTTTCACAGTGAAACAAGTGTATGGAGTCGAAGATGGAGCATTGAAGTGCTAGGGTTAATCGCTACTAATCTTGAGGATTTTTCTAAAATGGATGTAGTAGGAGTAGTGCATTCGGTTCTGTTTAGACCCAAAATGGAGTGTGTTTTCTCACGCTGGTTTAGCAAAACTCCAAGCAAAACTCCAAGCTCCAAAGGTGAGTCTCAAATATTGTGACACTCATGCTGATCCAAGCAAAACACAAAACACTCGAGTCGGGATTAACATTCTTATGCACATAAATTAACTCAAGTGAAATGTCCAAGTGAAATGCAATATAACTTAAAGAATGTTCGGGATTCTCATCTTTTAAGGATCCGTGGAACTACTACGTACATAGTACAATACGCTACATTAATAATGTCCACAGTAAAATAAAATATTAAAATAGCATTAAGGCGTTACCCATATTCCCCTCAACACATTTTATATAAGTACTGGAGTCTATACAGTACCGTAATTCCTATGTAAATTGGAGTGCTACTCCATAGTGTATGACACAAACGAAACTTGTCATGAGCACGATAAGGAATGTACAAGGCACGCAAGGCAATGCCCAGGGTAGGATACTACCATTTTGCAGATCCAGACTAGCGGTAATGCATAGCAATACTACCGCCATCCTCGAGACATGCTCCTATAATCAAAGGCGCATCTAATCAAATCACAGAGTAATAGAATGGTATCGAAGAAGCATGCTTGACCGGAGATGCGACCTCACTTTGTCCGGCGTAGCTCCTGTTTTAGTCACATTAAGCCGATGAAGGGGGTCAGGGCTGCGTTCATACCTCATACAGATGTTCGTCAAACCATCCTACTTCGTTTTGGATTCTCCACTACGTGCATAGTTGTTAAAGTGGTTTTCGGTATAGGCAGAGAGTATGACAATATCCAATCCCGGTATCTTTAACAACCAAATGCTCATTTCACACCATGGTCATTTTTCATTTCAAATAATTCATACTTCATATCAAAATATCAATATTCGTATCGAAAAAAAAATCATATCACCTTCAAAATCATATTCACTTTTGAAACATATCACTTTCAAAATCATATTCATTTCCAAAAATCATGACCAAAAAATAAGTTAAAACCATCTATCAAAGTATTCGAATTTAAATCCATTTACATCAAAATCATAACAGTTGCAACTTAAAAAGTTTGAATATTTAAAGTATTTTACATATTGAAATAGTTATACGTTAAAAACATTTTATATTTAAAAATAGGTTATAGATTAAAATAGTTTATATATTAAAAATTGTTTATATTTTAAAATATATGTATCGAAAAATAGTTTCAAATCAAAATTGTTTCTTCCAATTTCACAAATCAATTCCAATCAACTTTAATTCTAAAATTCAATCTAAATCAATCTCAGTTCCACAATTTCAATTAAAAAGGTTAATGGTTCAATTCAAATTCTCATTAAAACCATTTTTAATTTATATCGATTTCAAATCGACGTTTGAACTATAAATTTAAACCACTTCCAATTCAATAGGTTTCAAAGTTTAAATATAAACAAGTTACAATGACTCAATTTGATAAATTTCATTTATATTTCAAAAATCGAACTTAATTTTATTTAAATTTGAAAATAGTCACTTAATTATTTTTATTTAAATAAAATCTCAAATTACAAATCTAAATCAATATTAAATATTCAATTTCAGTTTTATTTAAATTTAAAAATATTAATAATCACCTTCAATCAAAATCCAGTTACCAAGTTAAAAAATTGTATCTTTAAAATCTCACAGTTAATAAGTTTCAAATCAATTTTTATTTAAATACAATTCTTAAACAAATAAAATTTCAAATCAATTTCGGTTCATCTATCCCACCTTAATTTATTAAAGTTATTATAAAATCTATTTTATAATATTAATATAATTTTAAATAAATACTTAAACCTATTATATATATACTAATTAAATTAAATTTTATTAAACTAAATTTTATTATATTAAATTTTATTAAATTAAATTTATTTAATATGTGCTTAAAATAGTAAAATTATAAGTAAAATCCTAAAATTTACATTTTCCAAAACTGAACTTATAAATTTAAAATTTCCAAAACATATACTTTTAAAAGTCTAAATTTGCACATATGTTAAAATAAAATCTTTATATTATATTTTATAATCAAAACACATATATCTTCTTTTCTCAAAAATTTGAAAATCATTTAAAATAGAACAACGGTGTCCGTATATAGTCTTATATCCTATGGTCAAGTGATATAGATATTTATTATTTCAATCTGTAATAATTTAATATTTACGGGTATATATCATTTCAACCGGCAATCCCCAAAATTCAAAAATCAATAAAATCGCTTGGCTTTATCATTTCAACACATATCGATTTTTCCTAATCTATAATATCGTTCAGGTATGTATCATTTCGACCTATAGGGAATTCCTAGCTATCATGGAACTTGTAGTGTGAGAATAAAAATATAAAACGACATAAATGACAGGCATATCAATGGCAATTATGATCATAATTGACAATTTAATTATAATATATACAATAGGTTATGGTTATCATATGTCAATTAACATAAGTAAACAATTAAATAATAATATATCATATTTAATAGTTAAATTTCTAACCAATTCAATTTAGCAACATATTTCAATTCTCGTTTCATGTGAAATCAATTTACTAAACACATGAATGCTAATCGTGAGTGTTCGCTCACCTTTCGAGGCTATGAAATTTAACAACACAAACAAGCTACGAATTGAATCACAAACTCGACAATCGACCAATCCAAGCAAAGCAAGGTGGACTCGAGATCGATAAAAAATATAATTTTTAAAAATCTAAAATTTACTCACATATTTAAAATAAAATCTTTATATTATATTCTTAAAAATCAATATTCAATTTAAAATACATATTTAAAATAAAAGTCTTCATATTATATTTTTAAAATCAATATTTATTAAAATGTATATTAAAATTAAAATATTTATATTTTCATATTTCAAAAATCAATATTTTAAAATCAATATTTATATATATATATATATATATATATATATATATATATATAATGAGGAATAGAAGCTGCTGCACACGGCGAGAGGCTAGGATGTGTGCGTGGCGGGTCAAGCAGCGGGTGGGAGGTGCTGGTTTGCTCGAAAAAGAGAATGGAGGACCTGATGTGGGGAATTTGGCTGCTGTGGGAAGAGGGAGGCGGATGGCGTGGAGATGGTTCGGTTTGCAGTGGGGCAGTGGGCTTCTGGTGTGGGTTCAGGGTCGGTTGATAGTGCGGTGCTTGGTGTTTTAAAGGGGATAGTGTCTGCTCGGTCCATTGATGTGGCACGGAGGCTTTGTCGGCTGGAAAGTGGGAAATGGAGTGGTGGTTGAGGCCGAAGTGGAGGAGCGGGCTAACAGTGCAAGTCGAGTGGAACAAGGGTGAGGCTGCGAGGGGGGAGGAAGGGAAGGCGTGGTGGCTGCTGTTTATGGCATGACGAGGTGACTGAGATGAGGTTGGAGGGTTTTTGTTGGTTGGCAACAGCCATGGGACAGGTCGGAGCAGGCTAAGGCAGAGGGAATGGCAGAGATAGGCTGAAGTGGTGTAGGACCGGAGTTGCGTGCAAAATAATGAGCAAGGTTTCGTGATAAAAGAAGATGAGCAGGAGCGTTCGACTAGACTACTGATGGTTATTATTCATGGGATTGAGGGATGAAGGCATGGGTTTGGCGAGTTCTAAAGTGAGGCCCGTTGCGGAGTAAGTTAGTGGGTTGGATGCGGCTTCGGGAAGGTCATAAGATGGTCACGATTGTAGGAATAAGGAAAAGGAAGGAGACGAGGTCTCACTGAGATATATATATATATATATATATATCATTTTTTTAAAGTGGAGGCACAAAACAAAAAATAAAAGGGAAGAGAACGAAATGGAATCGAACCAGTGAAGGAAACAAACCAATATACTAAAATGGCAGAAATAGAAAAAGTTGGATATTAATTTTAGGGAATATAAAAGGCTAGTGGTCATTCATTTTCACGGTGGATTATGAAAGGACATAGAACACCAAAAGGTTCCAAACGGGTACCGACACGGTTAATGGTTTCACAATGCCGCATACCGGATGTCGAAATACAAACTGAATATATTAGGGAGATCAGCACGACGAGATGAATAGAATGGTACACAGATATGAGCGATACGACCAACATATCGAAACTCGATTTTCGATGCCAAAAATGCTGCTAAAACGCCGAAAATAATATCAACGGGACTAGAGCGGTCCAAATTTGGCGAAATAAATTATGACGTCTTACTTAGAAAATGATTTACATTTCTCTTATATAAACATATTCAAATTTCAAAAATATTTTACTTCCATCAAATTTTAACTGATTTAAATTTAAATTGAAAATTTCACAACTAAATAAACTTAAATATTTTCTGATGAAAATCTGACACTTACTATATTTAAATAAACGCATACCAAATATCAAATTTTCATTGCTAAAATTTAATTGTTCACATTCCAGAATTTTTTTAGTTAATTATGTTATTAAAATCGTTTAAATTTCCGAGTCGTTACACTTTCCCCCACTCTAAACTTTTCATTCCCAAAAGGAACGAGATAGGAGAATAGAAGCAACAAAAAGGAAAGACAGATTCAAAATACATATTACCAGGTACAACAATTAATTCAAAACCATATAAATTTCATTTTTGGACATCTGATTACTTTTATATTGTATATTATTCAATTACATATTCTCAATACATTCAAACCTTTCCAGGTAAGTTTTATTAATGTTTATGAGTGTAATTGAGTACTATACAAATTATCTTTTATTTACCACATTTCTATTAAGCAAAATTTAGTTTGAACATTTCTATTACTTAAGTTTCTCTTGTATAACCTTCAATTACATATTCACATTAACATTTTAACTTTTTGAACATTTCAGGTAAGTTATATATATTTTAGAATGCAATTGAGTATTATACAAATTAATTTTATCCTAGTTCAACAGTTTCAAGTTGTTTCAATTTCATTCCTCATTTTAGACACCCTAATTACTCAAATTTTTTGATTCATTGCAATAATTGAAAATCATCACTTAACATAAAACTTAAGGGTTAAGTTTTTGTTTCACTTAAAACCATTTTGAAATAAATATATACATATATATTTTGTACATCACATCGTACTCAAGAAATTCAAATCAAATTCATTTTCCAAAACAAAAGTGTAGCAAAGCTACAAAGTGGTCTCCCCAGTTTGAGACTTGAAAATGAATGTCAATGATACTGCAGTCATTATCGAAATTATTTTCTAGCGACATAAGAGAAGAGTACCGACTTACTTCTTTTAAAATTTCTTTGGGAACAATATCTCATCGAAAATACTTTCAAATATTTTTTTTCAAAACTTTGAAAACCAAATTTTGGAAAGCATCGAAAATTAAATTCCCAAGTCCTTAATTTAAATTCATTTCATTTGCAAATCAGATTTATAAACCATGTTTATAAAATTTCATCGCCTTATAACATACAACAATAGTTAATGGTTTAGGAATGTTGACAAACAATAAATGATAATCTAGCACTATCATTTCTAACAACTGATTCATTTAACTATCTAATTTTTGAGAATTATACTCTTATATATAAAATACAATCATACATAAAATTATTTCATTTATCAACTGCAAAAACAATATTATGTCAGTTTGCTCTCTTCAAGTGTTTTGGAATTCCTACCGATAGCGTTCGCTAGACGAATCGATCGTAACCCAAAATTCAAACTTAACAACTTAAACAACATAATATATATCATTTTTATATCAATTACAAAATACACTCCCCCATAGGATGATTCAAGAATAGATTTTAGAACAAGGATAGAGATTCAAATTTAGAGGGACCATAATCAAAGAGAATTCTAACTCAGAAGATAGGCTCACAGGGAAGATAAAATAGTTATATTACAAAAGAGGAATGGTGGATAGACTTATATTAATCGCAACAACCTTAACGGGGTCAACCGAGGCTCCATTTTCAGAAACAATGTGCCCAAGAAATCGGACTTCTCCCCTCCAGAAATGGCATTTAGAAAATTAGATTTTCAAATGATGACTCCTAAGAGTTTCCAGAACATAGTCCAAATGAGATTCATGCTCTTTCTTAGACTTATAAAAGACGAGATTGTCATCAACGAAAATGAGGACAAACTTGTGGAGAACATAACGGAAAATGCGATTCATGAGAGCGACGAAGAAGGCAGGGGCATTGGTTAATCCAAGCAGCATGACTAACCGTTCATAGAAACCACTCTCCATTCAGAAAGTTGTTTTGGAAATGCTCTCCTCGGCTACACGAAGCTGGTGGAAACCGGTAGCAAGATCGAGCTACAGGAATAAGATCGATGTGGAATTCAATTTCCCGCTTGGGGGGGGGGGGGGAAGAAGAGAAGTGACTTCATGAAAACATCAAGATAATCCTAGACCATCGGGATGGAGTCAAGATCACTGGACTGAGCATCAAGCGAAAAGATAAAACTGCCTGCATAATCATGAGGCATTCGATATACGATCATAAAAGAATTACTTTGGTCATCTACTAAAGAAACGGTTTGGGCTTTGCAAGAAATAACAGCATCAAAACCAAGCACGTAGAAATCTCCGGTGAATCGACGCCTGTTGTAAGAAGTTTCACCCCCTTACAAATCATACCAAGGTTGGCGAGACCGCCGATGGGATTAGTCACACATAAGGATGAAGTTGCCAATTGAGATTGCAAGATGTGCTCAGACTTATTACAGAGATCAACAGAAAAAAAAGCTGTGGGATGCTCCAGTATTAAGAATAACACGAAAAGGAAAAGACAAGAATAGATTTTAGAACAAAGGTTAGGTTCCAAAATTCAAAAGAAATCCTAATCCAAGAGGATTCTAACAAAAAAATTCAAGCTCGAACGAAGATAATTCTGTAATTAATTTTATCCATTCTAGGGTATTACTACCTAGCTGTAATGAGTTTTTACTCCATATGCTAAGTTTTTCCTAAACTAGAGCTCTGATACCACATGTAACGGGACACTTGCCAGTGGTATAATGCCCATCGTAGCACACAATGGTACATGTATTCTGCTTTTATGGCCAGCCTCTCGACTGCACCTACCCAAGGACATGTAGGGGTAAGAGTCATCCGTTCGCTACCAAACCCGAAAGAAAGAACCTCCAATCATTCTGCACCCGCCAAGTGCATAAGTGAACACACTTGTCAGACTTGAATTGCTCAAAACAATAGATTGTTAATTTATATTGGCAATACTTTGCATATACAATGAATAAATCAACCATAGAATCACAGACACAGAGTGATACAACAATAAGCAACAGAATAGATAAATAGTAGTTCATGAAGCTACTACAAAACATCAAAATCTGAAACAAATACAATAGAAATCCCAAATATTAGAAGTCTCTAATACATAAGAAAATGCCAGGTCTGAACATAAACAACTAGAAACAACTAAAATAACTGAAAGCTGAATAGATAAAAGATAGATCTCCAAGCAGATCTCCAAGCAAAAAGGTGAGCCTCAAATACCGTGACACACAGGCTGATCCAAGCATAAAGCAAAACACAAAACACTCGAGTCGGGATTAACATTCTTATGCAAATAAATTAACTCAAGTGAAATATCCAACTGAAATGCAATATAACTTAAAGAATGTTTTGGGATTCCCATTCTTTAAGGATCAGTGGAACTATCTACATCATAGTACAATACGCTACATAGATAATGTCTACAGTAAAGTAAAATATCAAAATAGTGTTAAGGTGTTACCCATATCCCCCTTAACACATTTTATATAAATTTTGTAGTCTGTACAGTACCGTAATTCCTCTGTAAATTGGATAGCTATCAAAGGGCACTCAATAGTGTACGACAAAACCAAAATTGTAGTAGGCACGATAAGGCATGTACAAGACACACGAGACAATGCAAAGGGTATGGTACTACCGTTTTGTGGATCCGGACCGGTGGTAACGCATAGCAAATACTATCGCGAACCTCGAGACACACTCCTATAATCAAAGGTGCACCCAATAATATCACTTTCAAAATCATATTCATTTTCAAAAATCATAACCAAAAAATAGGTTAAACCATCATATCAAAGTATTTGCATTTAAATCCATTAAATCTAAATCATAACGATTGCAACTTAAAAAGTTTGAATATTGAAAGTATTTTATATATTGAATAGTTATACATTAAAAATAGTTTATATTTAAAAATAGGTTATAGATTAGAATAGTTTATATATTAAAAATTGTTTATATTTTAAAATATATGTATTGAAAAATAGTTTCAAATCAGAATTTTTTCTTCCAATTTCACAAATCAATTCCGATCAACTTTAGTTCCAAAATTCAATCTAAATCAATCTCAGTTCCACAATTTCAATTAAAAAGGTTAAAGGTTCAATTCAAATTCTCACTAAAACCATTTTAAGTTTATATCGATTTCAAATCCACGTTTGTAATATAAATTTAAACCACTTCCAATTCAATAGGTGCCAAAGTTTAAATATTCAAACAAGTTACAATGACTCAATTTGATAAATTTCATTTATATTTCAAAATTCAACTTTAATTTTATTTAAATTTAAAATAGTCACTTAATCATTTTTATTTAAATAAAATCTCAAATTACAAATTTAAATCAATACTAAATGTTCAATTTCAGTTTTATTTAAATTTAAAAATATTCATTTAATCACCTTCAATCAAAATTTAGTTACCAAGTTATAAAATCATATCTTTAAAATCTCACAGTTAATAAGTTTCAAATCAATTTTTATCTAAATACAATTCTTAAGCAAATAAAATTTCAAATCAATTTCAGTTCATCTTTCCCACTTTGATTTATTAAAGTTATTATAAAATCTATTTTATAATACTAATATAATTTTAAATAAATACTTAACCTATTATATATATACTAATTAAATTAAATTTTGTTAAACTAAATTTTATTATATTAAATTTTATTAAATTAAATTTTATTTAATATGTACTGTGAAGACCCGTAAATCCGTACTCCTTGAATATACACTAATCTCCATAGATTAACTCAAGATGAACAGAAATACGGATTATCAATGTTTAAGAAAAAGAAAAAGGATAGAAGAGATAGAAAATAGAGAGAATAGACAATAGAACGGAACAGAAAACAACAGAACAACTTCAGAATCTCACAATTCGCAGCGGAACAACATATAATAGATAAATGAATAATCTTTAAACAAAGAACTATATCAGTTATTACATTACATCACATCATATCATCATTACATCAGAGTGTACAACAACAACAAACAACATCAAACAGCGGAAAAAGAAATACTATATACTAGTAATACGCCATGCCATCCAGCTTGCCTCCAGCAACTCCAGAATATCCTGATAAACCTAACTCTTGACTGCCCGTGTGGAAATTGGTGGGCACCCAGAGTTTAGGAAGGAAAACAATAAACTTCGAGTCAGTCATGTGACTGGTGTGAGAACTCAAAACAGTTTATTTATCTTTAAAATCAAAATAGAAGAATATTTTTTTTGAAAGTCAATTCGCAATGCTTTTAAAAATGAGACTACCATAAGGCCTCCCGCACACACACACATGCAAACGCAGAATCGGAGGAGATTTCTCCTTATGATAGTCAAAGATGCTTGATACGCATTTAAAAGAACATTTTATATTATTACTAGTGCATAGTGTAGGAAAATATTTCGAAAGTAGAATATAAATCTTAGCCAACATACGACCATTATCGTATGCCTACTATAGCTACCATCCAAACAGTGGTGACCACCATAAGTGAATGGCAGGTTCTACAACTAATACCGTACAAAGTTTCGTATTGGGAATTGGATTTCCAACGAATGATCAGGCCAAGGAACTTCCCATTGCCACATGAGAATGCCTCTGGATGGACATCCCCGAGAACCAAACCGGATCTCTACCAACACAAGGCCGGGTTACCCCTAACTGAGTAACAACTGACCGAATATGCCATCCCCCAGTCCTTTGGGACCTTTCAACCGAGCGCTCGCAATCAATTCACACAATCATAAAGTGTTTTCAACATGAGTAAGTATCTAGGCTCCATACCATGATACCACCCTTTTCCAGAAGGAAATGCACATATCCTAAAGGGCGCTACCCCTCATAACCTTGCCGCATCTTTTCTGTTTTGACCATTCCCGAGGTGTGAGGCTCGACGAAGTCACGTCCACAAAAACACACTTTATTCAAAAGCCATGCTTTGGGTCAACAAATGATCATAGAAATGATCACCAGGATAGACGATCAAATAAATGATCCTATCAAAAATAATCAACACAATGATCATTTCACAGCAACACTCAGCATGTCACATTACCAAATTGGGAATATATCGCTGATAACATTCAACTACATAACCTCTGAGCTCATACGTCTCAGAGAAGGGTGTTAAGCTAAAAGAATAAATTCTCCGCCACCAACAGAAATATATTTGAAAGAAATCTGCTTTATATCTCAATTTGTAATGTCAGACATACAATCCATACAAGTCTGTTCTGGGCTCGAACAGAACCGAAGGCACTTATAAAGAAGTCCTTGCAATCCGGATATTCACAATCCTGATCGGATTCACCATCACATATGGAGAACTCTATACCGGAGCAACTCGGTGCAGAGTCAATCGACAGGTCATCCTATCGCTCTCACAAATACCGGGTCTTCAACACCGATCTTCAATGCTATCCATTACGTCGTATCACTATTCGGAATGGGTAATCCGAATAACGAGCGCAATAATTTAAAAATAAGTGTGCATTCAAATTCAACAAATCACAACAAATACCTTTCAAAGGTAAATATTGATAGTCGGTTATTGAACTATCAATGGCTATGCACAACATCACCAGTTTCCAAATAAATTTCCAAATTATTTATTTTCCAAAAGATATCTTTACAAGATATATAATTTTCACACTTCAAAAATAAATCAATATTTATTTTTAAACAAATTCCACTTCCTTTTATAAATTCCATAGTGAATTTACATTCCAAAATATCCATGCATATACAATTTCAATTATTCATTTCAATTTATCTTTAAAAAGATAAATTCTCTAATATTCACTTTATATTGGAAAACATTTCCAAACTTACTTATTCATAAGTAATTCACAAATTTTATTTATTTTCAACACTTGGAAAATATTCAAATATACTTAAATCGAAATTAAGTATATATTTCATTCTTTAAGGAAATCATTCTCTTAAACATATTTATTTGGGCCAAAACGAATGTTACGTAAAACATCGTTACGACAACCCAAAATCTCTAGTATAGGGATTCGAAATTAAAATAGATATATAAATCCCAATACTATACAAAACATTTCCTTTCGGAAATCATTTACTATAACAACAGTGTTATAGTCCACCATTTCCTTTTATTTCTCGAAAACGTCTATTTCAACAATGAATGTTGAAATCTATGATTTCGAATCTCAACACATTTTAAAACATCGTTAGATAGTTTTAATTCTATTTAAAACATCAAATCTAAACATTTTATTTAACATATTATTCACTATTCAAAAACGTGAATATACTACGTTAACAATTTCATCATTTCTATACATTTTATTTCCAAGGATTATTCACAGTCAAAAATGTGAATATAACTCCATTAATAGGTTTCAACAATTTACTTATCAAAATAAGTCGTTTCGAATTTATAAAACAACGTTTATAAATTCCATTTCTATTTATTTTATAACAACTTCCTTTTATAAATTCCTTTATTAACCTATTCACTTTATAACTCAATTATAAACCAAAGGTTCATACTATAAGTTAAATGCTTATAAAACGATTATTTTACAACGTTCTTTTAAACTTCATAATTATATATCTTATAACTTATAAGGTTCAATTATTTATCCAAATATATTCTTTAATAACTTCACAAAATTTATAAATCTTACTATATATAAATTTCATTTATAACTTCACTATTTATAATTTTATAAATTCCATTCACTTATGCAATCCATTTTCACTTCATTCAAACACTTATAAAAACTCGTTTTATAATTCAAATGTTTTAATTTATAAATATCAATTTATAAATCTCTTATATAAATCAATTTATACTATTATTTTAAAACATCTTTAATCTCCTTTATAATTTCACCATTCTCTTGATTTATAAAATAATCCAATTTTATAAATCCTATTTTTAAACTTTTTATAATAAATTCAAAAATCCAATTTAATTATTTTATAAAAACATTAACCCATATTTCTCAAAAATCAATCTTTAACCGTATTTCTCAAAATCATAATTTTTATAACTTTAAAAATTATAACGTTTATTTATTTAAAATGGATCAATTCCAAAAATATTTTATAAACGTATACTTTCAAAAATCACTTTAAAATCATTTTAAAATCCCAAAATTTGGTTCAATGATGCTACACACCAAAATAGTCAATCACGACTACAACGATATCATATATCGATATGATAATCAATCAAATATCAAAATATCTGAAATCAAATAAATACTGTTGAGAAATCCAGTTGGATCCCTCCAACCTGTTTTCCTGCATCCACAAACATTAGCACAATACCAATTTCGCTCCAGTACGAAATTATCGCGGTATATGGGATTTAAAATATTATCCGCTTAATAGACGGCGCAATAGGGTCTCATCCGCTATACAATGCGGGAAATCAATAACTCCAATATATACATATGCCAATATATATATATTGCAATTATATATAATACCAATTTCACTGTTTATGAAATATTCGCGGTATATGTTTTTAATAAATAACATCCGCTTACTAACGGTGCATAATGTCTATTTTAACAATCAATAGATATCAATCATCATTCAAACATGCATTCAAATATTTTAAATCTAACTATTTAAAATAAAATCGAAACTGATTCGATTGAGTGAGAAGTTCTCACCTTGGTTTCAATTTCGTTTTAGCGATTTATTTCGAATAAAATTAAACGCGCGTTTAATTTTACCCGAAATTCTCACTAACTCCAAACGACTCCAATCCAACTCCATCGCGTAGTGCTCGTCCATACGATTCCAACGCAACTGGTTTCGCGCGTTTTCGACCTCGTATGAAAAAGATATCAATTTTTGAAGTTACACGAATTTTATATATAATAATTTACAACATTTAATTAATTTTAAAACTAAATTCATCTAAGCCGTCCATCCACTTTCTTCCTTCAGATCCGTGCGCAGCCCTCCCCCCCCTTCTCCCTCTCTTCGTTCACGCGCGTGAACCCTGAAGCAAGGCCGAACCCATGTACATTAATTAGGGTTTAAAATCGCTACCTCCTCGCTCGCTTCTACCTAGATCAACTAGTGCCAAATGAAGCGCCTCACCTCCCTCCACGTTCGGCTGCAAGGCCATGAAACTCGGTCATCTCGTTTACACGCAGTTCGAGGCCGAACGTGCATCCTTCTCAAGCCAATTGCTGCTAATCTAAAGCTCCAAACGCGATCTCAACCGTTGAAAACGTAGTACTCACAGCCCTCTTCAATATTCATGTTGGAAGTTTCTTGTAATATTGAGTGGATTAAGAGATTTGGGGGAAGAAAGATCGTGAGTTCTCAGCCTTTGGTTCTGGAGACGGCGGCTAGGGTTTTAGTTTATATTTTTTTTTAATTTATGAATGGGTAAGGGTCTATTTATAGGAAATTTCGAACACTATTCATCCGGGAATTCCGAACTCCGATTCACGCGCCGTAACCAGCGTTTTTAGGGTTTACCCCACGTTCCGGACACAATGGAACAGGTTTCGGAAGCTAATTCGGACATCTGTGCAAGTTATGGTAACAAACATTCGATTTAAATTAAACCGATTTAAACGATTTTCTAGGCGTTTTAATTTGTACCGGACAAACGGTAAATCCGATTGACACGAAATTTGAAACCTTACAATAATATCACATTACGGATCCGGTGAAACTGGTTTCGTCGAAATCCGAGACTTTTTGAAAAATGGCTATTTTAACTCGCCAAATTAATATTCAAAATAATTCGATGCGTTTCGAGCTGCCACGATCAAACGATAACTCCGATTGACACGAAAATTGAAATCCGGTAATAACTAACTATTACGGATCCAATGGAACTAGTTTCGTTCAATTCTGAGACTGTTCGAAAATTGACTATTTTCACTAGTCGATTTAAATATTAAAATATTCAATTTTCACAAATTAACTTTTAATTCGATTTTAAAAGTTCTAAAATATCGTTCTAACTTCAATATGATAAAATTAAATTTTACAAATAATTTTCAATCATATTTAACTCAATTTTCAATTATTTCTATAATTTCACATATTAAATTATCGATTTAATTATCCAATTAAATCTAATTATTCGAATAAAAATTTATTCGACTTATAATTACACTCATTAATATTTAAAATTAATTAAATATTCAAATTTTAAATAATAAAAATTCTGGGTCGTTACAATCTTCCCCCCTTAAAAGAATTTCGTCCTCGAAATTATCAAGTAAGAAAAGTTATAGAATCTATTAATTTTCCAAAATCCATAGTTAAACTTCTTACAATACTTTACTAAGTTTTCCAATCATACCTAGTTATCTTTTCAAAAACAACTACTATCGTTTAACTTTCAATTTCAAATCAAAGTTAAAGTTTTCAAAATTTTCCAATTTTCTCAAATTTTTTTCGAACGCCTTAAATTTCCGGAAAAATTCGCCATAGTCTCCTTTGCGCGGCTCGATCCGAAAAAAAAAATGACAGTATATATATCACAAATATACATCTCATCAAGTAATGAGGCATCCCGAAGGGAAAAAAGTATAAAAGTACGGTATATAATCCAAGATATGTACCTTATATTTTATTAGCAAGCATATACGGCTAATATAGCGCGAAAGCGAGCTCCAAATACGAAGCAAACGCGATCCGTACCTACTAAACACTCAATAAACAACATGAGAATCATGCATATAGACAATAGTATCGATATACAACATATTGTAACATAATAACTATATATGTCAACATAGCAAATGCAACAAAACAACAGATGCAAACATCAACCAACTATCATCCATAATCAATAAATATTCATTCATATTCTCATTAATATTCAATGAATTGGTTCTTCAATTTAATCACATTTGATTCATTAACAGTGGATGTTTACTAACATTTATTTTCAATTAGTTTATATTCACTAATTTATATTCAAGTTGGTTAACTTATAAATCAAATTCAATTCCATTTAAGACTCACTTAACTTCCAATTGAATTTCAATTACTTTAGCTTCCAATTTCATTAACTCAATTTCATTAACACTTAGTGAATTATATACAATCAACTAATAATCATATATCAACCAATATATATCGATTACAACCAAATTCCTTTGCTTATATTCATTCAATTTGGTTTAACACCATTACTTTCAATTGGTTTAATTAAATTGATTTTCATTCAACTATTCAACTTTCAATAACATTACATTTTAATGAATTACACTTACATTCATTATTTCATATCGATTATTCACATTTAATTGATTATACATTCAATCCATTCATTCAATTCAATTTCAAAGTTGAATTTCATTTATATAACTTAAGTTCATATTTATCACTTGGTTTTTACATAACTTAAATTTCCACTTATAAATCAAATTCAGATTCCAATTCTAAGTAAATTTCCATTTAACTTCAAATTCATTTTTATTTATAACTTATATTCATAAATATATTCATATAGTTTCACTTCTCATATATACAAGTTTATTTCACAATTGTAAATCACTTTAATTATAATTCATTTCTTATAATTCTTTTGCTTATACAATTATTCTTTAATTTAGATTATTCAAACAACTAAACAATCAACTTATATACACTTTAATAATTTCTGAATAATTATTTCTTTATATAAAAAAATAAAATTAAGGTAAAATTATTTCATTTACCCAATTTAAAACAATATCGTGTCGGTTTATCTTGTTTAAGAGTTTAGAAACCCCTTTCTACGATAGTTAGCCAGACTACATCGACCGAAATCTATAAACAATCAACCGATAAGTCAACACAATACAAAACAATTTTTATATTCACTAACAAATACGCTCTCATAGCTATTATTACACTCAAACTCATTCTAGAGTACTACTGACTCTATCTCTAATGAGTAATACCCAACAGAACCATGGTTGTCGCTTAACCATATGCTCTGATACCACATGTGAAGACCCGTAAATCCGTACTCCTTGAATATACACTAATCTCCATAGATTAACTCAAGATGAACAGAAATACGGATTATCAATGTTTAAGAAAAAGAAAAAGGATAGAAGAGATAGAAAATAGAGAGAATAGACAATAGAACGGAACAGAAAACAACAGAACAACTTCAGAATCTCACAATTCGCAGCGGAACAACATATAATAGATAAATGAATAATCTTTAAACAAAGAACTATATCAGTTATTACATTACATCACATCATATCATCATTACATCAGAGTGTACAACAACAACAAACAACATCAAACAGCGGAAAAAGAAATACTATATACTAGTAATACGCCATGCCATCCAGCTTGCCTCCAACAACTCCAGAATATCCTGATAAACCTAACTCTTGACTGCCCATGTGGAAATTGGTGGGCACCCAGAGTTTAGGAAGGAAAACAATAAACTCCGAGTCAGTCATGTGACTGGTGTGAGAACTCAAAACAGTTTATTTATCTTTAAAATCAAAATAGAAGAATACTTTTTTCAAAGTCTATTCGTAATGCTTTCAAAAATGAGACTACCATAAGGCCTCCCACACACACACACATGCAAACGCAGAATCAGAGGAGATTTCTCCTTATGATAGTCAAAGATGCTTGATACGCATTTAAAAGAACATTTTATAATATTACTAGTGCATAGTGTAGGAAAATATTTCGAAAGTAGAATATAAATCTTAGCCAACATACGACCATTATCGTATGCCTACTATAGCTACCATCCAAACAGTGGTGACCACCATAAGTGAATGGCAGGTTCTACAACTAATACCGTACAAAGTTTCGTATTGGGAATTGGAGTTCCAACGAATGACCAGGCCAAGAAACTTCCCATTGCCACATGAGAATGCCTCTGGATGGACATCCCCGAGAACCAAACCGGATCTCTACCAACACAAGGCTGGGTTACCCCTAACTGAGTAACAACTGACCGAATATGCCATCCCCCGGTCCTTTGGGACCTTTCAACCGAGCGCTCGCAATCAATTCACACAATCATAAAGTGTTTTCAACATGAGTAAGTATCTGGGCTCCATACCATGATACCACCATTTTCCAGAAGGAAATGCACATATCCTAAAGGGCGCTACCCCTCATAACCTTGCCGCATCTTTCCTGTTTTGACCATTCCCGAGGTGTGAGGCTCGACGAAGTCACGTCCACAAAAACACACTTTATTCAAAAGCCATGCTTTGGGTCAACAAATGATCATAGAAATGATCACCAGGATAGACGATCAAATAAATGATCCTATCACAAATAATCAACACAATGATCATTTCACAGCAACACTCAGCATGTCACATTACCAAATTGGGAATATATCGCTGATAACATTCAACTACATAACCTCTGAGCTCATACGTCTCAGAGAAGGGTGTTAAGCTAAAAGAATAAATTCTCCGCCACCAACAGAAATATACTTGAAAGAAATCTGCTTTATATCTCAATTTGTAATGTCAGACATACAATCCATACAAGTCTGTTCCGGGCTCGAACAGAACCGAAGGCACTTACAAAGAAGTCCTTGCAATCCAGATATTCACAATCCTGATCGGATTCACCATCACATATGGAGAACTCTATACCGGAGCAACTCGGTGCAGAGTCAATCGACAGGTCATCCTATCGCTCTCGCAAATACCGGGTCTTCAACACCGATCTTCAATGCTATCCATTACGTCGTATCACTATTCGGAATGGGTAATCCGAATAACGAGCGCAATAATTTAAAAATAAGTGTGCATTCAAATTCAACAAATCACAACAAATACCTTTCAAAGGTAAATATTGATAGTCGGTTATTGAACTATCAATGGATATGCACAACATCACCAGTTTCCAAATAAATTTCCAAATTATTTATTTTCCAAAAGATATCTTTACAAGATATATAATTTTCACACTTCAAAAATAAATCAATATTTATTTTTAAACAAATTCCACTTCCTTTTATAAATTCCATAGTGAATTTACATTCCAAAATATCCATGCATATACAATTTCAATTATTCATTTCAATTTATCTTCAAAAAGATAAATTCTCTAATATTCACTTTATATTGGAAAACATTTCCATACTTACTTATTCATAAGTAATTCACAAATTTTATTTATTTTCAACACTTGGAAAATATTCAAATATACTTAAATCGAAATTAAGTATATATTTCATTCTTTAAGGAAATCATTCTCTTAAACATATTTATTTGGGCCAAAACGAATGTTACGTAAAACATCGTTACGAAAACCCAAAATCTCTAGTATAGGGATTCGAAATTAAAATAGATATATAAATCCCAATACTATACAAAACATTTCCTTTCGGAAATCATTTACTATAACAACAGTGTTATAGTCCACCATTTCCTTTTATTTCTCAAAAACGTCTATTTCAACAATGAATGTTGAAATCTATGAATTTCGAATCTCAACACATTTTAAAACATCGTTAGATAGTTTTAATTCTATTTAAAACATCAAATCTAAACATTTTCTTTAACATATTATTCACTATTCAAAAACGTGAATATACTACGTTAACAATTTCATCATTTCTATACATTTTATTTCCAAGGATTATTCACAGTCAAAAATGTGAATATAACTCCATTAATAGGTTTCAACAATTTACTTATCAAAATAAGTCGTTTCGAATTTATAAAACAACGTTTATAAATTCCATTTCTATTTATTTTATAACAACTTCCTTTTATAAATTCCTTTATTAACCTATTCATTTTATAACTCAATTATAAACCAAAGGTTCATACTATAAGTTAAATGCTTATAAAATGATTATTTTACAAAATCGTTCTTTTAAACTTCATAATTATATATCTTATAACTTATAAGGTTCAATTATTTATCCAAATATATTCTTTAATAACTTCACAAAATTTATAAATCTTACTATATATAAATTTCATTTATAACTTCACCATTTATAATTTTATAAATTCCATTCACTTATGCAATCCATTTTCACTTCATTCAAACACTTATAAAAACTCGTTTTATAATTCAAATGTTTTAATTTATAAATATCAATTTATAAATCTCTTATATAAATCAATTTATACTATTATTTTAAAACATCTTTAATCTCCTTTATAATTTCACCATTCTCATGATTTATAAAATAATCCAATTTTATAAATCCTATTTTTAAACTTTTTATAATAAATTCAAAAATCCAATTTAATTATTTTATAAAAACATTAACCCATATTTCTCAAAAATCAATCTTTAACTGTATTTCTCAAAATCATAATTTTTATAACTTTAAAAATTATAACGTTTATTTATTTAAAATGGATCAATTCCAAAAATATTTTATAAACGTATACTTTCAAAAATCACTTTAAAATCATTTTAAAATCCCAAAATTTGGTTCAATGATGCTACACACCAAAATAGTCAATCACGACTACAACGATATCATATATCGATATGATAATCAATCAAATATCAAAATATCTGAAATCAAATAAATACTGTTGAGGAATCCAGTTGGATCCCTCCAACCTATTTTCTTGCATCCACAAACATTAGCACAATACCAATTTCGCTCCAGTACGAAATTATCGCGGTATATGGGATTTAAAATATTATCCGCTTAATAGACGGCGCAATAGGGTCTCATCCGCTATACAATGCGGGAAATCAATAACTCCAATATATACATATGCCAATATATATATATATATTGCTATTATATATAATACCAATTTCACTGTTTATGAAATATTCGCGGTATATGTTTTTAATAAATAACATCCGCTTACTAACGGCGCATAATGTCTATTTTAACAATCAATAGATATCAATCATCATTCAAACATGCATTCAAATATTTTAAATCTAACTATTTAAAATAAAATCGAAACTGATTCGATTGAGTGAGAAGTTCTCACCTTGGTTTCAATTTCGTTTTAGCGATTTATTTCGAATAAAATTAAACGCGCGTTTAATTTTACCCGAAATTCTCACTAACTCCAAACGACTCCAATCCAACTCCATCGCGTAGTGCTCGTCCATACGATTCCAACGCAACTGGTTTCGCGCGTTTTCGACCTCGTATGAAAAAGATATCAATTTTTGAAGTTACACGAATTTTATATATAATAATTTACAACATTTAATTAATTTTAAACCTAAATTCATCTAAGCCGTCCATCCACTTTCTCCCTTCAGATCCGTGCGCAGCCCCCCCCCCCTTCTCCCTCTCTTCGTTCACGCGCGTGAACCCTGAAGCAAGGCCGAACCCATATACATTAATTAGGGTTTAAAATCGCTACCTCCTCGCTCGCTTCTACCTAGATCAACTAGTGCCAAATGAAGCGCCTCACCTCCCTCCACGTTCGGCTGCAAGGCCATGAAACTCGGTCATCTCGTTTACACGCAGTTCGAGGCCGAACGTGCATCCTTCTCAAGCCAATTGCCGCTAATCTAAAGCTCCAAACGCGATCTCAACCGTTGAAAACGTAGTACTCACAGCCCTCTTCAATATTCATGTTGGAAGTTTCTTGTAATATTGAGTGGATTAAGAGATTTGGGGGAAGAAAGATCGTGAGTTCTCAGCCTTTGGTTCTGGAGACGGTGGCTAGGGTTTTAGTTTATATTTTTTTTAATTTATGAATGGGTAAGGGTCTATTTATAGGAAATTTCGAACACTATTCATCCGGGAATTCCGAACTCCGATTCACGCGCCGTAACCAGCGTTTCTAGGTTTTACCCCGCGTTCCGGACACAATGAAATAGGTTTCGGAAGCTAATTCGGACATCTGTGCAAGTTATGGTAACAAACGTTTGATTTAAATTAAACCGATTTAAACGATTTTCTAGGCGTTTTAATTTGTACCGGACAAACGGTAAATCCGATTGACACGAAATTTGAAACCGTACAATAATATCACATTACGGATTCGATGAAACTGGTTTCGTCGAAATCCGAGACTTTTTGAAAAATGGCTATTTTAACTCGCCAAATTAATATTAAAAATAATTCGATGCGTTTCGAGCTGCCACGATCAAACGATAACTTCGATTGACACGAAAATTGAAATCCGGTAATAACTAACTATTACGGATCCAATGGAACTAGTTTCGTTCAATTCTGAGACTATTCGAAAATTGACTATTTTCACTAGTCGATTTAAATATTAAAATATTCAATTTTCACAAATTAACTTTTAATTCGATTTTAAAAGTTCTAAAATATCATTCTAACTTCAATATGATAAAATAAAATTTTACAAATCATTTTCAATCATATTTAACTCAATTTTCAATTATTTCTATAATTTCACATATTAAATTATCGATTTAATTATCCAATTAAATCTAATTATTCGAATAAAAATTTATTTGACTTATAATTTCACTCATTAATATTTAAAATTAATTAAATATTCAAATTTTAAATAATAAAAATTCTGGGTCGTTACATGTACTTAAAATAGTAAAATTATAAGTAAAATCCTAAAATTTACATTTTCCAAAACTTAACTTATAAATTTAAAATTTCCAAAACATATAGTTTTAAATGTCTAAATTTACACATATATTAAAATAAAATCTTTCTATTGCATTTTATAATCAAAACACATATATCTTCTTTTCTCAAAAATTTGAAAATAATTTAAAATAGAACAACGGTGTTCGTATATAGTTTTATATCCTATGGTCAAGTGATACAAATATTTATCATTTCAATCCGTAATAATTTAATATTTATGGGTATATATCATTTCAACCGGCAATCCCCAAAATTCAAAAATCAATAAAATTTCTCGGGTTTATCATTTCAACACATATCGATTTTTCCTAATCCATAATATCATTCAGGTATGTATCATTTCGACCTGTAGGGAATTCCTAACTATCATGGAACTTGTAGTGTGAGAATAAAAATATAAAATAACATAAGTGGCATGGCATATCAATGGCAATTATGATCATAATTGACAATTTAATTATAATATATACAATAGGTTATGGTTATTATATGTCAATTAACATATGTAAACAAATTAAATAATAATATATCATATTCAGCAATTAAAATTTTCTAACCAATTCGATTTAACAACATATTTCAATCATAATTTCATGTGAAATCAATTTACTAAACATATAAATACTAATCATGAGTGATCGCTCACCTTTCGAGGCTATGAAATTTGACAACACAAACAAGCTATGAATTGAATCACAAACTCGACAATCGACCAATTCAAACGATAATCCTAAAGCAAGCCAAGGTGGACTCAAGATCGATAGAAACAAAATACATAATTTTTAGAAATCTAAAATTTACTCACATATTTAAAATAAAATCTTTATATTATATTCTTAAAAACCAATGTTCAATTTAAAATACATTTAAAATAAAAGTCTTCATATTATATTTTTAAAATCAATATTTATTAAAACACATATATTAAAATTAAAATATTTATATTTTCATATTTTAAAAATCAATATTTTAAAATCAATATTATACTTATATAATTAGGAATAGAAGCTGCTACACACAGCTAGAGGCTAGGATGTGTGCGTGGTGGGTCAAGGAGCGGGTGGTGTTGGTTTGCTCGGAAAAAAGAATGGCAGACCTGATGTGGGGAAGTTGGCGGTTGTAGGAAGACGGTGGCGGATGGCGTGGAGATGGTTGGATTTGTAGTGGGGTAGTGGGCTTCTGGTGTGGGTTCATAGTCGGCTGACAGTGGATGTTAGGTGTTATGAAGGGGATAAGGCCTGCTCGGTTGTGGGCTGTGGCACGAAGGCTTAGTCGGCTGCAAAGTGGGAAATGGACTGGTGGTTGAGGCCGAAGTGGAGGTGCGGGCTAATAGTGCAGGTTGAGTGGAACAAAGGCGAGGCCACGAAGGGGAAGGAAGGGAAGGTGTGGTGGCTGCTGTCTGTGGCATAGCAGGGTGATTGAGTTGAGGTTGGAGGGTTTGTGTTGGTCGACAACAGCCATGGGATGGGTCGGAGCAGGATATGGCGGAGGGAATGGCGAAGATAGGCTGAGGTGGTGTACGACCGGAGTTACATGCAAAATGGTGAGCAGGGTTTCATGATAAAAGAAGACGAGCAGGAGGGCTCGGCTAGGCTACTGATGGCTGTTGTTCATGTGGTTGAGGGATGACGGCATGGGTTTGGCCGAGTTCTGAAGGGAGGCCGATTGCGGAGTAGGTTAGTGGGTTGGATGCGGCTTCAGGAAGGTCATGAGATGGCCATGAGTGTGGGAATAAGGAAAAGGAAGGAGACGAGATCTCTCTCTCACACACACATATTATTTCTTTAAAGTGGAGGTACAAAACAAAAAAGAAAAGGGAAGAGAATGAAATGGAATTGAACCAGTGAAGGAAACGTACCAATATACTGAAATGGCAGGAATAAAAAAGTTGGATATTAATTTCAGAGAATATAAAAGGCTAGTGGCCATTCATTTTCACGGTGGATTATGAAAGCACACAGAACACCAAAAGGTTCCAAATGGGTACCGATACGGCTAACCGTTTTACAGATTTCGCCGCATACCGGATGTCGAAATACACAAATGAATATACTATGAAGATCAACACGAGGAGATGAACAAAATGGTACACAGATATGAGAGAAATGACCAACCCATCGAAACTCGATTTTCGCCGCCAAAAATGCTGCTAAAACGCCGAAATAATATAAATGGGGCTAGAGCAGTCCAAATTTGGCGAAACAAATTATGACGACTCACTTAAAAAACTGTAACGACCCACTATTTTGTACCATTCGAATTCGACAAAACTTAAAAATTGTCGAGCTGGAATAGTTCAAAACAATAGGTTGTAAATATAGCTAAGGAACAAATGAAACCAAATACACAGAATCACAGACACAGATATCAGAATCTCACAGCGGAACATAAAATAACACAGTGGTTCATGAATCCACTGAAAACTTTTACCAAATAGAAATACGTTGTTCATAAACTTCAATACAATTTTAAGCCATAAGCAAATATAAAGTCTTCAAATGTCTTGAATTACAAAATAGATAAAGCTGAAAAAGCTTCCAATTAGCAAGAGAGATCTATGAGTGGTCCTAGCTCCGGAAAGAAAGCTGAAGCTGCAACTCAGGCTGACCCGAGCGTAACATAAAACATAAACACTCGAGTCAGGACATACATACTTATATAATGTAAGCTAAATCAAGTGTACTGTAATATAAAGCAAGTAACTTAAAGGATGCTTGGGATCGCCCATCCTCTAAGGATCCATTAAACTATTTACTATGTAGTATATTGCGCTATTATAATAGTGTCTATAGTAAAGTAAACATACTTTTAAATAGCGTTAAGGAGTGACCCAATATTCCCCTTAACACAAATAATGCCAATAGTCTATACAGTACCGTAATACCTCCTGATCGGGAGGCTACCAGAGGATACTCCATAGGTACGACACAAATAGAAACTCGTAGGAGGCTCGCTAGGGTAGGTGACACGGCACAACTAGGCAATGCCAGGGTAGATATACCAATTGCTATCCGGACCGGTGGAAATGCGTAGCCGCAGTTACCGCCCACCTCGAACAACACTCCCAAATCAAAGGTGCGCACCAAACAATCACAAGAGTAATAGAATGGCATACGAAGAAGTGCGTTCGATCAGAGGAGCTACCTCATTAATCCAAGAATCGCTCCTGTTTTAGCCACCTTATGCCAACTCACGGGAGTCGGGTCCACGTATATACCTTTCAGGAAACCGTCACCACCAACCTACTTCATTCTGGAATCTCCACCGCGTACACGGTTAGTCAAAGTGGTTTTCGGTATCGACAGAGAGTATGCCCATATCCGATCCCGGTCTCTTTGCCAACCAAACGTTATTATAACCCGTGGTTATAGTTTGAAAAATGGTATTTTTATATTTTTCAAATCAATATATATATTTCAAATACCTTTAATTTCAAATCCTTGATTTAAAACATTTCCTTTGAAGATATACCATTTCAATTTATTCAATTAAATCTGGAATTTATTTCTTTTATCAAAAGAATAGAAATCAATTTTCTTCTTTTAAATCTTTCCAAACTCAATTTCTTACTTTATTAGCAATTTCATATTTAAATTCCAAATCTTAACGTATTCCCAAAATAGAGATGAAATTTTAAATAAATAAATTTTAAATCAATTTCACTTCTACAGCATCTAGGAAATGCTATCTAAAGTATGGGTTTAAAATAGTCAAGTTTCAAAAGACAGCAATTAAATGCTGCAGTAGACTTTTAGCTAAACATCAAATTTCAAATATAACTTATTATTTATTATTTCTGTATTGAAATCTTTACCTTTCCAAAAATATAGAATTTCTAAACAAGTTATATTCCAAAATTTTAACTCAACATTTATTTATTTAACCCCTTTTAAATCATTGTAAATCTCATAAAAATCCTTTATATAATTTAAATTAGAATATCATCAAATTTCTAAATTTAAATAATTTAAAATAATTTCAGAAAATAATATATAAACCACGGGCCTGTATAAGATTTTCTAGCCTAGGTCAAGTGAAACGGATTTATATCATTTCAATCCGATATTTACACAACTCCGGGTTCTATCATTTCGAACCCGCAATCCCAAGACAATTTACAGCAGTTAACAGAACAAGTGAACAATAATAATCAATTAGGCCTATCATTTCAGCCCATACCATCTATAATAACAGGGAACTTGCAGTGGTGATTTAAGCAGTAAATAAACAATAACATAACTGCAGAAATAATATAACAGATAATACTGATGAGGTGTCAATTTAAATGGGGTCCATCATTCTATATTACATTACAGACAGATAATAGTGAAATACAATTTTACACATACACTTGCAATAATTTACCAAATATAAATACGTATGTCTGGTGAGAAATACTCACCTGAATTTTTGCAGAAAATTTTAAATTTCAAAAATGACAGTTCACCGGTACAGACCGACAGAGGGTAATGATAAAGATTCTCGGACGTCGCCTAGATTCAAATCTAGAAAAATTCAAATATTGAAACGCGACTTAAGAATTTATGGTCAAGGAAAAATTTAGAATAGAACAAGAATATGTTTGCTTTGCTTGACCACTTCACCGTGTAACGTGACCAAAACATACCCAAAACTGTGAACCGTGCTAACCCAAAATTTTACGACCAAAATTTTTCCTAAACAACTACGGCAAAAGTTGAACACGAATACACGTGCACCAAATTTTTGTGCAGCCTTCCCTTTCCATCTTTTCAGTTTTTTTTTTCTTTTTTTTTTCTTTTTTTTTTCTCTTTTTTTTTTTCAAAGCTTCGCACTTATTCAATTTCAAGTACCTCCCAACTCCTCTTTAACAGGTATCCACTAAACTCATTTACCCGAGCCAAAACCCACCTACTTCGAGTCTTTCCCACGTCTCAAGCTCACATGCTTCGAGCCAATACTGAAATTTCTTCGAAAAAAAAATGCAAAGAAACTTCCAGCCATCTCTTTTTCAAAATTTATTGAAAACACAAATCTCACACTCACTGACCCCTATTTCCTAGTAGCATCAACATTTCACTTCAGTTATGCATCAATACTCCTGTCCAAATCTTCAATCTCAGAAAAGAAAAAAAATAAAATAAAGAACATGACTCCTCTCCCCTACAAACAGACAACCCCTTTCTTATATAAAGGCAACTGAAAGACTCCCCTAAACCCCACATAAATGTATGCAGACTACTCAACACAAATGCAAGTTAACTCCCTTAAAGAATATAATATATATAATATAATAAAGAATAAAATGTAATTTTTTTTTTATTTTATTTTTTATTTTTTTTCCACTACTAACTAAATCAAATCCTGGAAAATCTTAAACAAATCAACCAAAGTCCTTCCCATACATTAAATATCATATCCAGGTTCTTGGCTAAAACTCACTAGCCTACAACTACAAAATGCATGCAAAACTCAACCTATATCTACACTCATCTTTATATCAGTGTTACTTCACCCCACATCCCTCAACATGAAAAAGGCCTACTGATCACTATATGCAGTTTGAAAATCAACAGGTTCAATACAAGGCTATTTCTTATATTGTCACTGAATCTAAACTTCCTAAATGCAACTTATCACTATTGTATAAAATTTCAACCATTCCTCATAACACTCAGTTTCTCCCACCAATCTACTGCTTCACCCTCTGATATGCACAAGACTAGCCTATATCTCAGCATAGGGATGAATGTACAGACATCTTATGCATGGCATAACAATGGAAATGGCCGAGCAAGGCACAGGTAGGACAAAATTTCGAGAAAGAGAAAGGGAGAAAAAATATCTGAACCGAAAGAAAAGAACAATACTATAACTATTTACCTGATAGATTCACGAGAAGGAGCAGAGAATTGGATCGATGCAGAGAACAAATGGGTAGAGGGAAATGAGTTTATAGGCAGATGAGAAAAATAACGTGTCAGTTTCTATTGATATAAATGCTATTGATATGGACGAGAATTCTTCCCATCAGTTACAAAAGAATATTGCAAGCATTGATCTTCTGGCATGATTAATGGAAGGCAGGCATAAAGAGAAGGCCGAGAGGATTTAATTTTTTTTTTTTTTTTGAAAACTTGTTGATGTTTATAAACTAGATTTTATTTCCTGCGTGAGTTACGTACTTGATTCAAGGATTTGAATTGATATATAACTGATGAGAACAGAGGCTAAAGGAAGAGAAATGGTGTGTATGGTTTCAAGCTTTAATTGCATGCATTTAAGTAAAAAGGAAATCATCAGAGAGAATAAGGTTTTTAATGTTACCCTATAATTAAGTTTGTATGATGAAGGCAGGGTTAATACACACATTCTTATAAATTAAAACTTGCGTGATTATAGGTTGATAATTGATGAGATAGAGGCAGAGGAAAGGAATTGATGTGCATGTTGATTTCTTTAAAGTGACAGTTAGGTTTCACACGTCTAGCTTAAATTTTGTACGTTACTACTTGTTGAATTTATTTCAGTTTTATGTATTTTGATTTGATATTTTTCTAGTTTGATATCAAAATGAAAAGGCAAATTTATGTAGGCAGTTGAAATGGAAACGTATACAATATGTGTAAAGTCAAATTGTCAATTAAAACAAGGTAACATTTGCTTTTTAAAACACTGACTGATATTTTTCTTCAAAAATATATGAAAATATGATTTTTACACTACGTTAAACAGACGCAAACTAAAACATCAAAAATTTGTGTGAAAATATCGTTTTGAAAACACACGTTTTATTACGTCACTTATACCCTATAATTGACGCGTCTTCCAAACGCGAAATTTAACAGTTCAAAAATAGCTTAAAATTTTACAGTTATTATTTAATTTTATTGGCATACAAAATTTTATAAAATATATCTCCAAATCAAATATTTAACCATATTGTTAAACCTAATCTATAAGAATATTATTTCAAATTTGAATAACTAAAATAAAATAAATTGTTAAAACTAGGGTTGTTACACAAGCTATTAAATAAAGATGTACATAAGAAATATTTAATAGATAAAATAAGATCTAGAAAAATAAAGAAATAAATGTCAAGAGATAGACATAGGAAAATAATAAAGAGGCTAGGCAAATAAAAAGTAAGAATTAAGGAGAGAGAAAACTTATATATAATTTATTTTTAAACGCAAATGAAAATGAGAAGTGGGAAATAAATCTTTTTATTTGAATGGCGAAAAGAAATACACAGTTATAAATGAGGTGGATAAAATATTTCTCACGGTCAGGTATGTTAAGATTTCAAACTTGCCCAATTGATTGATAAAAGCAGGGAGTTTCTTACGTAAATGTTGGCAAGCATTAAATGTTGATTGAACCAAAGAACGGCAAGAAATTTGATTGAATGTTTCATAGATGCATGCTTTATTTCCAGACATACAAAACTTTTGATTTCAACATTTGTTACCAATAAACAGTTGCGTGATTTTAGGAATAACGGTAAACAAATAAATTGGCTTTGAACTGAACATGCAACAAGTATTAAATCTCTTTGGACATTTCAAAGCATGCGTTGATATCCCTTCCAGCTTCTTTATATGTGTGATTGAAGATTTAGGCAGATAAGGTTTCGTGATCAGAGGAATGGCAAAATATGAACCGTTCCAATTATATGAGAATTGATATATATATATATATATTTAGTTTGATTAATTAAATGACGGCAAGAATTTTTCAAAGCTTTTGGAAATGGAAACGTATATACACCTTTTATTTAAAACCAAAACTGTCAGTTACAACCAAAAGTAACGTTCGTCTTAAAAATCACTAACTATGTTTTAATCCATAAAGGTGTTTATATATGATTTTAAAAGTACGTCAAACTGACGTAATACAAAACATCAAAAATATATATATAAAATAACGTTTTAAATTTTATACGTTTTATTACATTACTTACCATAAATTTTACGCGTCCTTTTAAACGCGATATTTAACAGTTTATAAATACACTAAATTCTTCAAAATTAATACTTAACTAAAATTCAAATTGGTTTACATTCTTCATATCTTGTATATATATACGGTACTTATTCCCTAAATTTACGCGCCCTTTTTAACGCGTAATTACCCAGTTCATTTATATACAAAAAAAAAATTAGAAATTCTGACCATGCCGAGACTCGAACTCGTGACCTGTCGTGAATAGCCCAGATGTCTTAACCACCTAAGCTATAAATGTTTTCTTAATTAAAACTTGATTTTTCCAGAGATCTTATTAGTTAATCCTAAAATTTATTTTTCACTTTAAATAAACCCCAAGGTTTTTTTTTTTTTAAAATACAAGTGAAAAATACTTGTAAAAAAATTGGGCTGTTACACTCTCCCCCACTCAGAACTTTTCGTCCTCGAAAAGGAAGAAGGTAGGGGAATAGAAACAACCTGAAATAAAACTAAATTGAAACTTAAATTAGAATCATTAATCTAAACAATAAAAATTCAATTTTAACTTAATCATTGATTTCATCTATTTATACTTAAAATTTTAACAAATTTAATTTTCTTTATTCCAGATTATTATTAAATATATTCTGCTTAATATATCTTATCGCACATATTAAGTAGATTATATTTAATATAACTATTCCAATATATTTCTAAATTTCCTTTAACACCATTTGATATTGTATATTATTCAATTATTATTTTATTTCTATTTACCTCTATTTGTCTTGTTGTAACTGAAACTTTAAGTGTATAACATTTATTATAACCACTCAAATTTTTATTTATAAAATCCTTTTATATTATACATTTTCCAATTACATAGTTAATTTCTGAATGATTTAGGTAAGTTATATTGGCATGCAATTATACAAGTAAAATTTTTTCAATTTTATTATTCAAGTTTAAATATTCATTCAAAATTTGACTTTATTTTATCATTAGAATCACCCTTTTAACATAAATTTATGAATTAAATTTCCAATTAACTTCAAACCCTTTAGCGATAAATAAATACATACATATAGTATATGTCAAATCAAATTTAAATCATATATCTATATATATTATAAATTAAGTCATATTTAGAAATTCAAATCAATTAAATTTTTGAAACAAAACTACAACGTGGTCTTTTTACTTCGATACTCGAAAATGAATGTTGATGATGTTGTAGTCATCACCGAAATTATTTTCCAGCGACAAAGAGAAGAGCACTAATTTTTTTAAAACTTTTAAAATTCTTTGGAAACAAATTTATATTCGAAAATAATTTAAATAATAATATATCCTTTTAAGACTTTAAACACAAGGTTTGAAACTATCAGATATTAAATTCTTAAATTCTTGTTTTAAATCCATTTCTGTTTCCAAATAAATTTATAACCATGTTTTATAGTTCAATTATTCATTAAGACAAAACCAATGGTTTACAAAACTGTAAATAAAATCAAACATTATTATCTCTAAACAACTAGTTAAATTCTGAAAATTATACTTATATATATAATATTAGATTTTCTTTCGAGTATAGGAATAAATTTTCAACGAGGATGTCATCAATAAAGACTAGGACAAATTTATTGAGCACACCGCGAAAAACGCGATTCATCAAGTCTATAAAGAAAGCAGGGGCATTAGTCAAGCCAAAAGGCATAACTAGCCATTCAAAGAAACCATTCTCAGTTCGGAAAGTAGTTTGGGTATGGTTTCCTTAGCAATTTCTAAGCTGATGGAAACCTGTGGCTAGATCAAGCTGAGAGAAAACCGTTGCTCCAGGGATAAGATTGATACGGAATAAATTTCCCGCTTTGGTAAAGAAGTGACTTCACCAAATATGTCGGGAAAAGTTTGACTACAGGGGTCGAATGGATATCATCCGGAAAAGTGTCGAGTGGATAGATGAAACTACCAGCGAACTCCTGAGGTAAGTCACACTGGATCTCTAATGGATTCCCTAAATCATCTTTAAGAGCAACAGTACGAGAACTACAAGAGATTTCTGCACCATGCCTATTTAACCAATCGCCTCCGAGTAGAAGATCGAAAGCGTCGAATCCCAGACATAGAGGTCAAGATATTCTAGGATAAGATACAGCTTAACTTGGACAAGCTTTTAACAAAGGCTTGAATATAACGATGGAGAGAAAGAAGAAATAGCTGGAAAATATATTTAAAAAAAACAGGAAGTTTTATTTTTATCAAAATACTTCTTAAAAACCCTTTGAAAATCATTTTATACTTTAAAATACGTTCTCTCATAAGAAAAAGATTCTGGAATTTGACTTCACTCATTCTAGAGTATTGCTACTCTATCTCTAATGAGTTTTCGTTCCTTAGACTGTGGTTTAAACCAAAGCTCTGATACCAACTGTAACAACCCACTATTTTGTACCATTCGAATTCGACAAAACTTAAAAATTGTCGAGCTGGAATAGTTCAAAACAATAGGTTGTAAATATAGCTAAGGAACAAATGAAACCAAATACACAGAATCACAGACACAGATATCAGAATCTCACAGCGGAACATAAAATAACATAGTGGTTCATGAATCCACTGAAAACTTTTACCAAATAGAAATACGTTGTTCATAAACTTCAATACAATTTTAAGCCATAAGCAAATATAAAGTCTTCAAATGTCTTGAATTACAAAATAGATAAAGCTGAAAAAGCTTCCAATTAGCAAGAGAGATCTATGAGTGGTCCTAGCTCCGGAAAGAAAGCTGAAGCTGCAACTCAGGCTGACCCGAGCGTAACATAAAACATAAACACTCGAGTCAGGACATACATACTTATATAATGTAAGCTAAATCAAGTGTACTGTAATATAAAGCAAGTAACTTAAAGGATGCTTGGGATCGCCCATCCTCTAAGGATCCGTTAAACTATTTACTATGTAGTATATTGCGCTATTATAATAGTGTCTATAGTAAAGTAAACATACTTTTAAATAGCGTTAAGGAGTGACCCAATATTCCCCTTAACACAAATAATGCCAATAGTCTATACAGTACCGTAATACCTCCTGATCGGGAGGCTACCAGAGGATACTCCATAGGTACGACACAAATAGAAACTCGTAGGAGGCTCGCTAGGGTAGGTGACACGGCACAACTAGGCAATGCCAGGGTAGATATACCAATTGCTATCCGGACCGGTGGAAACGCGTAGCCGCAGTTACCGCCCACCTCGAACAACACTCCCAAATCAAAGGTGCGCACCAAACAATCACAAGAGTAATAGAATGGCATACGAAGAAGTGCGTTCGATCAGAGGAGCTACCTCATTAATCCAAGAATCGCTCCTGTTTTAGCCACCTTATGCCAACTCACGGGAGTCGAGTCCACGTATATACCTTTCAGGAAACCGTCACCACCAACCTACTTCATTCTGGAATCTCCACCGCGTACACGGTTAGTCAAAGTGGTTTTCGGTATCGACAGAGAGTATGCCCATATCCGATCCCGGTCTCTTTGCCAACCAAACGTTATTATAACCCGTGGTTATAGTTTGAAAAATGGTATTTTTATATTTTTCAAATCAATATATATATTTCAAATACCTTTAATTTCAAATCCTTGATTTAAAACATTTCCTTTGAAGATATACCATTTCAATTTATTCAATTAAATCTGGAATTTATTTCTTTTATCAAAAGAATAGAAATCAATTTTCTTCTTTTAAATCTTTCCAAACTCAATTTCTTACTTTATTAGCAATTTCATATTTAAATTCCAAATCTTAACGTATTCCCAAAATAGAGATGAAATTTTAAATAAATAAATTTTAAATCAATTTCACTTCTACAGCATCTAGGAAATGCTATCTAAAGTATGGGTTTAAAATAGTCAAGTTTCAAAAGACAGCAATTAAATGCTGCAGTAGACTTTTAGCTAAACATCAAATTTCAAATATAACTTATTATTTATTATTTCTGTATTGAAATCTTTACCTTTCCAAAAATATAGAATTTCTAAACAAGTTATATTCCAAAATTTTAACTCAACATTTATTTATTTAACCCCTTTTAAATCATTGTAAATCTCATAAAAATCCTTTATATAATTTAAATTAGAATATCATCAAATTTCTAAATTTAAATAATTTAAAATAATTTCAGAAAATAATATATAAACCACGGGCCTGTATAAGATTTTCTAGCCTAGGTCAAGTGAAACAGATTTATATCATTTCAATCCGATATTTACACAACTCCGGGTTCTATCATTTCGAACCCGCAATCCCAAGACAATTTACAGCAGTTAACAGAACAAGTGAACAATAATAATCAATTAGGCCTATCATTTCAGCCCATACCACCTATAATAACAGGGAACTTGCAGTGGTGATTTAAGCAGTAAATAAACAATAACATAACTGCAGAAATAATATAACAGATAATACTGATGAGGTGTCAATTTAAATGGGGTCCATCATTCTATATTACATTACAGACAGATAATAGTGAAATACAATTTTACACATACACTTGCAATAATTTACCAAATATAAATACGTATGTCTGGTGAGAAATACTCACCTGAATTTTTGCAGAAAATTTTAAATTTCAAAAATGACAGTTCACCGGTACAGACCGACAGAGGGTAATGATAAAGATTCTCGGACGTCGCCTAGATTCAAATCTAGAAAAATTCAAATATTGAAACGCGACTTAAGAATTTATGGTCAAGGAAAAATTTAGAATAGAACAAGAATATGTTTGCTTTGCTCGACCACTTCACCGTGTAACGTGACCAAAACATACCCAAAACTGTGAACCGTGCTAACCCAAAATTTTACGACCAAAATTTTTCCTAAACAACTACGGCAAAAGTTGAACACGAATACACGTGCACCAAATTTTTGTGCAGCCTTCCCTTTCCATCTTTTCAGTTTTTTTTTCTTTCTTTTTTTTTTTCTCTTTTTTTTTTCAAAGCTTCGCACTTATTCAATTTCAAGTACCTCCCAACTCCTCTTTAACAGGTATCCACTAAACTCATTTACCCGAGCCAAAACCCACCTACTTCGAGTCTTTCCCACGTCTCAAGCTCACATGCTTCGAGCCAATACTGAAATTTCTTCGAAAAAAAAATGCAAAGAAACTTCCAGCCATCTCTTTTTCAAAATTTATTGAAAACACAAATCTCACACTCACTGACCCCTATTTCCTAGTAGCATCAACATTTCACTTCAGTTATGCATCAATACTCCTGTCCAAATCTTCAATCTCAGAAAAGAAAAAAAATAAAATAAAGAACATGACTCCTCTCCCCTACAAACAGACAACCCCTTTCTTATATAAAGGCAACTGAAAGACTCCCCTAAACCCCACATAAATGTATGCAGACTACTCAACACAAATGCAAGTTAACTCCCTTAAAGAATATAATATATATAATATAATAAAGAATAAAATGTAATTTTTTTTTTTTTTTTTATTTTTTTTCCACTACTAACTAAATCAAATCCTGGAAAATCTTAAACAAATCAACCAAAGTCCTTCCCATACATTAAATATCATATCCAGGTTCTTGGCTAAAACTCACTAGCCTACAACTACAAAATGCATGCAAAACTCAACCTATATCTACACTCATCTTTATATCAGTGTTACTTCACCCCACATCCCTCAACATGAAAAAGGCCTACTGATCACTATATGCAGTTTGAAAATCAACAGGTTCAATACAAGGCTATTTCTTATATTGTCACTGAATCTAAACTTCCTAAATGCAACTTATCACTATTGTATAAAATTTCAACCATTCCTCATAACACTCAGTTTCTCCCACCAATCTACTGCTTCACCCTCTGATATGCACAAGACTAGCCTATATCTCAGCATAGGGATGAATGTACAGACATCTTATGCATGGCATAACAATGGAAATGGCCGAGCAAGGCACAGGTAGGACAAAATTTCGAGAAAGAGAAAGGGAGAAAAATATCTGAACCGAAAGAAAAGAACAATACTATAACTATTTACCTGATAGATTCACGAGAAGGAGCAGAGAATTGGATCGATGCAGAGAACAAATGGGTAGAGGGAAATGAGTTTATAGGAAGATGAGAAAAATAACGTGTCAGTTTCTATTGATATAAATGCTATTGATATGGACGAGAATTCTTCCCATCAGTTACAAAAGAATATTGCAAGCATTGATCTTCTGGCATGATTAATGGAAGGCAGGCATAAAGAGAAGGCCGAGAGGATTTAATTTTTTTTTTTTTTGAAAACTTGTTGATGTTTATAAACTAGATTTTATTTCCTGCGTGAGTTACGTACTTGATTCAAGGATTTGAATTGATATATAACTGATGAGAACAGAGGCTAAAGGAAGAGAAATGGTGTGTATGGTTTCAAGCTTTAATTGCATGCATTTAAGTAAAAAGGAAATCATCAGAGAGAATAAGGTTTTTAATGTTACCCTATAATTAAGTTTGTGTGATGAAGGCAGGGTTAATACACACATTCTTATAAATTAAAACTTGCGTGATTATAGGTTGATAATTGATGAGATAGAGGCAGAGGAAAGGAATTGATGTGCATGTTGATTTCTTTAAAGTGACAGTTAGGTTTCACACGTCTAGCTTAAATTTTGTACGTTACTACTTGTTGAATTTATTTCAGTTTTATGTATTTTGATTTGATATTTTTCTAGTTTGATATCAAAATGAAAAGGCAAATTTATGTAGGCAGTTGAAAAGGAAACGTATACAATATGTGTAAAGTCAAATTGTCAATTAAAACAAGGTAACATTTGCTTTTTAAAACACTGACTGATATTTTTCTTCAAAAATATATGAAAATATGATTTTTACACTACGTTAAACAGACGCAAACTAAAACATCAAAAATTTGTGTGAAAATATCGTTTTGAAAACACACGTTTTATTACGTCACTTATACCCTATAATTGACGCGTCTTCCAAACGCGAAATTTAACAGTTCAAAAATAGCTTAAAATTTTACAGTTATTATTTAATTTTATTGGCATACAAAATTTTATAAAATATATCTCCAAATCAAATATTTAACCATATTGTTAAACCTAATCTATAAGAATATTATTTCAAATTTTAATAATTAAAATAAAATAAATTGTTAAAACTAGGGTTGTTACACAAGCTATTAAATAAAGATGTACATAAGAAATATTTAATAGATAAAATAAGATCTAGAAAAATAAAGAAATAAATGTCAAGAGATAGACATAGGAAAATAATAAAGAGGCTAGGCAAATAAAAAGTAAGAATTAAGGAGAGAGAAAACTTATATATAATTTATTTTTAAACGCAAATGAAAATGAGAAGTGGGAAATAAATCTTTTTATTTGAATGGCGAAAAGAAATACACAGTTATAAATGAGGTGGATAAAATATTTCTCACGGTCAGGTATGTTAAGATTTCAAACTTGCCCAATTGATTGATAAAAGCAGGGAGTTTCTTACGTAAATGTTGGCAAGCATTAAATGTTGATTGAACCAAAGAACGGCAAGAAATTTGATTGAATGTTTCATAGATGCATGCTTTATTTCCAGACATACAAAACTTTTGATTTCAACATTTGTTACCAATAAACAGTTGCGTGATTTTAGGAATAACGGTAAACAAATAAATTGGCTTTGAACTGAACATGCAACAAGTATTAAATCTCTTTGGACATTTCAAAGCATGCGTTGATATCCCTTCCAGCTTCTTTATATGTGTGATTGAAGATTTAGGCAGATAAGGTTTCGTGATCAGAGGAATGGCAAAATATGAACCGTTCCAATTATATGAGAATTGATATATATATATATATATTTTTAGTTTGATTAATTAAATGATGGCAAGAATTTTTCAAAGCTTTTGGAAATGGAAACGTATATACACCTTTTATTTAAAACCAAAACTGTCAGTTACAACCAAAAGTAACGTTCGTCTTAAAAATCACTAACTATGTTTTAATCCATAAAGGTGTTTATATATGATTTTAAAAGTACGTCAAACTGACGTAATACAAAACATCAAAAATATATATATAAAATAACGTTTTAAATTTTATACGTTTTATTACATTACTTACCATAAATTTTACGCATCCTTTTAAACGCGATATTTAACAGTTTATAAATACACTAAATTCTTCAAAATTAATACTTAACTAAAATTCAAATTGGTTTACATTCTTCATATCTTGTATATATATACGGTACTTATTCCCTAAATTTACGCGCCCTTTTTAACGCGTAATTACCCAGTTCATTTATATACAAAAAAAAAATTAGAAATTCTGACCATGCCGAGACTCGAACTCATGACCTGTCGTGAATAGCCCAGATGTCTTAACCACCTAAGCTATAAATGTTTTCTTAATTAAAACTTGATTTTTCCAGAGATCTTATTAGTTAATCCTAAAATTTATTTTTCACTTTAAATAAACCCCAAGGTTTTTTTTTTTAAAATACAAGTGAAAAATACTTGTAAAAAAATTGGGCTGTTACAAAAACGATTTACATTTTTCTTATATAAACATATTCAAATTTCAAAAATATTCTACTTCCATCAAATTTTAACCGATTCAAATTTAAATTGAAAATTTCACCAACTGAATAAACTTAAATATTCTCTGATGAAAATTTGACACTTGCTACGTTTAAATAAATGGGTACCAAATACCAAATTTTCATTGCTAAAATTTAATTGCTCAATTTTCAAAAATTTATTTAGTTAATTACGTTATTAAAATCGTTTAAGTTTCCGGATCGTTACACTCTACCCCACTCAAAACTTTTCATCCTCGAAAAGGAACGAGATAGGAGAATAGGAGCAACAAAAAAGAGAGACAGATTCAAAATACATAGTACCTCGTACAACAGTTAATTCAAAACCATATAAATTTCATTTTTGGATATCTTATTACTTTTATATTGTATACCTTTCAATAACATATTCATATTACATTCAAACCTTTCCAGGTAAGTTTTATTAATGTTTTTGAGTATAGTTGAGTACTATACAAATTACCTTTTGTTTACAACATTTCTATTAAGCAAAATTTAGTTTGAAAATTTCTATTACTAAATTTTCTCTTGTATAACCTGCAATTACATATTCACATTAATATTTTAACTTTCTAAATATTTCAGGTAAGTTATATATGATAGAAATGCGGATTATGGATCTTAAGGCTAAGATTAACACTAGAGGGGGGATGAATAGTGTTAATAAAGAATTACTAAATCTTTTTGATTATATGTTAATTTAGACACAAATGTATGCAATATATAGACACAGATATGATCACAGAAACAAACACAGATGCAGAAATAAAACAAAAGCAGTAAAGGAAAGAACATACCGGATTTTATACCGGTTCGGAGTTATCCTACATCCAGTCCCGCAACACAAGTACGGATTTCCTTTCAACAACAATCGTACAATTACACCCTCGATTTCAAGGCTGCGAGGTACACCCTCCTGAATTTCGATCCTCTGGGAGAGATACTTGATTTCTGGGCCACAAGTTTACCCAATTGATTTACCAAGGCTACAATCACACATTTTCCCTTTTGATTGATTTCCAAGGCTACAATCACACCTTTCTCGCTAAAATATTACAAAGAAGTCTATAACTCTAAATAGCACTGAGAATTTTGTAGAGATAGTGATGGAGAATCAAACTAGAAGTAATCGAGTATGATTCGATGTTGATTTCGGCAGAGTAATTGTACGAATATATATTAAGAAAGGAGGAAGAAGAAGAGGAGTGAAAACCAGAAAATGATGATTGAAAATTCGTTGAAACTGACCCCTATTTATAGAAGAACAACAACCATGACCATTCATGAAGAGTAATGGCAGACACTTCTTTTGAAATTTGAATTTTGAATTAAACTGTCACCAGGTCGACATGGTGCCTATAGGCATGTCGACATGGTGCCTATAGGCATGTCGACATCCCTCAGCCATTTTTGATGTTTTGAATTTCTATAAAAATAACATTTATCTTATATAAAAACTATTTTAAACTTTATAAATATACTTGAATATAGTTGAAATTCATAAGTAAATATAAAGAATAATATATATATATATATATATATATAATTTAACTATAATTTTTCATTTAAATCAAAGTATAAATATTAAAAGTTAAATATATTATTTGACAAGACTGTTTAAAATCAGGAGTAATTTGACTTTGAAAATAAAGATGTTTTTGAGGCTAAAATTATTTAAAATCAGGATCGAGGGTTTTGAATCTTTTTAAAAGGAAAGTTTTGGAATCATTTTGAAAACAAGATAATTTTGTAAAATCATTTTGAATTAAAATTAGTGGATACAAAATAATGTCCCACTAGATTTTCGTAGGTTCCATCCTACTTAGGGTTCCATCCCTTTAACGGGCTCGAAGTGGATTCCATTTCACGAGTAAATTGGATTTAAGATGCCAGTGCTTTTCTACGAGTTTTAACAAAAAATTCCTAATAAAAAAATACTTATTCTTGAAATCTTGAACTCTTGGTAATCTTGATTCTCACGAGTCTTCTATCTTGATATCTTGTATCTTTATACTGTTCAGTCTTCATTCATAGTACCTGCATAGTTAAATCCTGCATATGCATATATATCTAAACTTATAATGTTAGTACTTATATTTTATAATCCATTCTAAGGTTGTTGTCATCAAAAACATCATCTCACAGACTTACAATCTCCCCCTTTTTGACGATGACAACCATTGTTTATAAAATATTACTTCTATTCTAATAACTCCCCCTAAAACTAACAACTCCCCCTTAATCTATACCTAATTACCCTATTTTATATTTCTCCCCCTTTATCATCAACAAAAACTTACTCCCCCTCATTCTTGGACTTCAGTACCTGTATTGATAAAATATACAACGGAATATAATATATAGATTAAGAAATGATACTTATGAGCATGATAACTTAATTAAAGACTATATACATTTCAATGTATATATACATATGTTTTACACACCAAACTTCAAACCAAATCAATCCACACAAAGTATTAATTCAAATCAAATTAATTCAAACAAATCAAACAAAGAAAAAAAATCAAACGCTACGTGGAACTTCCACCCATCCTTCTTCTTCGAATATAGGGTCTGCTTTAATTGCATCCCAATTTTCATTGTCCTTGGTGAGAGAGACAGGAGGATGTGCTTCGTTATCATCCTTGTGCAGAGAGGAGATCATCCATCGTATCGCATCGAAGTGCCTCTCTTGTTCTGTTTGCACAAAAAATGGACAAACACCTCCAAGTCGTATTATTTAGTTGATTATATGTAATTTTCAATGATTTTAGATGAGTATGTAAATATGAGAAAAGTAGGGGCTGAAATGTAAAAGACACACAGATTTATAGTGGTTCGGCCAGAATGTGCCTACGTCCACTTTATATGTTATTATCTTCTTTCTTTCAGGTTACAAGTACAATGCTTTGTATACAAGTGTATGAAAGTAGTTTGAAAGTTCCTTCCTTGCTTGAGCTCTCAAACTTGTCTCCAAAAAAAATGTCCTCCATTGTTGTACCCCTGCCCCTCTATTTATAGAGTGAGGTAGGGGGCAGGGGTCTTGGAAGTATATAGCTGCAGGTGGGCTTGGGCTGAAGCAATCTGGACTGGCAGCTTTCTGGTTCGGCGAAGCTTGGTTCGGTGGTAGAGGAGAGGAGTGTGGTTCGGTGCCACCTTGGGTTTGATTCGGTGGTTACTTGGTTCGGTTGATGGTGAGTTCTCGTGGTTGGTTCGGCATGGGGTAGCAGGGAGTTGGTTCGGCATGGGGTAGCAGGGAGTTGGTTCGGCATGGGGTAGCAGGGAGTTGGTTCGGCATGGGGTAGCAGGGAGTTGGTTCGGTAGCTTATGCCGAATGAACTTGCGCATGTGAATGCCGAATGGGACTGTATGCTTGCATAGCCGAATGAACATGAGAGTATAAGGCCGAATGGACTTTGTATTTGGATTTTGAGTGGAACTCTGGGCTTACATACGCTTGCTGGTTGCTTCTTCTTAGCTTGATCGTGGTGGAGACGCGCTCGACATTGATATTCCAGTTTTGACCAAAAAACGGGATAACAAAGTAGAGGTTGCTCGCGAGCCCGGGTGAAACTGCGGCTTCTTGGTCTTGAGATCTTCTGGGTGAAAATCCGCCCAACATTTGCCCCCCAAAGTGGGGCACGTGCTTGCACGTGTCGCGCTTTGTTTCTCGTTGGTGGGAAGACTCGTCTTGTAATGTCATGGGCTGGATGTTTATATCTTGTGGATGTCCTGCAAAGAGATTTATAGTTTTAGTGTGGTTTCAAATAACGACCGTTCGGGGTCGAAATATTTGTGATCAAGTGAATTGCGCCGTTCGAGGCGAGTTAGTGTACCCCGAGGGGGTTATCGATGCCAGGTTCACGTTAGAGTGGTTCCCTGGATCGTTTGTCAAGGTGGTTTATCGCTAGCTCAGAGCATGCCTAGGGGTTGTTCTCGACCCCGTACATGTGTAAGTAGCTTAGCCATTTCATAATTATCAAATATCCATTTGACTGATGAGCTTAAAAAGGGATGTCAAAGTGTAAATTCTCATGACGATAGGGTTAATAGCCATTCAGAGCGTGCCTATGGACCGTTCGTGGTCGCGTGCACGTGTAAATGATTAATCCATGTTAGTGAGAGATTCACGACTTATCCATTGTTATCATATTTTTTATTTTATTAGTAAGCTCTTAGAGTTCGGCACTTATCTGAGTGAAGCGCCCTGCGTGCCCCCAGTTCCTGGTCTTGGACGGTAGATAGAGGGTTCCATTCGGTTCTTGGTTGGTCCGGCTATTCTCATCCGGCTTCTGGTGGTCCGGTATCATTGGTCCGGTTGGGCGAGACATCTGGTTCGGTGGTTGTGAGTTTGCCTATATATAGAGGCCGTACCCCCCTTGTTTTTCTTTACCGAACGAGTAGAGCCGAATCACTCCATTACCGAATCAAGTGTTTGCCGAACCAACCTTATACCGAACCAGGTATATACTTATTACCGAATACACACGTATGTCCTTGCTTCACCGAATGGGACTACTGCCTTGGAGCCGAATGAGATGAAAACCGAATGGGGTTGAAACCGAATGAACTTGGAAACCGAATGAACTTGGAAACCGAATGAACTTGGAAGCCGAATGAACATGGAAACCGAATGAACTTGTGATCTGGAAGACTTCAGCTTGCGAATGAAATTCCACACTTGCACGCACTTGTTTGTTTACTTTTCTATTTTCCTTGTTCTAATATTAGGTTTTTCTTGTGCTGCAGAAAATGTCTCGCAAAGCGGAAACACGATCAGACAGAAAGAAGTCTAGAGGCACAGGAGAGCCTTCTTCTTCCTCGCCCCCAGTCCAATCAGGATCCGGGCAACACCGACCTATTCCGAAGTCTCTAGTGGACGGATGTGGTCCACAGGAACTTTTGAACTCTCCCCCTGACTGCTTCCCAAGCTCCTTAAAGGAGGAGCAACTTGACGTTATATCCCGTTCCTTTGGGATAGACAGGGCTCTTATGTTGTTACCGGGGGAAGGGGTCATGCCATATGATCCCCCTGAGGGGTACTTCGCTTATAGCCGGTACCATTGCATGTGCGGGGCTATTCCTCCAATCAACGCCTGGATACTAAGCTTCGTCACTTATCTGAAGGTGGCTCCATTCCAGCTTCAGCCCAACTCTTATGCCATTCTGGTATGCTTATATGCTATCTTCCAGAAGAGATATGGGCGCGCCCCCTCCCACCGGGAAATACGATATCTGTACAATCTGAGGGGGTACAGGAAGGGGTCCCCATATATTAGCTTGGAGTCAGCCGTTTCCTTCAAGCCTGTTTTGGATTTATACTCGAAGTATAGCATGTTCAAGAAGGAGTGGTTCTTTGTCAGGGATGACTCCGTCTCTATTCGCCGATTTACCTCCGGATGTAAGTAAAAACTCTACTCATAATTCCTGTCTTGGCTGTAATTCACTCTCTTATGCGCTTTTATTTCTTGCTAGCGACAGGTGGTTTTGCGGTTGTGGAAGATGATCGCTTGGTTCGGATGGCAGCAGAAATTGAAGCTATTTCCGGGAGAGACAGATCGGCTGCTTATCTGATTAGGAATGCCAGGCTCTTGTCGTATAATTTGATCCTCCCACATCAGTCCGTAGTCAAACAGAGGGACACGGCAGAAGAGAAGGCTGCCCAGCCTAAAGGTGGGGTGACAGCGAAGGGTGGCAAGAGGAAGCCCTTTGCACAACGTCCAGTCGTAGGAGGCAAGAAGCTCAAGGAGTCCGATGGCCCTTCTCCAAGTACTTGCCCGGATGTCCCGGAGGAGGAAGGTGTAGAAGAGGAGGAAGGAGGTGAAGTTGGAGAAGGGTCGGAGGGTGGAGGAGATGACGATGGTCAGGGTGGTAGCGGTGTTGCTGCTCTAACCTCTGAGCAGGACCTCGAACTGGATGAGGCTCTCCGTCGGGCCTTCGGGGAGTCAGAGGGGGAGTCGGAAACAGAGAAGGAAACGGAGAAGGCAGAGGAAACCGGCAAAGCTGTGGTTAGCACTGACCCATCCTCTAAGGGTTCCTCAGCTAGGGTGACCCCGGCGATGCAAGGTGAACTTTTGTCTTCTGCCGATTCCATTTTCGATAGGGACTTAGAAATTTTTTACGGTTCACTTCCGTCCTGGAATGAGATCCAGGACTTATTGCAGTATCCCACTCCTCCGCCGGGTTTGTATAACAGATGTGTCTCCTCACTTTTCTTTCTTTTTAACTTAGCACATTTTTTGAATTGCGGATTATTGTATGTTCGTAACACTTGTTCTTTATTCCAGGGGCAGGCCAGGCGGGTAAAACGTCGGATGTTCGACACCGCCTTGAACAATTTAAGTCGAGGAGAGCTTCCGCGAAACCTTCTACTGATCGCACTGGGGACGTAGTCAAGTACCGCCCTCTTCTTGGGGTCATCGAAGAGGGCATTCAGAAAAGGAAGCGGAGCCGTTCCTTATTTGAGTCTTCTTCTGCTTCGCAGCTTCCTACTCTGTCTCCCCCTACTCAGCCTCCTCGTGATACTACGGAGGAGAGCACGGAGCCCTGCCCCCCTCCTCCTCCTTCCAAGAGATCTACTGTCATTCATATAAGGCGTCCCGATGTGCCTCGCCCCGTGCCTCGTGACCCTTTTGCCGGTCATCCTGATTTAGACCCAAGTTTTCGGGACATTTCATTTGATGAGACCACGGGCGAGCACCTACTTCCCCGCAACCCCATGGTACGTGTGCTGGATGAGGCCAAGTCCCTAGATCTTGATCTGCTTACTACTCGGGTAGTTACTATGGGGGACGAGGCCAAGGCTAATATTGACCGGGTGGCCGAAGAGACTAAGAAGTTAATGGAGCATCATGCTCGATTGGTCAAGGCCGGGGAGGAGATTGGGAGTGCTAATATTCGGTTAAGGCTAAAGGTTGCCGATCAGGCCAAGCAGCTTGCCGACCAAGCCATCCAGATCTCCCAGCATGAGGAAGCCTCCCAGCGTCTGAAAGAGACCATGGAGAAGGCCAGTAGGGCGGAGTTACGGAAGATGGAGGTTACCTGCAGGGAGCGGATTAACATGGCCATTACAACGGTGGATGAGGTTCGAAATGCGGATCTCGAGCGGGTAGAGGAGTTGTCGGGGAGACTCGAGGCTGCGGAGATGGCTCAGGCTGAGTTGAAGGAGGAGATGGAGGAGATGAGGAGGTCCCTTAGGTTGAAGGAGGAGGAAATGAGGAGGTCACTCCAGGCTGACTGCTTGAGATACCAATCAGAGAGGGACGTCGCCGTCGCTAAGTTGCAAGCTTCCGAGGCTCGGGTGAGGGAGTTTGAGGAAAATGAGGGGATGATGGATGAGATGCTTCAGGATATGTACTTCCATACTTGGAAAGAGGGCGGCTTGTCTTGGATGGACGATTACCCTCGGGTCATGGCCAAGGTGTATCTCCAGGCTTTAGAGGAGGCCAGGGTGAACGCGGGTAAGGAAGGCGGAGAGGCTTTCAACTTGAGTGCGGTTACTGCTCAGTTCTCAAAGGGGGAGCAAGCGGCGGTGAAGGAGGGGATGCGGCTGCTTGCTGCGGAGGAAGCGGGCGTGCAGTTGGATGATGAGGATCAAGCGGCGGATGCTGGTGAGTTATTCTTTTCCCTTTCTTTTCTTTCCGTGTTTTCATAACTTGATCGTTCGTTTAATGAATTCCTCTTCCGATCTGGACAGGTGGGACTTCAGATCCACATGCTGGGGGCTCCGATCCTGCGGCTAAGTAGGCTGGGGGAGTTGGTGATGGAGTGTGGAGGCATCTGCCATCTTTTTGTTTCTTTTTTATCACTGTTCATGTTAGTCTTTGATATGCAACTGTAATAAAATTATTTGCAAAGAATAACTTCGTGTGATCTTATAATATAAGCTGATTTTGTCATGTTTAAATGTTGTTGCTATCTTTATGTGCTGTGTGAGAAGTATAATTATGCATATGCCTGCGATTCCACTTGTGTTTGATGTTAAGTTTTTGCTTGAAATATAATTTCACGTTTTGCAATGTCAGTGTATGAATAAGTTATAGTTACGCATTTATGTACAAGAGAAGAGAGTACCGCCCTTTATGTTTTATTCGCAGGCGGTAGCTTTGAGTGTCTTGTGTAACTGTTCACGGGTATAGCAGAGCGCCCTGCTACCCAGCACGCAGGCTTAGAGCCTCATGAGTGAATGTTTCCTATTTGGTTTCCTGTACTTTAGAGTTTGTTATACAGGATAGGAGAAAAATATTTAAATGAAATGGAAATATAGTAAAAGTAAAACTTCCAGTCACGGAAGGCCGTCGATGTGCTTAAGTTCGTGGCAAACGGGTTTTGTAGTCACTTTCCCTAGCTGTGGGTCTTGGAGACATTTGTCACCCATCTTACGCCTCCGCGGGGAGTTTTCTTTTTTACCACAGCCGCACTTAAGACACATCGGAGCCGAGATCGCGCACGGTAACTACCCGAACCGTTATGGTCCGTAATCGTGGGTATTATTCGATTTACCGTGGCCGGCTAGCGTGGGTGCCGTTGGCCGTGAACTACCCCTGGCTGGCCACACCTTATGTTGGGGCTTAAAGTAGGTTCACGGTTACCGACGAGCCGAACGCCGTAATGAGCTGCCATCGGCTATAGTCGGCCTTTATGATGACTTATAATCGGCTCATTACAGTTGGCTTTGAGGGCAGGCGCGCAATGAGTTAACCCGCAGCAGAGGGATGCTGGAGCAAAAGAGTCTCATTGGCGAGTGCATAGAATCGTGGCGTACCTGTTAGGCCTAGTCTAGATGAGGCCGCGGTGCGTCTTGAGTGGAGATGCCATAGGATTTTGTTCAACAGAAAGGGATAAAACTTAACAAGTAGCCAAGACATAAAGGAACAAGTTAAAAAGAGACAAGATTTTTTAAAGTGGTTCGGCACGAAAATGCCTACGTCCACTGGTTCTCTTTGTTAATTCACTTCATATGGGCAGTACAAGTTAAGAAAAGTATCGACGGAGGTGTCGGATGTTCCATGCCCTCTGGAACACCTCTCCGTCCACTGTTGACAAAATGTAAGCTCCGTTGTGGAGATCTTTGTGAATTACATATGGTCCGTCCCAGATGGGGTCCAGTGCCCCGGGGCGCGGAAAGATTCGCCTGAGGACAAGATATCCTTCTTGTAAGCTGCGATGCTTGACTTTGGAATTGTATAGTGCTGCCACTTTTTGTTTGTGAGCTGCTGCTTTGAGTGCTGCATCGTTTCTCCTTTCCTCAATCAGTTCCAAAGACATGAGGAGGAGTTCTTCGTTTTCTTCTGGGTTGTAGTGGATCCTACGGTGGGAAGGCACAATAGTCTCAACTGGGAGCATTGCCTCCGATCCATATGCCAAAGAGAAAGGAGTATGTCCCGTTGATGTTCTGAAAGATGTGCGGTATGCCCATAGTGCCGTAGGAAGTTCGTCCACCCAAGCGCCTTTTGACTTTTCAAGTTTCTTCTTGATTAGGGTTTTGAGAATTTTGTTGACAGCTTCAACTTGTCCGTTTGCCTGAGGGTAAGCTACTGATGAGAAGCTTTTATGAATTCCATGCTCTTGGCACCAGTCGGCAAATTCTTCGCTGTCAAATTGGAGTCCGTTGTCTGATACGATCTTGAGGGGGACTCCATACCTGCACAGAATGTTTTTGATCAAGAAGTTAATAATTTTTGCTGAAGATATTTTATTTAAAGGTTCCGCTTCCACCCATTTGGTGAAATAATCGACTGCCACTATAGCATATTTGGCTCCGCCTCGGCCCGTTGGCAGTTCGCCAATTAAGTCAATTCCCCATACAGCAAAGGGCCAAGGGCTGGTCATTTGAGTAATTTCGTTTGTGGGCAGTCGAGGGATCTTGGCGAACTTCTGACATCTGTCGCATTTCTTAACGAAGTCTAGGGTATCTTTGTTTAGTGTGGGCCAGTAATATCCATATCGGAGTATCTTTCTTGCCAAAGTCTGTCCTCCAGTGTGATCTCCGCATCCTCCCTGATGGATGTTTGTTAATATCTCCTTGGCTTCCCTTCCGGCGACGCATCTTAATAAGGGGCTAGAGAAGCCACGCCGGTAGAGGATGCCTTCTTGTATTGTGTAGTGGGGAACTTTTCTCAAGATCTTCTTGGCTTCGTCACGCCTGTCGGGTAGTATGCCATCTTGCAAATATTTCCGGATAGGAGTCATCCAGGTTCCTTCTTCGATTGCAGTTATCAGATTTACTTGTTCGAAACTTGGGGCTAGCTGCCTTGAGATTACTAGTGCTCCGGGAATGGTGCTGTCCTTCATACTAGCTTGCTTTGCAAGTTCATCTGCCTCTTGGTTTTCTTCTCGAGGAATGTGTTTGATTAGATAATGGTCCAATCGATCGAGCAGCAGTCTGGTTTTCTTTAGGTATGCTGTGAGCCGTTCTCCTCGAGTCTGGAATTCTCCTAGTACCTGGTTTACGATAAGCTGAGAATCACTATGAATACATAAGGAATTGATCCCAATTTCTAGGGCCAGTTCCAATCCCGCTATTACTGCTTCATATTCAGCATCGTTGTTAGTGGCCGTGAACTCCAATCTTAATGCATAGTACAACTTTCTTCCCCTGGGGGTGACGATCACAATACCTGCCCCCGAGCCTTGTTCGTTCGATGCTCCGTCTACAAAGAGGTTCCACTTGATGTTTTTTGCTACTTCGGATTGTTCCTTGCCTTCGTTGGTAGTGAATTCGGCAATGAAATCAGCCATGGCTTGTCCTTTGATAGCGGTGCGGGGATGGTAGGTGATATCATACTGACTTAGTTCGATGCACCATTTGAGGAGTCGCCCAGAAGTGTCAGGACGATGGAGCACTTGTCTTAGTGGTTGATCGGTTAGAACCCTGATGGAGTGAGACTGGAAGTAGTGTCGCAGTTTCCGTGACGCGATCAATAAACAATATGCTAACTTCTCAAGTTTAGGATATCTGGCTTCTGCCCCCGTAAATCTCTTGCTTACAAAGTAAACCGGACGTTGTGTGCGGTCTTCTTCTCTTACCAAGGCGGCGCTTAGAGCATGAGATGATACAGCGAGGTATAGGTATAACACTTCACCTTCATTTGGAGTTGAGAGTACTGGTGGTCTCTGAAGGTGTTCGATTAGGTTGAGGAAGGCTTTTAAGCATTCGTCGGTCCACTCGAACCTCCCTTTGTCTTTCTTGAGTGCTTCGAAGAAAGGGACACACTTGTCAGTTGCCTTGGAAATGAATCTGCTTAGGGCGGCCACCTTTCCGTTTAGGCTCTGCATTTCTTTTCGAGTGGAAGGTATCCTTATTTCTTTTAAAGCTCGGATTTGTTCAGGGTTTGCTTCGATTCCTCTGGCGTGGACGATGAATCCTAAGAATTTTCCCGATGATACTCCGAAGGAGCACTTTAGAGGATTCAGCTTCATTCCATATCGGCGAAGTACCCGAAACATATCGTCCAGATGGCTTACATGGTCGTTGGCTTTCCTGGACTTCACCAACATGTCATCCACATATACTTCCATAGTACGTCCTATCAGTTCTGCGAACATTTTGTTGACGAGGCGTTGATAGGTAGCTCCAGCATTTTTGAGTCCAAAAGGCATGACTTTGTAACAATATAATCCGCGGTCGGTGATGAAGCTAGTGTGGTCCTGATCGGGAGCGTGCATGGGGATCTGGTTATATCCGGAGTATGCATCCATAAAAGATAGGAGTTCGTGCCCAGCTGTGCTGTCCACGAGTTGGTCAATTCGGGGAAGTGGGAAGCAGTCTTTCGGGCAAGCGTCATTCAGATTGGAGAAGTCAATACATGTTCGCCACTTTCCATTGGCCTTTCTTACTAGCACTGGGTTAGCGATCCATTCTGGGTAGATGGCTTCCCGTATGAAGTCATTAGCAAGTAGATTTTTTACTTCCTCATCAAGGGCTGCTGATCGCTCTGCCCCCATGCTCCTTTTTTTCTGCTTTACTGGTACCTTGGTGGGATCGATGTTCAACATGTGGCACGCTACGTCTGGAGAGATTCCTGTCATATCGGCGTGGGTCCACGCAAATACATCTAAGTTGTGGCGGAGAAAGTCAATGAGTTGACCCTTTAATTCCGTTTTCAGCTGAGATCCGATTTTTAATAGTTTACTTGAATCGTGCTTATCTACAGATACGAATTCCATAGCCTCTGCAGGCTCGGCGGTAGCCTCCTCCTCTTTATCCCGGGGGTCTAGTTCATTGAAGGGATCGCTTGTGTATCGAAGAGGAGGGGCTTTCTTTAGTTGCTATGCCTCCAAGCTTTTCATGCAGAGAGTAGTCTCTGCATCTTTTCCTTTATTCTTTCTGCGGTTGTTGCGAAGCTCAGTTACATAGCATTCTCGGGCAGCGTCTTGATCTCCTTCTACTTCTCCTATTCCGTTGTCTGTCGGGAATTTCATCTTCAGGCACCAGGGGGCTAGGACAATTTGGAAGTCAGACAAGGCTGGTCTCCCCAAGAAGGCGTTGTAAGCCGAGTGGTTCTCTATTAGCACGAACGTTTGTTTTCGCACCACGGAGCGGGGATGACTTCCTATTTCGACGAAGAGGTCAAGTTGCCCGAGGGGCATTTTTGCATCTCCAGTGAAACCGTGCAGTGGTTTGTCGCAGGGAGACACATCCTTCATTGATAACTTCATTTTGTCGAAAGCATGTTTGAACAAGATGTTTACGGAGCTTCCCGTGTCTATTAGAATCCGAAAAACTTTAGCAGGGCCGAACCAGGCAGAGATGACCATAGGATCCATATGTGGGTACTGTCTTCCTTCCAAATCGCGTCTACTGAATATGATGTCGTCGCTCTCTTTTCGTTTCGGTTGGCGTTCTTCTGTGACGGAGTTAACGTATCCTTCGGCATTTCTAAGCGACTTGCCGTACCTTTCCATCTCTGCCCAACTTCTGTCGGCAATGTGTGGTCCTCCTGAGATGGTAAGGACTACTATCTTCTCTTGACTAGAGCCACTGGTGTTGTGATTGTTGCGACTCCCTCCGCCTACTTCTGGGAGGGGTTGCTTTGAGTTCTCATTGGCAGGAGTTGGAGTCCTGTTCTGACTTTTCACATAACGTTCCAGTCTTCTTCTTCTAATGTGTTCTTCGATCAAGTCCCGAAGATGGTGGCATTCATTGGTGTCATGTCCGTGGGATTCGTGGAAGCGACAGAACTTTCCGGACTTGAGTGCGTTATCTGATTCTTTCTTGTGCGGGGGGCGCTTGTATCCGAGTTCGCCCTGAGTGGCTAGGTAGATGTTTTCGATTGTTTCATTCAAAGGAGTGTAGGAGTCAAATCTTGGCCCTGGTCGATATTGGCGCTTCTCACCCTTTCTGCCCCCAGCATTGTCTCTAGATTCATTTCTTCGAGCGTCCTTAGCTGCAGTGGGAACCTTGTCCTGAATTATCTTGCCTTGCTGCCCTGGCTGCCTCTCCGTAGCAGCGTCTTCAAGTCTCATATACTTTCCAGCTTCATGGAAGAAATCAGGCAAGGTAACTGGTTTTTCCTTAGTTAATCTTCTGGCAAACTTGGTGTCTGGATGCACACCACTACAGAGGGCCATTAGAGTGAGTTTTTCATCGGCATCTTGAACTGCTGCCGCTGCGGCGTTGAACCGTGTTAGATATTGTTGTAGCGTCTCTCCGGTTTTCTGTTTGACATTGGATAGAGAATAAGCATCCCTGGGTTGTTCCACATGGATGCGGAACTGGCTAATAAACCTTTCTTTTAACATCTCCCATGAGTTGATGGATCCTTGGGGTAGATGGCAGAACCAGGAGGTAGCTAGATCTGATAGGAATAGCGGAAAGCATTTACATAATACTCCTTCTGTTGCTCCACTCATGAGCATATGCTGGGTGTATCTCTGCAGGTGTACGATGGGGTCGGAAGTTCCTTTGTAAGGTTCCATGGTTGGCATTTTCCATTCCCGGGGAGTGATGGCAGTTTCGATATTTCGGGTAAAGGGACTGGTGACCCTAGCGCCTATTCCCCGGTCCCTTTGCTCCCGTTGGACACATTCTCTGAATAATCGTGCCATCCGCTCGTCAGAACTTGGAGCGGACAAAAATGAGCTCGGTTCTTCCCTGCGGGATCTATCTCGCCCAGATGACCTGTAGGGATGGTACAGTCTATCACCTCTAGCATTATCCAGTGGTTGTCTTTGGCTGCTTGGATGCACGCTAGGACCAGCTACAGTTGCCCCCTGCCTTGATCTTCCCCTGTGGGGTTCTGTTTCGAGCACATCCATGGGGTCAACTTCGGGCTGGGTTCTAGCTCGGCTCCGTTCAGCGGGGTTTCTATGATTAGGTGGCATGACTGGCTCAGCTACATCCGACCCTCGCCTGGTGCCTCCCCCGCTAGGTTCGGTTCCAAGGGCTTCCTCGAGTCGGAATTCGGGCTGAGTCCGGGCGCGGCCCCTATCATCGTTTTTCCTGTTGATAGCTTGTTCGAAGAGTGAAGACCTTTGTTGCCTCCGGGATCCTCCGGATTGGGATTCACCCCATGATTCAGTGTTGCGGTTGGATTCTTCAGCGTCCCTTAAGCGTGTCATGAGTTGGTCCACCAAAGTTTCTTGTTGGGATGTGAAGCGGTTAGTTACTTCAGCCACAACCCTGTCCAGATCTGCCCTAGTGATTGGTTGTTCCGTTGCGGGACCAGTTGGATTCTTCAGCGTCCCTTAAGCGTGTCATGAGTTGGTCCACCAAAGTTTCTTGTTGGGATGTGAAGCGGTTAGTTACTTCAGCCACAACCCTGTCCAGATCTGCCCTAGTGATTGGTTGTTCCGTTGCGGGACCAGTTGGATTTTCCTGATTTTCATCTGGTACTGCTGTTGAAGTGGGCTGATCTGTGATTGCTGGATCTGGAAGGCTGCTAGTTGCGATGTTCTTTCCTTTGTTAACATCCCTTCTCTGTTTGGAAGGCATGATTTCTAAGCAACGAGTGATGTCGTTAGGAAAAAGGTTGAGTGGGAGAAGATGAAGTTTGAGTTCAGCTCTCAGTGAAAGCACCAAAAATGTTTGCACAAAAAATGGACAAACACCTCCAAGTCGTATTATTTAGTTGATTATATGTAATTTTCAATGATTTTAGATGAGTATGTAAATATGAGAAAAGTAGGGGCTGAAATGTAAAAGACACACAGATTTATAGTGGTTCGGCCAGAATGTGCCTACGTCCACTTTATATGTTATTATCTTCTTTCTTTCAGGTTACAAGTACAATGCTTTGTATACAAGTGTATGAAAGTAGTTTGAAAGTTCCTTCCTTGCTTGAGCTCTCAAACTTGTCTCCAAAAAAAATGTCCTCCATTGTTGTACCCCTGCCCCTCTATTTATAGAGTGAGGTAGGGGGCAGGGGTCTTGGAAGTATATAGCTGCAGGTGGGCTTGGGCTGAAGCAATCTGGACTGGCAGCTTTCTGGTTCGGCGAAGCTTGGTTCGGTGGTAGAGGAGAGGAGTGTGGTTCGGTGCCACCTTGGGTTTGATTCGGTGGTTACTTGGTTCGGTTGATGGTGAGTTCTCGTGGTTGGTTCGGCATGGGGTAGCAGGGAGTTGGTTCGGCATGGGGTAGCAGGGAGTTGGTTCGGCATGGGGTAGCAGGGAGTTGGTTCGGCATGGGGTAGCAGGGAGTTGGTTCGGTAGCTTATGCCGAATGAACTTGCGCATGTGAATGCCGAATGGGACTGTATGCTTGCATAGCCGAATGAACATGAGAGTATAAGGCCGAATGGACTTTGTATTTGGATTTTGAGTGGAACTCTGGGCTTACATACGCTTGCTGGTTGCTTCTTCTTAGCTTGATCGTGGTGGAGACGCGCTCGACATTGATATTCCAGTTTTGACCAAAAAACGGGATAACAAAGTAGAGGTTGCTCGCGAGCCCGGGTGAAACTGCGGCTTCTTGGTCTTGAGATCTTCTGGGTGAAAATCCGCCCAACATGTTCCTTGATCATCTGCATTTGACTCAATTCTAAGTGACACTGGTTTCGTAGAATAAAAGAGAGAATATTCTTGAATGAATTGAGGGTTTCTTCAAGATTTTCGGATAAATTATGAATAGGATTGGCCATAATTAAATTAGAGAAAGAAATGGAGGATATAAATAATGAGAAATAAATTTCAATGAAGAATTCTGAAAGAAACAGGTATATATAGGTGTAGAAATTCGTTTGAAATGAATAGACATTTGGTAGTTATTCAAACTTCAAATTCAAAATCAATAGTCATTTCTGACCAGTGCATGTCGACATGGTCAAGTAGGGGATGTCGAAATGGGTTAGTGAAAACCTATGACAAATTTGATTTTGAGAATAATTATATATATATATACACACACACTATACTAACATTTATTCTAGAGATATGATAAGGTAGATAACAGAAAGGAAATTTCATTTCATTGCACATTACGATAATACAAAGATTAAGCATAATGAACTACATGAACATTCGAAATAAAGCAAACTAAGACAAATACAACATGATACTAAACGATAAAACTAGTTAGAAGATGAAGATGATGAAGATAATCCAAGTTTCTTGCTGACTTTTGAAAAGAACTTGTTCATCTTCGAAGAAATGTTATCCAACTTCTTACTAACGGATCGTTTTAGAATCCGTTGATTCTCCACAATTATCTTTTGATTGTTGAGGAGAGTTTTGTTGGATGGATTGGAAGGATATTCGATGCTTTCCAAAGAAGTTTCACCTTCTTCTTCTTCTTCAATTTCCATTTCATCCTCTTCTTCTCTTTCTTCCTCTTCCTCTTCTTCCATATCCTCATGAGCTAAACGCTCTTCCTTTTTGGTAAGGGTCTCATAAGGTTGAAATACAAATGGAATTTTCATAAGTGAAATGTTGGAATGATTGAAAACTTTTCTAAAGACAAATTCTTCACCTTTGAAATCCACTCCAAAATAGTTAAAAATCCGAGTGAGATAAATTCCATGATATAAAGTGTTCTCACCCATTTCAAGATTTTTAGGACGAAGTTCATCCAAAATAATTTACGTCCAATTTATGTCATAATTTCCGAAAATAGCAAAAGGAGCTTTACAAACTTTTGAAGTAGGATTGTTAAAATTTTCCGATCTTGGAGTCAAAGTATGTTGCAAAAGAAGGTTAACAATTCTTGCTTTTGGTCGAAAATTTCTATTTTTAAAATCAAAATCATCATCTCTTTCGAAAATGTGATGAAATGTCTCACGATCATGTTCATCGATTTTAAAGTTAGAAATATCCATTCCCGAACTCTTGCAATTGAGAATGGTACCCAAAAGATCACAATTCAAAACTATTTGAGTGCCTTGACACTACTCCAAATCTCATTCTCATTTCCAACATAAAATCCGTGATTTAAATTCGCATAGAAAATTTTGACAAGATTAGGATAGCAAACAAAATCATTTTGAGAAGAGTCAATAAGACTTAAAACACCATTGTTTGCAAAAAGAGAATCAATTTCATAAGAAGAAAAATCTTGAAAAATAGCAAATTTTTCGGGATGGACTTAGGCATAGTTAGCATAATTGATGTATGCTTTAATTGCCTCCGGATCATTGAATAATTGCTCTTTGATTTTTCTGGAAACTCTCATGGTTGAGGGGTTGCTTGAAGAAGCCATTAGAGTAGAGAGTAGAGAGCTTGAAGTTATGAAGAGAGGGTTTGTATTTGAAAATGAGAGTGAAACGATATGATAAAAGATAGTGAATAAACAGATTCTTAAAGGACATATTCTCTGGTCAAAAAGTAGCTTTTTAGAGAATTGAATGAAGTGAAAAGGTGGAGGGAAATTCAAACATTTGAATTCAAATTTTGAAATTCAAATTCAGGTAGGCATGTCGACATCAAGGTAGGGGCCATGTCGACATGTCCCTTTGAATTTTCATGATTTGATTTTTCCTAAGATATATAATATACACATATATAAATATTATTATTAATATCTATATTTCTAAAATATTATTGTACTTATAATACATTTCAGAAAGTACTAAAAATGATAAAAATAATAATAAAATAATAAAATAATAATAAAAAATAGAAAATAAATTTTAAAATTCAAACAACATACCAATTCAAAATTAATCAATCAAACAATCAAGCAACTAATTCTAAGCAAGCGATTTCAACCAATTGTATTGTAAACGTGTACCTTTTTCTGAATCCGTTTCTCTGAATTCGTCGGAGTCGTGAACAGCTGTAAAACACAAAGTTGAATTATTTGTCTTCTGATCATCATCACTTGAGGACGAGTCTGATTCATCTAGAGTAGCAGTAAATGCACGCTTCCGTTTCTTTGCTGGTTCATTGTTCATATCAGGATTCTATCTATCTGGATACGGACAGTCTCTTATGAAGTGGCCTAGTTTGTCGCAGTTGTAACACTTGTCATTATTTGGCACTATATTCAGATTTCCAGAATTCTTATAGTTGTTTCTCTTAAGATTATTCATCTTTCTGTATTTCAGGAATTTCCTAAAATTTCTGGTCATAAAGGCTATCTCTTCATCATTATCGCTGTTTGAGTCTGATCCATCAGTCAATGCATTAAATGCCATTGATTTCTTTTCAGATACTTTACTTTCTCTTCTCCCGATCATTTGAACTTCATATGACATAAGATTTCTGATTAATTCTTCTATCTTCAAAATACTAATGTCATTTGCCTCTTCGATCGCAAGTGTCTTTTGATCCCATTCTGGAGTTAGGGAGTTTAAAATTTTTCTGACTTGATCTTCTTCAGAAAATTCCTTTCCCAAAGATATTAGAGAATGCACAATATCCTAAAATCTACTATACATATCTAAAATAGACCCATTAACGTTCATTTTAAATAATTGAAACTGATTTGTGAGCATGGAAATTTAGGTCTGTTTAACTTGGCATGTTCCTTCGTGAGTAACTTGCAAAGTTTTCCAGATTTCATATGTAGACTTACAAACTGACACTCTATTGAATTCATTTCTATCTAGTGAATAAAACAGAATATTCATTGCCTTAGAATTATTTTGTGCAACAGTCTTTTGTCCAGCAGTCCACTGTGCAAAATCAGTTGTGGGTTCGGAATATTCAGTTTGTGTGATATTCCAAGTGTCTAATCCTATAGATTGTAAATATATTTTCATCCTACATGCCCAATATGCATAGTTACTGCCATTAAAAAGTGGCGGTCTGACAGTAGACTGACCCTCTACATATGAACTAGTGACAGGGATACTAGTGCTAGTAACAGTACCAGTGTTGGTAGCCATTTTGAAAAATTTTCAAAAATCAGATTATGAAACTTAGAAAACCCGGCTCTGATACCAATTGATAGAAATGCGGATTATGGATCTTAAGGCTAAGATTAACACTAGAGGGGGAGGGGGGTGAATAGTATTAATAAAGAATTACTAAATCTTTATAAGTATATGTTAATTTAGACACAAATGTATGCAATATACAGACATAGATATGATCATAGAAACAAACACAGATGCAGAAATAAAATAAAAGCAGTAAAGGAAAGAACACACCAGATTTTATAATGGTTCGGAGTTACCCTACATCCAGTCCCACAACACAAGTACAGATTTCCTTTCAACAACAATTGTACAATTACACCCTCGGTTTCAAGGCTACGAGGTGCACCCTCTAGAATTTCGATCCTCTGGGTAGAGATACTTGATTTCCGGGCCACAAGTTTACCTAATTGATTTACCAAGGCTACAATCACACCTTTTCCCTTTTAATTGATTTCCAAGGCTACAATCACACCTTTTCTCGCTAAAATATTACAAAGAAGTCTATAACTCTGAATAGCACTGAGAACCTTGTAGAGATAGTGATGGAGAATCAAACTAGAAGTAATCGAGTATGATTCGATGTTGATTTCGGTAGAGTAATGGTAAGAATATATATTAAGAAATGAGGAAGAAGAAGGGGAGTGAAAACCAGAAAATTATGATTGAAAATTCGTTGAAACTGACCCCTATTTATAGAAGAACAACAACCATGACCATTCATGAAGAGTTATGGCGAATAACACTTCTTTTGAAATTTGAATTTTGAATTAAACTGTCACATGTCGACATGGTGCCTATAGGCATGTCGACATCCCTCAGCCATTTTTGATGTTTTGAATTTCTATAAAAATAACTTTTGTCTTATATAAAAACTATTTTAAACTTCATAAATATACTTGAATATAGTTGAAATTCATAAGTAAATATAAAGAATAATATATATATATATATATATATATAATTTGACTATAATTTTTCATTTAAATCAAAGTATAAATATTAAAAGTTAAATATATTATTTGACAAGACAGTTTAAAATCAGGAGTAATTTGACTTTGAAAATAAAGATGTTTTTTGAGGCTAAAATTATTTAAAATCAGGATCGAGGGTTTTGAACCTTTTTAAAAGGAAAGTTTTGGAATCATTTTGAAAACAAGATAATTTTGTAAAATCATTTTGAATTAAAATTAGTGGATACAAAATAATGTCCCACTAGATTTTCGTAGGTTCCATCCTACTTAGGGTTCCATCTCTTTAACGGGCTCGAAGTGGATTCCATTTCACGAATAAATTGGATTTAAGATGCCAGTGCTTTTCTACGAGTTTTAACAAAAAATTCCTAATAAAAAATACTTATGCTTGAAATCTTGAACTCTTGGTAATCTTGATTCTCACGAGTCTTCTATCTTGATATCTTGTATCTTTATACTGTACAGTCTTCATTCATAGTACCTACATAGTTAAATCCTGCATATACATATATATCTAAACTTATAATGTTAGTACTTATATTTTATAATCCATTCTAAGGTTGTTGTCATCAAAATCATCATCTCACAAACTAACAATATATGTTTTAGAATGCAATTGAGTATTATACAAATTAATTTTATCATATTTCAACTATTTCAAGTTGTTTCAATTTCATTCCTCATTTTAGACATCCTAATTTTTATTTTTTTGCTCCATTTCAATAATTAAAAATCATCACTTAACATAAACTTAAGAGTTAAGTTTTCGGTTTCACTTCAAACCATTTTGAAATATATATATATTTGAAATATATATATATATATTTCAGACATCAAATCATACTCAAGAAATTCAAATCAAATCCATTTTCCAAAAAAAGTGTAGCAAAGCTACTAAGCGGTCTCCTTACTTTGAGACTCGAAAATGAATGTCAATGATGCTGTAGTCATCATCGAAATTATTTTCCGACCATATAAGAGGAGAGTAATGATTTGCTTCTTTTAAAATTTCCGTGGAAACAATTTCCCATTGAAAATACTTTCAAATATTTTTTTTTTCAAAATTTTGTAAACCAAATTTTTAAAAGCACTGGAAATTAAATTCTCAAGTCCTTAATTTAAATTCATTTCATTTGCAAATCAGATTTATAAACCATGTTTATAAAATTTCATCACCTTATAACATATAACAAAATTAATGGTTTAGCAATGTTGACAAACAATAAATGATAATCTAGCACTATCATTTCTAACAACCAATTCATTTAACCATCTAATTTTAGAGATTTATACTCTTATATATAAAATACAATCATACATAAAATTATTTCATTGATCAATTTCAAAAAAAATATTGTGTCAGCTCGCTCTCTTCAAGTGTTTTGAAATTACTAGCGATAGCGTTCGCTAGACGAATCGATGAAACCCAAAGTCAAACTTAACAACTCAAACAACACAATTAAAACATTTTTATATCAATTACAAATACACTCCCTCATAGGATGATTCAAGAGTGGATTTTAGAACAAGGATAGAGATTTAAATTTAGAGGGACCCTAATCAAAGAGAATTCTAACTAAGAAGATAGGCTTGGAAGGAAGATAAGATAATTAAATTACAAAAGTGGAATGATGGATACACTTATATTAATCGCGGCGACCTTAACCGGGTTAACCAAGTCTCCATTTTCAGAAACAAGCCCAAGAAATCGGACTTCGTCCCTCCAGAAATGACATTTAGAAAATTTGGCTTTCAACTGATGACTTCTAAGAGTTTCTAGCACATAACCCAAATGAGATTCGTGCTCTTTCTTAGACTTATAAATGATGAAAATATCATCGACGAAAATGAGGACAAACTTGTTGAGAACATAACGAAAAACGCTATTTACGATAGTGATGAAGAAGACTGGGAATGCTCTACTTGGCTATATAATAGAAACCATTCTCCGTTCGAAAAGTTGTTTTGGGAATGCTCTCCTTGGCTACACGAAGCTGGTGAAAACTAGTAGCAAGATGAGCTCCGGGAATAAGTTCGATGCAGAATTCAATTTTCCGCTTACGGAAGGGGAGAAGAGAAGTGACTTCACCAAAACATCAGGATAATCCCAGACTATCGAGAGTCAAGATCACTAGGCTGAGCATCAAACGAAAAAGATAAAACTGCCTGCATAATCCTAAGGCATTCGACATATTATCACAAAAGAAGTACTCTGGTCGTCTACTAAAAAAACAGTTCGGGCTTGCAAGAAATAACAGCATTAAAACCAAGGACATAGAAATCTCTAGTGAATCGACGCTTGTTGTAAGAACTTTCATCCCTTACAAATCATACTAAGGTTAGCGAGACCGCCGATGGGATTAGTTACACAAAAGGATGAAGTTGTCAATTGAGGTTGGAAGATGTGCTCAAATTTATTACAGAGATCAACAAAAATAAAGCTATGGGATGCTCCAGTATTCAAAAGAACACGAACAGGAAAAGACAAGAATGGATTTTAGAACAAAGGCCAGGTGCCAAAATTCAAAAGAAATCCTAATCCAGGAGGATCCTAACGAAAAATTTCAGGCTCGAACGAAGATAATTCTGTAACTAATTTTATTCATTCTAGGGTGTTGCTACCCTATCTCTAATGAGTTTTTACTCTATATGCTAAGTTTTGCCCAAACCAGAGCTCGGATACCATATGTAACGGGTCACCTGCCAGTGTAGTAATGCCCACCGTAGCATACAATGGTACCTGTGTTCTGCTTTTATGGCTAGCCTCTCGACCGCACCAACCGAAGGACATGTAAGGGTAAGAGTCATCCGTTCGCTACCAAACCTAGAAGCGAGAACCTCCAATCATGCTGCACCCGCCAAGCGCATAAGAAGACATACATGTCAGACTTGAATTGCTCAAAACAACAAATTGTTAATTTATATATGGCAACACTTTGGATATACAATAAAAAATCAACCATAGAATCATAGACATAGAGTAATACAACAAAAAGTAGCAGAATAGATAAATAGTAATTCATGAAGCTACTACAAAACATCAAAATCTGAAACAAATACAATATAAATCCCAAATACAAGAAGTCACTAAAACATAAGAAAATAACAAGTCTGAACATAAACTACCAGAAACAACTAAAATAACTGAAAGCTGAATGGATAAAAGATAAGTCTCCAATCCTAGCTCCAAGCTCCAAATGTAAGTCTCAAATACTACGACCACAGGCTAACCCGGGCATAAAGCAAAACACAAAACACTCGAGTCAGGATAAGCATTCTTATGCAATTTTTTTTGACTAAAGTGAAATGCAATATAACTTAAAGAATGTTTGAGATTCCCATCCTTTAAGGATCCATGGAATTATCTGCATACATAGTACAATATGCTACATACATAATGTCTACAGTAAAGTAAAATATTAAAATAGCGTTAAGGCATTACCCATATCCCTCTTAACACATTTTCTATAAACGCCATAGTGTATAAAATACCGTAATTCCTCCGTAAGTTGGAGGGTTATCAAAGGACACTCCATATTGTATGACACAAACCAAACTTTTAGTAGGCGCGATAAGTATATACAAGGCACACGAGGCAATGCCCAAGGTAGGATACTACCGTTTTGCGGATCCGGACTGGTGGTAACGCATAGCAAATACTACCGCCAACCTCGAGACACACTCTCATAATAAAAGGTTCACCCAATAAAATCACAAAGTAATAGAATGGTATCGAAGAAGCATGCTTGATTGGAAGAGCGACCTCACTTGGTCCAACATGGCTCCTGTTATAGTCACATCAAGCTGACCAAGGGGGTCAGGGCTACGTTCATACCTCATATGGACGTTCGTCAAACCATCTATCTCCATTCTGGATTCTCCACCACGTGTACAGTTGTTAAAGTGGTTTTCGGTATTGGTAGAGAGTATGAAAATATCCGATCCCGGTCTTTTAACAACCAAACGCTTATTTTACATCATGGTCATTTTTCATTTCAAACAGTTCATACTTCATATAAAAATATCATTATTCATTTCAAAAAAAATCATATCACTTTGGAAATCACATTCACTGTCGAAATCATATCACTTTCAAAATCATAATCATTTTCGAAAATCATAACCAAAAAATAGGTTAAAACCATCATATCAAAGTATTTGCATTTAAATCCATTAAATTTATCATAACAGTTGCAACTTAAAAAGTTTGAATATTGAAAGTATTTTATATATTGAAATAGTTATACATTAAAAATAGATTATATTTAAAAATAGATTATAAATTAAAATAGTTTAAAAATTAAAAGTTATATAAATTTTAAAATATATGTATCGAAAAATAGTTTCAAATCAGAATTATTTCTTCCAATTTCACAAATCAATTCCAATCAACTTTAGCTCCCAAATTCAATCTAAATCAATCTTAGTTCCACGGTTTCAATTTAAAAGGTTAATGGTTCAATTCAAATTCTCATTAAAACCATTTTTATTATATATCAATTTCAAATCCATGTTTGAACTATAAATTTAAACCACTTCCAATTCAATAGGTTTCAAAGTTTAAATATTCAAACAATTACAATAACTCAATTTGATAAATTTCATTTATATTCCAAAATTCAATTTTAATTTTATTTAAATTTGAAAATAGTCACTTAATCATTTTTATTTAAATAAAATCTCAAATTACAAATTTAAATCAATATTAAATGTTCAATTTCAGTTTTATTTAAATTTAAAAATATTCATTTAATCACCTTCAATCAAAATCCAATTATCAAGTTATAAAATCATATAAAATCTCATAATTAATAAGTTTCAAATCAATTTTTATTTAAATACAATTCGTAAACAAATAAAATTTCTAATCAATTTCAATTCATCTTTCCCACCTTAATTTATTAAAGTTATTACAAAATCTATTTTTAAAATATTAATACAATTTTAAATAAATACTTAAACTTATTATATATAGACTAATTAAATTAAATTTTATTAAATTAAAATTTACTAAATTAATTTTTATTAAATTAAATATTATTTTATATGTATTTAAAGTAGTAAAATTATAAGTAAAATCTTAAAATTCACATTTTCCAAAACTTAACTTATAAATTTAAAATTTTCAAAACATATAGTTTTAAAAATATACATTTACACATATATTAAAATAAAATCTTTATATTGTATTTTAAAATCAAAACACATATATTTTCTTTTCTCAAAAATTTGGAAATTATCTAAAATAGAGCAACGATGTCCGTACATAGTTTTCTATTCTATGGTCAGGTGATACAGATATTTATCATTTCAATCCGCAATAATTTAATATTTACGAGTATATATCATTTCAACTCGCAATTCCTAAAATTCAAAAATCAATAAAATCGCTTGGATTTATCATTCAAACACATAATGATTTTTCTTAATTCATAATATCATTCGTGTATGTATCATTTCGACCCATAGGGAATTCCTCACAATCATGGACTTTGTAGTGTGAGAATAACAATATAAAATAACATAAATGACATGGCATATCAACTGCAATTATGATAATAACTAACAATTTATTTATAAAATATACAATAGGTTATGGTTATCATATGTCAATTAACATAAGTAAACAAATTAAATAATAATATATCATATTCAACAAATAAATTTTCTATCCAATTCAATTTAACAACATATTTCGATTGTCGTTTCATGTGAAATCAATTTACTAAACATATGAATGCTGATCGTGATTGATCGCTCACCTTTCGAGGCTATAAATTTGACAACACAAACAAGTTACGAATTGAATCACGAACTTGTTAATCGACCAACCCAAACGGCAATCCCAAAGCAAAGCAAGGTGGACTTGAGATCGATAAAAACAGAATATATAATTTTTAAAAATCTAAAATTTACTCACATATTTAAAATAAAATATTTATGTTATATTCTTAAAAATCAATATCCAATTTAAAACACGTATTTAAACTAAAAGACTTCATATTATATTTTTAATATCAATATTTATTAAACCACATATATTAAAATTAAAATATTTATATTTTAAAAATCAACACTTTAAAATCAATATTTTTTATATACTTAATGAGGAATAAAAGCTGCTGCACACGGCTAGAGGCTAGGATGTGTGCGTGGCGGGTCAAGAAGCGGGTGGAAGGTGCTGGTTTGCTCGGAAAAGAGAACGGCGGACCTGATGTGGGGAGTTTGGCGGCTATGGGAAGAGGGAGACGGTGAAATGTTTAGGTTTGCAATGGGGCAGTGGGCTTCTGGTGTGGGTTCAGGGTCGGCTGACAGCGGGGTGCTAGGTGTTTGAAGGGGATAGGTTCTGCTCGGCTGTGGGCTGTAGCATGGAGGCTTGGTCGGTTGCAAAGTGGGAAATGGAGTGGAGGTTGAGGTCGAAGTGGAGGAGCGGGCTAACAGTGCAGGTCTAGTGGAACAAGGGCGAGGTTGCGAGAGGGGAGGAAGGAAGGCGTGGTGGCAGCTATCTGTGGCATAGCAGGGTGAATGAGTTGAGGTTGGAGGGTTTACGTTGGCCGGTGACAGCCATTGGATGGGTTGAAGTAGGCTAAGGCAGAGGGAATGGCGGAGATAGGCTGAGGTGGCGTAGGACCGGAGTTGCGTGCAAAATGATGAGCATGGTTTCGTGATAAAGAAGATGAGCAGGAGGGTTCGGCTAGGCTATTGATGGCTGTTGTTCATGGGATTGAGGGATGAAGGCATGGGTTTGGCGAGTTCTGAAGCGAGGCCGGTTGCGGAGTAGGTTAGTGGTTTGGATGCGGCTTCTGGAAGGTCATGAGATGGTCACGAGTGTGGGAATAAGGAAAAGAAAGGAGGTGAGTCATGCATATATATATATATATATATATATATATATATATATATATAAAGTGGAGGCACGGAACAAAAACGAAAAGAGAAGAGAATGAAATGGAATTGAATCATTGAAGAAAACGAACCACTATACTGAAATGGCAGGAATAGAAAAAGTTGGATATTCATTTTAGGGAATATAAAAGGCTAGTGGCCATTCAAATTCACTATGGATTATAAAATGACACATAACACTAAAAGGTTTCAAATGGGTACCGATACGGCTAATCGTTTCAAAGATTTCGCCGCGTATCGGTGCCGAAATACACAAATACTGCAGAGATCAACACGATAAGACGAACAAAATGGTACATAGATATGAACGATACGACCAACCTATCAAAACTCGATTTTCGCTGCCAAAAATGATGCTAAAACGTCGAAAATAATATAAACAAAGGTACAACAGTCCAAATTTAGCGAACGAACTATTACGACTCACTTAGAAAATGATTTACAATTTTCTTATCTAAAATTATTTATATTTTAAAAATATTTTATTTCCATCAAATTTTAACTGATTTAAATTTAAACTGAAAATTTCACAATTGAATAAACTTAAATATTTTCTGATGAAATCTGACATTTACTATGTTTAAAAAGACGCATATCAAATATCAAATTCTCATTGCTAAAATTTAATTGTTTAATTTCCAGAATTTTTTTAGTTAATTGTGTTATTAAAATCGTTAAAATTTCTAGATCGTTACATCTTCATAGTTGTGGCTGCATCCATTGTAATGGGTGTTCCGGTAATGCTAACCATCATGCTAAATGTCTCGCGGTCCCATAGTTTAAGGTTTACATTGGATAGTTTTACTCATATGGCGTTGTTGTTAGAAGATCCCTATCCATTTATAAATATCCAGACCATCTTCTCAATATAATGAGTTTGCCATTATAAAAGTATGGACCATTTTAAATAACTGAATTTCAATCATGAGACTCTTTAAACGTAATAAGAAAGAATCCATTTTCTCTGGTAAAGATTTCGAATTCTCCAACTAGTTTACAGACACGTTGAATGTACACCTTAAAATACATGTAGTATGGTTTGGTACTTACAACATAAACTATGACTGAGTTATTTCAGCTTTCGAGTGCTATTTTGCAGACAGATTCTTTAACCGGACCATACTTCTTGTTAGTAATCTTAATTGGTGCAATAGTTTTAAGATTGGATTCATCTTCTTTTGGTTCTTTTGACTGCTCTGAAACTATATCAGCCCATGTTCTATGGCCTTGTTCTTTATTCAGAGAGAAGGCTGTCGGTTTTCTTGGTTGCAATAGTTGTTTTCCCTTATTCTATAGTGGATTGGTCAGTTTCTGACCCTCTTTGCCCTTTAGATCTCCATTACTGACTAGTGGCAACTCCTGAACCTTCTTGGCCTGTCTCTTTCTTTGCTGTCTTGATTGGACCAATTGAAAACCATAATCATCAATGATGATACCATCACCTGACTTTCCGATGAGAGATGTTTCAGATGGTTTGTCCTGAAATCTTGGAAATGGAAGATCAGACTGATTTATGCGAGGAGAATGAATTTCCCCTTGGCCGAAGAAGAAAACCATAAGTTTTTTCTTTTTCTTTTCGAAGGCAGTAAACTTTATCAAAACAAATATAGCACTTAAAATGTGTGTTGGTTTTGAATTCTGACTGCAGAAGATATATGTTGTTAAGAATTTGTTGAATTCGTACCTTATATTTTCCATTTATATAACTATTATTACACCATGCAGTAATTTTTCAATTGCATACATCAAAGTGAAATATATCTCGTGATGTTTGCTTGTTATCTTATTTAATCTTAATAGCTAATAATATATATATAACTCGTAAAAATTTACAATCTTGTGAGGAAATTTGTAACCAGTGAAAAGTTCATAATGCATAACATTGAGTTATCTCTGCACTGTATAATATATATTTATCTTTGCTTTATTTATAAAGTTGTTGATCTATAATAGAAATCAAAGCCTCGTTTTCTGATTAGTTTAATCCTGACCTTGTTTTAGTCGTTCATCTTGTTTTACTACCAATTAACCAGAAATACAATGTCTCAGTTTGAATCAATCTGATTGCACAGGTAAGTATTTATAAAATCTGTTTTTCTTTTTTCTTTTTCCAAGTTTATAAACTGTGAATTATTTAGGAAAGCTTTTTTTTCCTTTCCTTTTGAACATTTCACTTGGTATCATATGCCATATATGTTGACTGTTTAGAAATTTTGCATCATAGTTTCACACTATTACCCTAAATTTCATGTTGATCAGGCATTGTTAATATATGTTGCATTATTAAATCTAATGTGATAGCAGAACACTTACGCTATCCAAAAATATCAATAATTTTAATTTTTTCCATAAAAAGATAAATTTATATCCTGAAGCTCAAAGACATTCAAAACAAGTAAAGCTTGTATGTTTTGTAACTTGGCATTTATGATTACATGTGTGCACTGAAAAACAGTGCTTAGAATTAAACATCATTCGGAATAATTAACGATGATACCACTGTACCATTTTTCAATTTTTTTTGTTTTCTTATTTTTTATTTTTTTAGTCATAGGATTGTTCCAAAACATCGTATATTATTTTCTTTTCAAATTACTTTATCAAATTGTCTCGTTCTAGCTTTTAGCAATCCTTAACGATATCGTTGACTAGATGGATTGATCGAAATTCTTAAAACACTTGACGGACAAATTAATACCAAAATTAACTAATAAAATAATTTTGAATCACTTCATATAATCACAATCATATTCATTTATATTTTTTCAAATCATTTGCTTGTTTGAATTAAATATTTATTTTCAAAAATCCATGTATATATGTCTAAGTCGTTAATCGTTAACAATGATAAAAATTTCTTATATAACTCCCAAAATAACTTGCCTCTTAACAGGGAAAAAACTAGACAAAAAAGTTGAAGCACATGTTTAGATGGAATAGGCTAGAGACAAGAAAGTGACCATATTGCATTGTATAAGCAGTTAGAGCTGAAAATTGGATAACAAATTTTTTATTGACAAATGCATGAAACTTCGCTTCAAATTACAATTAATTTTCTAAAACTTTCAGGACACAATAAAAATATAAGCATTTTAATCTGTTGATTCAACTTGACCAACCAAATTTGCCTTCCACTAATTTGAATGATACAAGTTGCACAGTAATTTCTCGATAGCTCATGTTTATAAAAATTCTGCTTTAAATAAATTGAACGGAAAACAAGGACAATTTCATATAATTTCCCTTATCAGTCACCACCATCAACAACATTTTTGAGGGAAACTAAGCTTTCATTGTAGTTGTGACGCCCCACCTCTATGCTCACAATAACAAAGAGTATTAAAGGAAATACTGTCTGTTATTATGAAGAATAAGGCTGGATAGAAGCGGTCATCCGTAGTTAGGCCTTACACTAGTATTGGTTATCTTGATAGGAGTGATATATATTTTTATTTTTCATCTCTTATTTATTTACTCCCGTCGACATACCCAATTCCAGTATAAAACGAACTATGATGGTTCATAATAGTTTAGGACAATATATATAATAACAACACGGATAAACTAATGCGGAACACGAATAACAAAAGTCTTATATATATATATAACTGATGTCGGATATAATACATGTGATACAGTATATATGATACAACTATAACTTTCGACTCTGGAAGTTACATATACAAGTACATTATCGTGAATAATATACATGAATATATATCATCCTATACAAATACACTGACTACTATAAAATGACGACGACTACTCCAAAAGATATGAAAAGACTTCATAGCTCAAGCAGCAACCCAAAGCAAGATATCTACAACCTGTAATAACTCGGTCTGCCCCGAGTATTAAATTCAAAAGAAAATAATACATGGGTCAGTCTAATTTAAACTCAGCTATTAATGCATAGAAGCAATAATAATTAAATAATAATTAGACGATAGTCAAATACACCTATCCAATCCTTAAATACGAAAATCGGATAACGGTAAATATAACACGTAACAGTGTTAAACAACAAACCAACAAATTCAAATTATCAACGAAGACAAACAAAAGGGTTATCAATGAAGATAATTTAGAAAACAACAGAGTTGCATAAACGGCAATTAAAGATAAAATCTAATTATTAAGTAAATAATTAGAAACTCATGATCTAATTATCAAAAAGATAATTAAATATCAACAAAATCATCAAATTAAATCAAATCAAAATACGATTCAAAATATTGAATTGGACACACGAAACATTCAAACAATTGAACTATCAATTAAAATGTCAATTCGGGTAGGGATGCAGTACACGCACGCATGTACTGCCTCGCCACTACACGCACGCGTGTACTGCCTCGCCACTATAGCATCTGGAATACGCAAAAGATCAATAAATCAAAAGCAAAAGAAATACCAATAAAATCAATACGGTGTGGCTGCAGTACACGCTCACGTGCACTGCCTTGCCACTACAGTGATAATGTACACAAAAGCTCAATGAAAGTTCACATACGAGCACAAGGTCAAACCCAAGCGAATAGCTTAATTCAACACAGGGGTATAATCAAACGAAATGGTCAAGACATAAAATCAAGCCTCGGCCATAGTTCAAATCAACCAACAGAAACAGAGACTGCAACTACTTTGAACCATCAATATCCAGTCAAGTATGGATACAAACACAACATGGCAATGTACAGACTTCGAGATAACACCCTAGATTCAAATGAAAACAGTGACACGATGAAGCAGTGCAAACCAATGAATAAGGGCAGAACAAGGTCAACCCAACTTCAACCAATGACATTGAGACAAAACCATTAACAAAAATTATGCTCCAACACAAAATGGTTTACACACATGCTAATGTCAAACTATGGTCTGTAACAAAATAATATGCACTCAAGATTCCAGGCGCAGGAGATACATGTATGTAAACTCAATTTGCACTTACGTACAACAAAAATGAAGAAGCCTGCACCTGTACTTACACTTGCAATGATGTACAACAGGGTAAAAACTCACCCTGCACACATTAAAATGAAATGAACCTGTCCCTTTTATTTATTTATTTATTTATTTTTAACTTACACTGAACTTCGAATCAATATATGATGTGCACAGCACAACAATGAAATGGCTACAAACAAAATACATGCAAAGTCAAATCAACTCAATTGCAATGCTCAAGGACTCGCATGACGCATGAAACAGTTCAATACCCAAGCAACAATAGAAAAGTGTTGAACCAACACGTGTACCAGTGGAATAGCAAGGTACACAGAGCAACACTGTGAACACAGTGAACCCAATCAAGGCAGTTAGTAAATCAAGTGTCCAAAGATGTTGAAGCCAAGTAACTTCAACACAGTTTACAAACTAATGCAGTACTTGACAAGTAAACAAACTGCAGATACGAATCTATACAGTGAACTACGCGATAAACATGTATGTAGTGACCAGATTAGTGTGACAACAAGTATGAGCTCAACCAAGTCAAGTGGATAACCAATGCAACAACTCAGGTCAGTGAGCACTTCATATATGCAGACCGGTAAAGTGAAATGGTTTAAGGCCAGTAATCATGAAATATCAACAACATTGAAACGATAATATCAAATCCATGCAACTGTGCAATCGGATCGAGTGGTACAAGACCGAAGCCAACCTCAACAACAATTAAAATATAATGCTCAAGAACAAAAATGAAATTACTATGAACACAACACCATCAGGAATTTCCCAAAACCAGTTCAATATCAAAGAATTAGCCAAAGTCGACGAAAACACTTTGTCAAAATCAAGTCAAAGCCGAGGCCAACATTTTCACAAGCCAAAGTCAGGTGATAAACGAATTGAAGCACCAAACAAAATTTCACATTAATGCCGAAAACAACAAAAATGCTCAAAGTCATTTGCAGTTCAAATCAAACTGCAATGAACAAGTCAAGTAGATCTTAAAAGTTTCAAATCAGAGTTCAATGCCAGAATGATAAAAATCACATTTTTAAAGTAACCGAAATAGCAGGTTTCACAAAATCGAATTATTTTCAACTAGCCAAAGTCAACCACGAACAGTAGCATTTTCAAAAGCCAATAGAGAATTCAAAGCAACAGATCATGGTCGAAGTCAAAATGAATCAATAACGAGACAAAATCGAACAACCGAAACAATATACTAAGCATGAGTTGAGATGTGAGTGAAAGAATCACTCACCCTATCGAAGTCGAACGCCACCAATAGAAGCGGCCGAGAGCGAACAAACGAGAACGAAGCACACGCGAATAACCACTGCATCGATCAACAAAAAGGCGCAGCTTCAAAAAGCCTAAATTTACAAAGAAAGAATGAAGCCCTAACTCAGATCGAAGGGGAAAGAACGGGAATGAGCAAGCCGTCATTTATTTCTCGTTTATTTAGGGTTTTCGAATGGAAATGGAGAGAGAGGATCGGGTATTGAATACTATCACGGCTTCAAAACAAATGAAAACGTGGGCCAAGATTATTTTAAAGCCCACACAACTTTTTAACCAATTTTTAAACGAATTTCAACCGATTAAAAACTCCAAATAGCAATTTGCCAACAATATTAATCGTTTAACAACGATAATTAATTATTGTAAAACCCCGGGTTGTTACAGACTCCCCTCCTTATAAAAATTGCATCCCCGCAATTTTCATAATTAAAGTCGTCAATAACAATTATTTTTCTAACATAAACTGGTTAAGCTAGAAAAATAAAGGTCAAGAACACAAATGTCAAAGAAATCTTTTAATTTCGTAAAAGAAATTCATAATTTTTCAACCAAATCTAACTATCAATTAGATAATTAGAAAACAACAAAACTGAATAAATGCAATTATCAGTGATATTCAATTATCAATTAGATAATTAAAATTTAGAAATCAGAAAATGGCAATATCTAATTATCGATACGATAATTGGAAAACAACAAAATTTAATTATCAACAGATAATTAGGAAACACAAAATCACAAATCGCAAAACCGCATGCATCTAGTTATCAACCAGATAATTAGAAAACATGAACTCCATAATCAGCAAACTCTGACTATCAACAGAGATAGATAGAAAACAACAATTCAATATAATCAACATAATCTAGAATCAATTAGAGGCTAGAAAATCCTATAATCGGCAAAATTAGCAATTTTCTAATTATCAAAAACGATAGGCGGAAATCTCAAATCAACAAATATCCAATTATCAAAACGATAATCAGAAATCTCAAATCAACAAATATCTAATTATCAAAAACGATAATCAGAAATCTCAAATCATCAAATATCTAATTATCAAAAACGATAACCAGAAACAACAAATATCTGGTTATCAAAAACGATAATCAGAAACAACAAATATCTAATTATCAACAAAGATAATTAGGACTCATATCAACAAATATCCAATTACCAAACACGATAATCAGAAATCTCTAACCAACAAATATCCAATTATCAAAAACGATAATCAGAAATCTCAAATCAACAAATATCCAATTATCAAAAACGATAATTAGAAATCTCAAATCATCAAATATCTATTTATCAAAAACGATAACTAGAAATCTCAAATCAACAAATATCCAATTGTAAAAAACGATAATCAGAAATCTCAAATCAGCAAATATCGAATTATAAAAAACGATAATCAGAAATCTCAAATCAGCAAATATCTAATTATCAAAAACGATAACCAGAAATCTCAAATCAACATATATCTAATTATCAAAAACGATAATCAAAAACAACAAATATCCGATTATCAAAAATGATAATCAGAAACAATAAATATCTAATTACGAACAAAGATAATTAGAACTCATATCAACAAATATCCAATTACCTGTAAATAATTGGAAACAACAAATATATAGAAAGATAATCTAGAAAATCAACATAAAAGGTTGGATCGATCCCATCAGATGGCGAGTTTTTATCTACGCCGCACGTGCATCTCAGATGGCCGAAGCCTACCAAGTACTATAAATTTTGGCGCGCATCAGATGGCCCGAAGGTCCGCAGAGTGACCCGAAGGTCTAGTACTGGTATTTGACCCGAAGGTCCGCAGAGTGGCCCGAAAGCCCAACAAATGACCCGAAGGTCCATCATATGACCCGAAGGTCCAACAAATGACCCGAAGGTCCATCAGAGTGGCTCGAAAGCCAAATAAAATCATCAGAATCATCAAAACAGCAGATGTTTCAATTAACGAGTCCGGAATTAACCGAAATAGCAAATGCACATGTCCCATACCACGTGTTTTACTAAGTCGTTTGATTCTCATCATCGTTTCCTTGAAAGTGCAAAATTGTGTATTCCAAAAATAACATTTCACATTCTCAAACGGAGAAGTCCAGAATTAAGCGAATCAGTAAAAGAAAGGGGTCATAGTCCTTGATTTTGCTGAAACGTTTAAATCGCTTCCTCATTCTTTTGAAAGCGCAAACTGCAAAACTATTGAAAACAATTCCATTAATTTTATAAAAGTAATAATTTACATTCCCAAACGGACAAGTCTGGAATTAAGTGTAACGTCCCGCCTTTTCGCACGCTTTAAATCGACACACGTGCCAATTCAAACCATACGGAAGGACGGATTGTTATGGGGTAAATAAGAAAAACAGGGAAAGAAATAAAATAAAAATAGAATCTCATAGCGGAAGGATAAAATATAATAATCAAATATACAGTTCATGAAGCTGTTTTACAAAACCTTTGATTATATTTATACAATACATATCAGAGTACACATACCAGAGAATAACAATTAATGCAGCCGAATTAAATGGTGTGGTGGAATGATATAGTAGATAATTATACTACAGATCTTCGTCTTCGTCCTCCAGAATAAAATTTTCAAATCCTGAAATGCTCGGACTGACCCGAGCGAATTGAAAAGACAAAACACTCGAGTTAGAACTAAAAGATCTTATGTAAGTTAAATTAACAGAAATAAATATGAGTGCAGTAACTCAAAAGATTGTAACAACCCGAGTTTTATAACAATTAATTTTCATCAATTGACGATTAGATTGGTTTGTTAATTGATGATGGAGTTTTTAAATCAGTTGCAATTGGTTCGAAATTTGGTTAAGGGTTATACGGGTTTAAAAATTGAATTTGGCCCATGTTTTATTATGGTGCTGTGTTATCTCAAGTGGATACCCGTTCCACTCTCTCTTCATTTTTCATTTGGTCCGAAACCTAAAAAAAAATGAAAGAAAATAAAATGGTGGCGTCCCCGTCCCTTTTCTTCGTTCGATCGAGAATTAGGGCTTTTCAAAACTGAAGACACCAGCTTCTATAGCTCGTTCCATGGATGATCTCGGCCTAGCCTTGGCGGTCGACGCTTCCTATCTGCTTGTGGCGGCTTCTTCTCTTCGATCGAGTTCGACTTTGATTTGGCAATCGACCCTCTAGCTCTGTCTTGCCTTCGGCTGATCCAATTCGTGGCAAAGGTGAGTAATTTTTAATTACTCCCATCTAATTCGACTTGTTTGAATTCGTTGCTTATGTTGTCTTTTTTTTTGTGGTCATCGGCTTCGACTTGATTTTATCGATTTTGATTTGGATTATGGCTTGACTTGTTCGACTCTGGCCATTTTGGTGTTTATCTCTGTAGCATTTTCGACTTGTTTTCTGTTTGATTTCGACCTTCATGGTTAAAACTTGCTACTGATGATTTCATTTTGACTTCGGCTATACCTTTCTTTGACTTTGGCCAAGACTGCTACTTGAATTCTCTGGCATGTTTTACCTTGCCTGTACTCAGCGCACTGTGCCTCGTTTAGATCATCTTGTAGTCTGATTCGTAGTATTTGCATTTGTCAAACTTTGCATTTCCTTTGTATACTTACTTCGGCCATTATATCTTTGACCTGCAGCTTGAAATTGTAATATATATTTACACATGTAAACCAATGTGCTTCAATGGTTCACTAAACTACTGTACCACATGGTGTTTATATTTGAACCTAGTTCACTGGTCTTGCTCCTCCCTACTCATGACTTGATAAATTTAGTTGGAACAGTTGATTTTAGTCATGTATATATGAACGAAATTGCAATGTTGCTTGATCACTGGTCTTCACTACACTTGTATATGCTGGTTGCTTCGAGTACATATGTGTATATGAGGATAGTTTCACTGATGATATTATTTTCAATTGAAGCTACATTGCAGTTTCCTTCATCCTTGCGTTTGCATTGTGTAATTATATATAGGTTGGCTGCTGTGCACTTGATTTATTTGCACCCTTATCTTTGTCATACTCTGCATATGCCCCTGATACCTGTACCTATCTGCTTGTAATTGCAGTCACCGGTATCGGTGCACTTGATTTTGTTTTCCAATCTTGCTGCATTTTCAAACTATTGCAGTATATATATAAGCTTGATTCATATTATGTTGTGCATTGAGCATTGCCACTGACCTTTTTGCATACAAACACCATTTCATGTTGTTCCTCACTGTAACATGTTGCCACATATATGCATCTTTGTTATACACTGCATATACGTGTGTCATCTCTTTGCTGATGTACTTGAGTATGCATCCCTGATCATGTCACTGTTTGCATTTTTGACTTATGTGGTTTATGTGGTCGAAGTATTTTTGTTGTCCGTTGTTTGGACATTTGTGCTCTTTTGAGTTGCACTTCATGCTTTCAGATCACTGCCTTGATTCATAGATGCCTTTGTTCATTTTGGTTCATGTGTACTTGAGATGTTGATTCTTGGTCGAGACTTGTTTTAGATGTCTTGACTAATTTCTTATACTTGTACATTCTTTAAATTTCACTTGTGTTGAATCCGGTATTCGGGTTTGACCTTGTGTTCGTTTGTGAATTTTCATTGTGTACATACGTGCACATTGTCCTTGTCTGTCTACTTTGACCATTGAGGTCGTGGCATTGATGTTTGAATCTTCATTGATTTTGGTTCGTTGATATCTTGTGTACATCATCACTGTAGTGGAAAGGCAGTGCACGCAAGCGTGTACTGCAGCTACACGGTATTGCTTTTATTGATATTTTAATTGCTTTTGATTTATGGATCTTTTGCGTATTTCCATATGCTATAGTGGCGAGGCAGTACACGCATGCATGTACTGCAGCCCTACCCGAGTTGGCATTTTTAAATGGATATTTCAATTGTTTGAATGGTGTTTTGATTTGGTTTAATTTAAACATTTTGTTATCTAATTATCTATTTGATAATTAGATTATGTGTTCCTGATTATTTGTTAGTAATTAGAATTTTGTTGTTAGTTGCCATTTAGGCAATTCTGTTGTTTTCCAAATTATCTTCAGTAATAATCCTTTCATCTATCTTCATTGATAATTTGAGTTTGCTGAATTGTTGTTTAACACTATTACGTGTTATATTCACCGTTAACCGATTTTCTTGTTAAAGGATCAGATAGATGAATTTAATTTGACTATCGTCTAATTGCTGCTTCTGTGCATTATTAACTGAGCTTGAATTAGACTGACCTGTGTATTATTTTCTTTTGAATTTAATACTCGAGTCAGACCGAGTATGTACAGGTTGTAGATATCCTGCTTTGGATTGCTGCTAGAGCTATGAAGTCTTTTCATATCTTTTGGAGTAGTCGTTGTCATTTTTAGTAGTCAGTGTATTAGTGTAGGAAGATATGTATTCATGTATATTATTCACGATAATGTACTTGTATATGTAACTTCCAGAGTCGACAGTTGTAGTTGTATCATATGTACTGTATCACATGTATTGTAACTGACATCAGTTATTATATATATGAGACTTTTTGTTTTATCTGTGTTCCGCATTTATATGATCTGTGTTATTATTATATTTATTGTCCTAAACTATTATGAACCATCGTAGTTCGTTTTATACTGGAATTGGGTATGTCGATGGGAGTAAATAAATAAGAGATGAAAAAATAAAAATATATACCACTCCTATCGAGATAACCAATACTAGTGTAAGGCCTAACTACGGATGGCCGCTCCTATCCAGCCTTATTCTTCGTGATAACAGACAGTATTTCTTTTAATACTCTTTGTTATTGTGAGCATAGAGGTTGGGCGTCATAAAGATGCTCGGGATTTACATCTCTTAAGGATCTGTTAAAGTATTTACTATGTAGCATATTTCGCTATTATAATAGTGTCTAATTGTAAAATAAACTTACTTTTTAATAGCGTTAAGGGGTTACCCATATAGCCCTTAACACAAATAATGCCAATAGTCTATACAGTACCGTAATACCTCCTGATCGGGAGGCTACCAGAGGATACTCCATAGGTACGACATAAATAGAAACTCGTAGTAAAGGATCAGTATGGTAGGTGACACGGCACAACTAGGCAATGCCAGGGTAGATATACCAATTACGCATCCGGGCTGGTGGAAACGCGCAGCGCGCAGCTACCGCCCACCTCGAACAACACCCCCAAATCAAAATAAAAGTGGCCACCGAATCCAAATCCAAAAGTCAGAGTATAATATCAAAGGAGTGCATCCGATCAGAGGAATGACCTCATTGGCCTGAGAATCGCTCCTGTTTTAGCCACCTTATGCCAACTCATGGGAGTTGGGTCTACGTACTTACCTCAAATGAAACGCCGCCACCATCCTACTTCATTCTGGAATCTCCACCGCGTACATGGTTGTTAAAGTGGTTTTCAGAGTTGGCAGAGAGTATGATAACTTCCGATCCCGGTCTCTTCAACAACCAAACGTTATTATAACACCGCGGTCATTTTAAAAATAATTATACTTTCAAAACCAGATTATAATTATCCATTTTTAAAACCCATAAATACGATATCATTTCCTTTTAAAAACCCAAATAAATACGATATCATTTTATTTCAAATATATTTCTTTTCCAAAATCATGCCACTTTTAAAATTTATAATACCTCGAAACCAAATATTTGAATTTTAACTTCCAACATAATACTTCGAAATCCATAGTTTTAAAACCATAACTTTCAAACTTAAATGGTTTGGATATTCAACAGTATATAAAATAAAACAATTGAATTTAAAATTTCTTTAAAAG